>JALDNG010000020.1:252500-765000 GCA_024349245.1 Neodontobutis hainanensis
TTTGTGTACAGTATAAACGTGAGACAACCGAAATCTCTTGCTTGCCCGGTCCAGGGGTGCTGCTTATGCAAAGAAGAAAAGATAAATTAACAAACACATAAAGGGCTCCGGTAGCTTTTCACACTGCGGCTGAGGTCAAAAGCGTGTAGTGGCCTATCACAAACACGCCTATGTCTTCTATTGATCTGCAGTGAAGTCCTCCTTTCAGCGATTCCTCCTTTAAACGTTTGGGGTCAGAGGTGAGCGCCGCTGTATCCGACTGGATCCATTAACTGTTCGTGAGATACAAACACTCAACGCTTCCTTTCCAGGCTTTTGTAGGAAAGGCAAAGAAACAGCGGTGAAAAGGATGTGAATGAGCCAAGTAATAGTAATAATAGTAGTGTCCTCCTTTGGTGGAACAATGCGTGCCTGGGAGGAGGGGTCATGTCCATTCGAAGCGTCATTCGAAGAAGCGTAGGCCGATGTTGTAGAAGATGGGACGGGGATTGAAGCAGGATATAGGCAGGGGGCGCAAAACAAAAAAAAAGGAAAATAAGAAATGGATTTGTCCGTGTCCACATTGTGACATTAAAGATGATATGTCAGCTATTATACAAGTTATTCCCTTGTTTTTTGTTGACATTTTTTCCTCTTTTTTTCTAGAAGTCTTTTGTAAGTAGCACCCAAACCAAACCCAGACACAGCCCAAAGCCTGACCCTGTATAACCTGCCACATCTACTCCTTTTTGTCTGTTTAAAAAAAAACAAACAGAAACAGGCCCAACAAGAATGACGTCCACAACAACATCAACATTTGAAATGATACTTTTAAAAGCGACACAAAATAATTATCCTCCTCTTATTCAAGTGTCTCAATAATATTAAAACAATCTTTTTTACGACACAGAAAGAGCACCGTCTCTTCTCTCTGTCCTCTTTTGGCTAAAAATCTCAAGATTCATAAAACAGAAAGAAAAAAAACACATGGTAAAGATGTTCCAAAATTACAAATGACAAAAAAAATAATTATGATATATAAAAAAGCCTCTCCAACAACTTTCAAAAAACAAAACAAAAAAAAAGGTAAGATTTCATACAGAAATGGCAATAGCGCTCTATACATGGCATAACTGTACAAGGAAAGAAGGAGAAAATGTCTGGTAAAACTACCCACAATGCAATACACTTTCACTGACATGGAAAGTAGAAAGCCGTATGGAAAGAGTCAGGAAGGAAAGCAGGGTTACAGCATCGGAGAGAAGGCGTCATTAGGGGGCGCTGTAACAGACAATGGGGTGGAGTTTGAAATAAAAAGTGCAGGATTAGGTTAAGCAATTGAAAACAATGTCATCTTCTTTGCAACACAGAACTGTTTTTCTGTTAATAATAATAATAATAATAATAATAATAATAATAATAATAATTATAATAAAAGTTCTTTTACAGAAACAGTAATAACAATAAGAGGAACAATATTGACCATTTACTAATGCCTACGAGGACATTAGCTGTAAAAAAAAAAAAAAAAAAAAAAAAAGAGAATTTCAAAATAAAATAAAATAAAATAAAAAAAAAAACAAGAATGAGAGCTGGTTTGTCCTGTGCAATGTCGCCGAGCTCCGTTTTTGGAAAGAGCCGGTTATTACCCACAAAAAGAAAATACGCTGCCCGCTGCAGAGATTAGGATCCACTCGGGAATGATTGCCAGGGGTCGCACAAAAGGAGCGGCCCAAATCTCAGTCTTTTAGACACAAGCCGGCTCTAGACTCACATGAATACTTTGGGTTTGTGGCAACAGTGAGTTATTGGTGTTGGAGAATGAACTGTTGATGCCGATGAGGCACGTAGTGAAATATGCCGACAAACTGAGGAGGAAATGAGAGGCTTAGGTCACATGGGGCAGCTTAGGGGCTAGTTCTGATTCAGGACAGAGCGTGTTAAAAAAAGAGATGGGCAGGAGTAAACCCCCCCCCTAAAAAATAAAATTGCAAAACAGATGACAGCCAGTGGCAATGAGTGCTGGATGTCTGTGCAGAAAATGCTGGCACTTTGACCTTTGAACTGAAGAGGTCCCACCCCTGTGTATGTACACCCCTAAATAAACACATGGAGACAGACAGATGGGCTGCCCGGGCTGACGACGGTGGTTTGGCGTGATGCTGCTCAACTCAAGTCAACACAACTCAGGATGGCTGATATGGACCATATACACAGGGCACGCTTCTACCTGAAAACAAGAGGAAAAAGAACCTCTTAATCCATTCTTGAAACATAAGCACTTTTCAAACACAGGCAGATTTTATTGCAAAGCATTTATTAAGATATTGGTCTTATTTCCCTGGACCAGGGTGACCCTACTACAGAGTTTAAACCTGAGCTCTGGGTTACCCTCCTCAGATCAGAGCCCAGTACCACGAATCTAGCTGAACCTGCCCTGGGTGTGTCTCTCCTACCAGAACCAAGCTACTGCACTCTGAATAAGTAGTGTGTGTAGTGTAACCAAGGGTTTGTCTGTGGAGCTGTGAGCATGTTCACGTGAAACCGAAGGAGTGGCTAAACCACCATCACGTCGACAGATGGGAGATATGTTAATATGAAACTACACTGACGTCATGTGGATGCAACATGAACAGCACCATAGACTGAATGAATAGGACAAACAACCAGACCGAAGTGTTGAGTCTACTGTTTAAAATCATCATCACAAAAGGTAATAATTCAGTCGCTCTCAATATAATGCAGTCAATTAAGACTATTCTGAACATTATGCCATTCAACATTCAGTATTAAAAGTACTTGAGAATATCACTTTACAAAGTTGCTAAGCTAAAAAGAATTTCCCAGGCCACACAAGCCGCTTGCTCATTATTCATTGGGCTGTGTTTCTATTTGGATCTTAACCTGCTCCTGCAAGTTTACAAAGAAATCTACGTAAATCTCGAGGAAAAGTGAACAAATTTTGTCAAACCTAAAGTCACCTTCCATCAACATTTAACATACTTTGTAGTTTATCTGCTCATTATAGGACTTGCTTAAAGTCTTCATATAAGGTTCTGTGTGACTTAATCAATCACACATAGAAAAGTAACCTCTGTAAAAGAACCCTCTTGTTTGTTGGTTTTGTATTAACCCATGTGAAACTAATTATGATTACTATTATAAAATTGCATTTTTTTTTTTTTAAACTGTAATAAACCCACATTTATAAACCAATTATCTTCCTTAACACTGACAGCAAAAACATCAAAAACCTAAAGAATTTGACTAAAAAGGGATCAGTTACATGACTTGACCCGTACCTGTGCTAAACCCCAGCCTGCTCCATGCTGTACTGCAGGTCTGGGGGCTTGTAGCTGAGGAGCATGTCACTGGTGCAGGACGAAGGGTAGCAGGCCGTCGCATGAAGCTCCCCTTCAACATCACACACTGCACAAGAAAAATGAATATGTTTAACCTAGTTACCAAAGTTAGAGCTGGTTGAAGTTTTTACAACCAATATTTGGCCGGTGCAACACGTGTTGTGTCGCACCGGCCAAATATTGGTTGTAAACTCATCAATAAAGGATAATATGTAAAAAGTAGAAGTTTCATGTTATGCTGTATTATTGTGACCAATATGATTAACTTGTTTAATAGTTTACCCAGCCCTAACCTCAGTCCATACTATTGTATAACTCAAGCATACCATATTGTCCCTTGTAGGAATATGTGACGTCTACTAACCTGACTCTTCCCGCTGATGCAGCTGCTGGCTTCCTGTGAGCGACGTCTGGCTGAGAATGTCCGACATGCGAGCGGAGCTGAGGGCTTTTCCAGCCAAAAGACTCATCCCCGACATGGGATCTGCCTGATCCTGTACAAAATGCAACAGCCATTTTATCCTAATTGAGCCGCTTCTAGCATCATGAGCCAGTGTCTTTTGATGAGTCAGTATGGTGCGACACGTCAGGGCCTGTACAAACATCTAAATGAATAATACCTACAGGTTTGTTCATTCATAAGAACACTGCCATATTGCTTCCTGCAGCTGTAATATCCTAAATGGAGTTTTAGTATTCAATTTAGAAAACACCCATATAATGAACGGGCTACAGAGGAATAAAACAACTCCAAAGTCAATCAAATGATTCTAAAAAAGAACAAAAGACGAAGAATCAAAATGTATTCAGGATTACTCCCTACACATGTATAAGCTGTACATTAACTGCACTGGTTACGACTTTCCGATGTCAGATAATGTCTTACATAAGCATCGTCGCAGGTCTGGATGGTGTGGTGACGCTGTAGCTGTCCACGGGACCTATTGGCGTCACCCTGCTGAGCTCGAGAGTAGCCCACACCGTTATGATCAGGGACCTCCATGGCCTGCCCCAGGGCTCGGCAGTCCACATGTTCTGATTCTGCAAACATAATACAATAAAGTATTAAACCACGTTATTATTTTAAAATAGTAACCTAAATGTTTTATTTTATACTGTTGGCACATGACCAGTTTGTTTCAACAGATTTGTATACAAGTACAAGCACTAAGTGCAAATTTATTGCAGTATATGAGGGTTTACGAATGTTGCTCAGTGTTGTCTGTGAAGGTTCTCAGTCATCCAGGTCATCTTGAAGAAAAGGTTAAAGTAAAAGCATCTGGACTCACTTTTCAAGGAGAAGATGTTTTCTTTAATTCCAATATACTTTATCAATTCTGAAATCAACTGGAAGAAGAGCTGAGCTTATATCTCTAGAGGGAGGTGTTGGACCTGAAACTAACTCTGATTGGACCAGCCTGTTGTGGTCTCACAGTCGTTAGCTCTGAACGAACAGTGTGACTCCTGATACGAGAGTCGTTAAGGCTCAGGTGAGTCGTTAGGTTTCAGAACACTGTAAATACTAGGTTACATTAATATGAGGCACAAAATTTGAACACTGCTGTCCTCAAAGGAATGCCACAGAACCGTCACTGCACTGAACCCCAAAGACCACATTGTGAGAGGGGATCTTGTCTGTTCCCAGGTTTAAAGTGGACTGGAATGTTGTGTTTGTAGAAAATCCTTTTAAGTTTTAAGATAAACCAGACACATAAGGGATAACTACACACTTCCTTTTGTCTCTGGTTCCTGTCTGTTTGGTTTCTGTGTCCTCTTGAGTCCATCTGGGTTATCCAGTCTCTCAGGGCTTCATGTTGCTCAGTGTTGTAGTCAAAACATTAACTGACCAATGACCAATCATAGGACTGAACTGGTTGGTCTTGATTTCAAATCCTGAGACTTCTATTAAAGGAACAAGACACTGAGACAAGAATGAGACTTAAAAAGTGGTCTCAAGACTGGTCTCGAGTACTGTCTTTTTGTATAGTTACCCAAAACAAAGACATACACTAAACTTTGTTTTAAAAAAAAAACTGTTGACATTTAGTGAAATGTGAAGGCGCTGTATTGCGTTATTCTTTTGTCCTTTAAAATGAACAATGCAATTCATTTATTAGGCTTTCAGCGTATAGAAAAGTTTACAGATTAGCTTACCTCTAGTCGCTGGGGTGTTTCTGATATATCCGTGTCTGTGCGTGGGGGAGTTGTAGGGTGGGGTCCCTCCTCGAGGAGGCCCTAGTAGTTCATGACCCTCCCCAGCTTTGGCCAGCAGCCCCTCGTGAGTGTGATGGAAGGGAGCTGGCACCTCATCCTCCTCCATGCTTTCTGAATGTGGCAGACTGGGACAGGGTGGCTGGGTAGGGAGGGGCTGTGGTGGGACGTCAGGGGGTCTTATTTGGAGGAGGTGGTGGTAGTGTTGGTTTCCTGCGGCGGCCTGTGCTGCGGGAGGCTCCAAGCTTTCACCCTGGCTCAGCTGACGAAGTAGCAGCATCTCTCCGTACTCCGGTGGAGCGCCGCTGGGAGGGGTAGGGGCCACTGGACCGGGCCGGGGGGTCTGTCTCTTCAACAGGGCGGCCAGGTCTTGTTGGGGCAGCCTGGGATCGGCGTGTCCCGTTAAAGAGTGGCGCGGGGAGAGGAGCCCCTGCAGAGTGGGAGTGACGTGCTGCTGCGGGGGCCGGTAGTCTATGGGAGTGGGCGACAGCAGGGCCTGTTGTAGTGCCGAGGGGGTGGCGTAGTTACCCACTGCACCGCCCTGGTACCCCTCCAGACCCGGGACTTTGAGAGAGGTGCCCTGCAGATATGGACCGTAGGACCCCACCACCCCAGAGGTGCCCCGGGAGGCAACGTCGCCAGAAAAGAGGTGGGGGTTGAATTGGACCTGGTCGTAGCCCGAAGTGAAGCGTCCGAGACTGCGACTGGATCAACACAAACATGGAACAGTTAGCCTCTCGTTGAAAATGCTCATCTTTACAGGGTTCCCACACAACTTTAATTTAAATATATAAAGCTTCCAGATTTCTACATAGGTCTGAATTAAGACATTGCCAGTTTTTTGCACACAGGTCTATATTTATGGACACATAACGTAATGTTAAGTTAGACAAAAAATGGTTTAATATTTAAACAACTTATACTTCTATGACATTTACCATTACCATTTCAAAAACTTTACTTTGATTACAGTGAATAATATTTTTAAGAATGTAAAATTTATCTAAGGAAAAGTCAACGATGTTCAGAAGGTTTTAAGGTTCACTTGGCCAGTATTTCTTCTCAACAGACCCGTGTTTATGAGTATTGTACCTTGACATGTTTTGACTGCTCACTTTCTTCCGTCTGTCTTGCTCAGAAGAGTCACGTGGTGTTAATGTGTCTTCACCTAACATCACCTGACTCTTCTCGCTTGTCTGTCTTTTGGTCTGGTTTTTCTTTCATGACCAGTTTTTTGAGTTTTTCCTCGCTGCTGATGGAGGGTCTAAAGACAGGGGGTGTTGTAATATTGGGCTATATAAATAAAACTGAACTGTAATAGTTTATCGAGACAGAATGGAGGTGTGCAAAAAAACCTTTGATGAGTATATTCAGATGTTTTCTCACTTTATTTATAACAATAAAGTTTATCTTAAATTAACTTTTTTTAAACATAATACCATCATTTGCATTTCCACGTCTACACAACATAAATCTGATAACATTTTATAAGTCAGAAATGGCTAATAATCTGGAAACACATATTTCCATAAAAATGCATATAATTTGCAGTCTTTTACTTAATGTGTAGGAACCCTGTGTAGTGCTAAACCAATGTGTATTTTTACTCTATCACAGCACAAAGACAGACAAATGTTCGCTGAGAGAAACCTAGACCAAATTAGAGCTACCCTTTGTGTATTTGAGTAAAAAATATTATTCTCTCAGTGAAGCACAAACATAAACAGGGTGT
Organism: Neodontobutis hainanensis; assembly: GCA_024349245.1. NCBI lineage: Eukaryota > Metazoa > Chordata > Actinopteri > Gobiiformes > Odontobutidae > Neodontobutis > Neodontobutis hainanensis. Next base: position 259,785 of record JALDNG010000020.1, read on the forward strand.
GATCACGTTAGTACTCGTGCTGCGTTCCAACTGTCAGCACTTCTACATTTACTAAAATATCCAGGTTATAACCACTCACCCAACTAAAATGAGCTGATGTCTCGATGAAGATGGCAACTCAGCAAAGTTGATAAAGAGTTTATATTCATATGATCTTGATATTGTTGTAAAAATAATAAAAAAAAATCCCCAAGCTTTTAAATTACAGAATAGCTTCTTGAAGTTTTGGAATATAAAAGAAATGGTGAAAATGAATTTATAAATGGTAACAAAAGTTAATTTAAAAACAAAAAAGCATGCAGGTAAAAAGTATGCAAAATGTAAATAAAAACATGTTAAAATAGCTTTAAAAAAATAAAAAAAATGAGTCCACTGCTGTTTGTTTGGTAGGTTTCAGGCATCAGAGGTGCTGGGAGAGATCACCTGTGTGTCTCAGCGTTGTCTGCACTGAGCTGTTTCCCGAGGACCTTGTGTCCGCACGGCGTCGACAAAAAGGTGGCCTGTCTCTGTGCCCCGCCTCCCAGCTCCACCTCCTGAACTTGAATGGTCACCTGTACAAAAATTGTAAAGTTTTTAAACTACTATACTTTACAATAATACTTTTTCCAGGTTCAGATTCCAGCTTTGTGGTGCATTGGTGCTGTTACTAAAGGTGTAGGTGATTCTTGGACAGTCCCATTAATAGTAAGAAAGCAGACTTTATTATGTTTATATGCTTTCAACTCAGAAAATCATGAATAACATTACCGTTCAGTTATAGGTTAGTTAAATTATTCATTCAACACTGCTTTAATTATAAGCTAAATATTCAAATATACACAAGTCAAAAGTTTGGACACAGTATTTGTTTTAATTACTTCTACATTGTAGATTTATACATTCAAGACATCAGAACTATGAAGAAACACATATGGCATTATGTAGTAAACAAAAAAGTGTTAAGTAACCCTAAACCTAACCAGAATGCGTTTTATATTTAAGATTCTTCACAGTAGCCACCTTTCGCTTTGACGACAGCTTTGCACACTCTTGGCATTGTCACTCAGCTTTATAAGGTAGTCTACTGGAACGGTTTTCTAACAGTCTGAAAGGACTTTCCAGAGGTGTTGAGCAGCTATTGATACAAGCGGCCGAAATGCGCTTTCTCCGCAGAGTGACGGGGCACTCCCTTAGAGATTGGGTGAGGAGCTCAGTCACTCGTGAGGAGCTCAAAGTAGAGCCGCTGCTCCTCCACATCAAGAGGAGTCAGCTGAGGTGGCTTGGGCATCTTTTTCGGATGCCTCCTGGACACCTCCCTATGTTCCGGACATGTCCCACCGGGAGGAGACCCCCGGGAAGACCTAGGACACGCTGGAGGGACTATGTCTCTCGGCTGGCCTGGGAACGCTTCGGTATCCCCCGGAAGAGCTGGAGGAAGTGTCTGGGGAGAAGGAGGTCTGGGCGTCTCTGCCCCCGCGACCCAGCCCCAGATAAGCGGTAGAACCTTTCTTGACCCAAACTATTCTTTTTTTCAGCACTGGTTTCTTTGCAGCTATTTGAGTCAAACGGTTTCCTCGGAGAAGTTGATGTGTTTACGACTTCAACTCTGTGAAGCACTTTAGTGGGCTCCAGTCTGAGGTGCTGAAGCCCATAACTGATGAACCTATCTTCTGCAGCAGAGATAACTTGGTTTTCCTTTCCTGGGACGTTCCTCCTGAGAACCAGTTTCATCAAAGCGTTTGATGGGTTTTTTTTAACTGCACTTCAAGATACATTCAAAGTTCATCTGACTGACCTTCATGTCTTAGAAATGATGAGCTGTTGTTTCTCTTTATTTAGTTGCCAGAATATGGATAATAACATTAGTCATGTGTACCAACCCTGCATCTGCACAACACACATCTGTGGGTCTCAAACACATTAAAAAGGCTTAACAAGGCACACCTGTTAATTGAAAACGATTCCAGGTGACCTCATGAAGCTGAATGTAAAAAAAAAAAAAAAGAGTGTGCAAAGCTGAAAAACACATTCTGGTTTGTTGAACACTTTTTGTATTTACTACATAATTCCATTTGTGTTCCTTCATAGTTCTGATGTCTTCAGTATGAATCTGTGAGTGTCCAAACCTTTGACTGGTAGCTATAATAGATAGCTTTTCTGACAAGGTCACTCTCACGTGGACAAAAACTGGCAATCTTGTCTTATAAATTAAAAATATATATATTTTTAAATCAACTAATTTGCTCCATGTTGACGACGAATAAAGTTGGAAGTCAGGGACTAAATTTTAATTTGCATTTCTGGGTTCCTTTTCCAACTTAAGAAGCCTTTTTCCCAGTTTTAGCTTAGAGTCACTGCTTCTGAAACTAATGTGTTAATAATTTTTTTTTACTAAAATCTGATAATCAAGTTTATACATTTTAGGTGTAAAAAGAATATATGTGATGAACACTGCATGTAACTTTATAAAGTATAGTATATTTATTATCATAACTACATTTACAGACTTTACTAAACTATGTAGGAACACTGTCCAAGTCCTTGTGAAGATGAAAATACAAATTTAGAGAGAAAATAACATCTTATTTTAAATATATGCCTTCACCTGCTGTTGCTGAGGTACACCCTGTGTCATTGGGACCGCTGTACGGGTGGATGCTGCCTGCTGATTGGTCGGTATAGACACTCGTGGAAGACCTGTGGGAGGCGGGCTCCCACTTTGGCCCTGGTAAAGTGACGGGGCGCCGTACTGCACTTGTGATGGACCTCCTAGAAATGAGGAAACAATTATGACAAAAACCTTAAAAAAATAAACTGTCTCAGACCTTAAATTAATAAATGATCCTTGTTTATTTTGTCAGAGAGAATAAAGGAATACATTTCTCTACAGGCTATTTGTACACTGTGAGGAGTAAAGTCGCCCAGACATTGACATTTTGTATGGATTACTTATGGAAAGATTAACTATTGTCCGTGTTTAAATCAGATGAGCAGCGGTTTGGGGAAAAAGGAAGTAAACCTGATCAGCGCTTCAGGCTGACTATTTTAGTGATAAAAACATAGTATAAACACAATCAAAAGAAAAACCAAACCAATGAATATGCGCCCAGTTTTATGCTAAACTGAGCTATTTTAGACCATATTATTTTGAGATCCATCTTGTGTGCAAGTATTCTTAAAAAGCCTTGGAGGCACACAGCAATTAAAAGGCATCAACAGTGATTTATGTGTTTAGAATTGACTACAAATAATATATGTATCTGGAACACGTGAAAGTAAATTATAAATGACCAAACAATGACAAAAAGATCAGCTTTTATGTGTTTTGGCTTGTTCACAAGGACAATGACAACTTAAATCTGATCTGAGTCACGTTTGGAGGCTCGTGTAATCATAGCCTTAGTTAGTTTAGTCAGATGAGTCCTAATAGTGCTTTGCCAATATATTAAATGTCGTTTATTACTAACCATGCCCTTGCATTATGCTGGCAGAGCCAGGCGGGGGACTCTGATTGGGCTGTCTGAAGAGATGGTTGCTGGGATGTGTTGGCGGAGGACTGGAGGGCTGAATACGCAACCTGAGGGAGGACAGGACGGAGGAGAAGAGAAAGACACGAGCGTGATGTAACATTTCAGTCGATAACACTGCAGCAGCGTATCAGGTTGATTGTAGCTGATGAGTAATTCGTGTGTGTGTACCTCTGGAGCTGGTGGGTTAGATGACTGGGCTGGCTCTCTCCATGGCCTAAAGACAGACCCTGAAGAAAAAGTGACATGTAGAGCCTAAATAATGTGCACTGAGTCATTTTAAATGTTGTTAACTTCATTCAAACAGTCCAACAAATTGAGCTAAATATCTAGATATATTAAATTCAATCAATTTGTGGGCTGGATGGTGGTTACATCTCCTGCCTCACAGTAAATCTTTTTTCTTCAAAAATCATTAGTGTTTGTACCAGTGGTGTTAGGAAATCAAGAAAATGACAGTCACGCCCCTTCTGGGAAACCCCAATTTGAAAATCCCACAAAAAAAAACTAAAACAGAGATTCCGCCACCGTCCCCCCAAAACATGAATAAAAGTCAGCAGAGAGGAGCTATTTAAACAATAAAAATAATAATTATGTCATGCAGTTTGTCAACAGCTAGGAAAGTCATTGTGAAGAGTAAAATGCCACTTGATTTTGTGTAATTGTGCTTAGTCAACTGTAATTGTGACTTACATTATATGTCATCACGTATGACTCTTGAGGAGTGTTCTGTTGTGAGATTGACATTTTTATTCAAAGACCATTTTTACTATGCTTTGCAACAAACAATCTGCAAATTGTATCAAGAATTACCCTGTTCTTTCAAACCTCATACACTGTGTTTAAACTGGCTTATTATCAGCATATGCTATGCATATGCATTATTACATCTTTCTATCAGAGTTATGTGGCTACCTGGATTTGCTGGTGGAGGATTTGCTGCTCTTGCTGGTAGAGGATATGCTGCTGCTGGGTGTGCTCCAGGATTTTCTCGTCCTGCTGCGCAGCATACATTTTCTGAAGCTGCTCACACTCCTAGATGGCAAAGAAGCACTAATGTGATGCATTTTACAAACAGAATTTATTAAAGTATTCAATTAATCTGGCATTTGCTACAAAAAGGAAAGGGCATTATGTGTAGTTAATGATGGTAACATTTTAATAAGTTACACAAGTTACAATAAATAACACGATCAAAAGGTGTCAAGAACCTAAAACCTTAAGTAACAATTACAAAATCAGCAGCTCTTCTCAGTCCCGCTCCAGTCCTGTATGTAGGGCACAGGAGTGTTTAACTCCCTGTGAACATAAACCCCCGTCAACAACTTAGACTAATAATAATCCTAAAGTCTCAGAGACAACATGAAGCCTCTGGTGGGAACGTGATCATTTTCTTCCCTCTCACCAAAACTGACTGGGTAAGTAATCTTATTGTCTCTGTCAATTAGCCTCTGCCATAATGTAGTCTGAAGTTTCCCCAAGTAAAAAAGGACACCGTGCCGTTTTACCACAATAAAGAAAAGCTCATCTGCTGATGGAGCAAGTCCCTATTATTGACTAATCAACAATTCCCATTCATCCCACTCATTTCCCTTGATGTTACGTGATGTACCTGCTTGAGTTGCTTAATCAGGCTGCTGTTTTCCAGTTGAGCCTTGAAGGCCTGAATGGTGGCGGCTCCATCGGAGAATCGTCTGACGGGCGAGAAGCGCTCCATGGGGAGATGAAGAGTGTCCTTATAGTTGGATCTTAAGACGGAACCATAGGGACCAGACACGTTCACACAAAACCACGCAGACCAAAACAGCAGCGCATGTACACACACATTCAGTCAAACAGACACAGATGAGAGACAGAAAGAAAGACAAGAGGCATGAGCCGTTTGAAGTTGCACTATATATCAGTTTTCCAGTGATTAACCAAGTTAGGACCAATGGGTTTAACCAGCAATTCACAAAAACTATCGTCTAAACATGTCAACAATGACAGGAACAGGACAGCTTGACTCTATGAAATTATCTTTTCACGTTCAGCACTAGATTTCCAAAGTCACTGCATCCAACACTTTACGTGAGAAACACAATTCATTTTAATGTTGAGGACATACTGCAAAAAAAACATTTTGCTAGAAATATAGATTACTTACTCGCCAATGTTGACATTTCTTTATACTTGGCCCTTGTCAAAACAAGCAACATACTGTATCAGTTCGTTAAAGTCCGCTTGTAATGTGAGGCTAAGACCACTATCATCAATAACACAATAACCCAAAAAAATTATCTGCTGCAAAAAAAAAAAGTTCTGAAAGTGACACTATGTAACTTTGCAGATCCCGCTACAGACTGAAATGTGTTTGTTTTTGAGAGGAAACGCCCAAAAAAAGGCTAGTTCGGAAGAAAAATAAACAAGTATTACAGTAGGGTCATTTTAGTGCATTTTGTACAAATGAAACTCTGCTAGGGTCCAGGGTATCGGCCTATTTCTGCTCCCTCTGAGCTGCTGAGCGTGTCACTCAGGAGAGGTCTGTCCCGGTGGCATGGAATTATATATCGTTTATATCAGAGTTTTCTGTTCAGCTGACGGTACTGTGCCGGTAAACTAGATTCTTACAATCATGTGTCTAAGAACCATTAAATCAAAACGAGTATAGTGTATATTTTGGGAATTTAAAGTTACGTGATGCTACTAGATAAAAGTTACACAGTGTTACTTTGTTATTATTTTTCAGATTTAGCAAAAGGGCTGTGTAATATGGACTCAATAATCATATTGCAATTTTTTAAATGAATATTGCAATATCAATTTTATTTGAGATTTTAGCAATTGTTTTTGCTTTTTCAAACAATATTTATTTTACATGTATTCAGTGCACAACAAAATTTCTTAAACTTTATATACATTTAAACATATTATTTGCCAGTAAAATACTGGCCAATTACGAATTAAACCAGCCAAAAGCCAGCATAACCCGGCTAACGTAAACTCTGATTCGGAATTATATTATTAAATATTAATAAATGAATAAATAAAATTGCATCCATATGCGATTTAGAAATTGCATGAGCTCAAATTTTGATGGTTTTGCAATTAATTGCACAGCCCTATTTAGCAATCTTTTAGACAATTGACAATCTACACAATTCTTAGACCACATTCAGACGGACTTTTTCTCAGAGACTCTGGAGACTTATGCAGAACTTGTTTCTGTACAGTTCAATACTGTATTACATTCGTGCTTGGAAACAGTTACTTATTAGAATTAAATGCTACAAGGCTTGACTGTACAAAACCACATTAAACAGGAGAGCTACGAAGATAATACACAAAATCTTACTGGTAGGGGGTGTTAAAAAAAAACAACATATTTCAACAGGGTTTGTCACATACCTGTTCACTCCAGGTGTGTGTGAAAGAAAGAGCTACAGATCATTTATTAGTGGAAATGTTTGGATAATTCTGCCACAGTCTTTGTGTCACTTACACATCCTTCCTCCTTTATTCAAAAGGACCAGAGTGTGTGGGGCTATTAGATGTGTGTGTGAGTATTTGTGCATATACAACTGGGAGTGGGCGTGTCCCCTCACCGGGTGTATGTGTCGGGGGCCCAGCCCCCCCTCTGGCGGGGGCCCTGAGGCCGCTGTGACTCTGCAGAGGGCTCGCCATGCGATGTGCTCATGGGCGTGTGCGTCGTGTGCCGCTTGGTGCGGTTCGCCAGGTACCTGGGCCGCAGGGAGGGGGAGGGCAGGGGTGAGGGTGGGAGACAGGAAGCAGCGCTGGTCAGCTCTCTGTCCTCATTGGCTAATGAGACGGGGGGATAGGCCCACCCTTCCCACCTCTGCCAATAGGTGCCATCATTCATATCATCTTAGCCAATCAGAAAAACAGACAGTACATTACACCATAGACGGATGGTAGAGCTTATGGGAAGCCTGAACCCCAGCTTCCAATTTCAGGATTGGAACTGTTGCTTTTCAGTTTTGCAAGCTTGAGAGTTAGCAAAGCTGTGTAAGAAAGAGTGAGAAAGTATGGGGAATAATTTGGCACTTGATGAATTGTTAGAGCTCAAGTAGCTCTGGGCCAAAGAGTTTTAGAGATAAGACGGCTGGATTTGGGCAGACTTAGTTTGTGGCAAAAGGCACTTGCATGATGGAGAAAGGAGGAGAGATGGTGTAAGCACCGCAGCAGAGTGGCCACCACCCACAGGAAAAGCACAGCAGCCTGGAGACACTCCCAGCAACCCAGGACACCAGCGAGGTCTGCAGGAGATGCTGTCTGAAGTGGAGCTGCTGAAGACCCCCCTCCAGACCAGAAACTAACTACAATGTGTTGAGTCCTACAATGTTTTTGTAGTAAGTGATAACTCAGACTTTTGAACAAGGCATAATTAACCCTCTAAAAAGTCACTGGCCTGTTGTCAGAGGGGATCAGCCTTTCAGAGCATCCATTTAAAACTGCATCTTTGCAAAATGTTTAGCCCATCAGCAAAAATGTTTTACCTTTGCACTGCCTCTTGATCTGGCTCGCCATCTGAACCCTCCTCATCCACCGGAGCGACTGGGTTCGGGTGCTAAGACAAACGGCAGACAATACAAAGTGAAAATGCCCACACACACACTGCAAGAGTACAAATACCAAGTTTTGTGAATAAACACTTACACCCACTGGACTGGTTACCAGCGGAGAAGGGCCCCGGGGCCTTTTGAGGAGCTGAGCATGAAGCTGAATGTTGGCCCCGCCGTCGGAGGCTCTTCGACCGAGGGGACCCATGCCATTGAGCAACTGTAAAGTGGGAGGCTGCAATAACGACTGCTCCTGTAAAACAAATGGAAGCTATGTCAGATTGTGTCCTGTCATTGCTAATATGATCCAAAACTCATAAATACTGTATAGCTGTAACCCTCAACTTTTTACAACACTGTACCTTGTATTCGAGCTGCTGCGTGGGCTGCAGGCTCTGTGTGGGCATAAGCGTGTGCATTTGGCCCATTGTGGGGGCCAAATTGGGAAACGGAGGCTGTGGGACCACGCCTCGAGGGAAACCAGGTGGTAGTTTCTGTAGATCCTCCTGTCCCTCTGTCCTGTGGCGAGAGGATATGGGAAGGGTTTAACACTGCAGCAGATTCACTGTTTATTCAGTTTTTTGTGGTTTTAGTCTGCAAGGCAAAACTGAAGAGGGACAATTCTAGAGATAGAGGCCTGCACTATATTCAAAAGACATGTGATATTCAATATGGTTATTGAATATCTTTGATTTGAATGTCAAAATTGGGTTCACTTCAAATATATAAAGAAATGCCTCTGTTATACTGTGCCACTGACTTACACATTTGGTTGCACTGACCACAGTGTGATTTAAGGCTCTGGTAGGCCAATTATTTTGACATGCAAAATGATAAAAATAACATAACATTATTGTAGGTCAAACTGTTTTGCAAGATTAATATTGGCAATTGTCCAGCAATAAAGAAACTACACAGTTGCCTGACCAATGAGATTTTGATACATTTTGAATAAAGCAACCAGCACAGGGTGTTTGTCTGACATCAGAATGGTACATAAAAATAAAGAAGTACATTTAATAGTGTATAGAATTTGTTTAAGGGTTATGTGAGCCTCCCGTGGGCCCACCAACTGCGGGAGGAGCTGTAAGGGGCTGGTGCAAAGTGGATTGGGCACCCGAATGCAGGGGCCTGGAACCTAACTCCTTGAGAGAGGCTGGACTCTGCACTAATCTGGTGTTGCCTGTGGTGAGAGGCAGCGGGCTGGTGTGGGCTCGCCGCCGTGTGTTGGAGTTCACCCCGGTGAACTAGAGGGTTGCTTCCCTGCGCCTTCAGGTCGGGGATAGGTCTCTCACTGTTGTTTGTGCTTACGGGCCAAATGGCAGTGCAGAGTACCTGGCCTTCTTGGAGTCTCTGGGAGGGGTGCTGTAAAGTGCTCCGACCGGGGACTCCGTTGTTCTACTGGGGGACTTCAACGCTCACATGGGCAGTGACAGTGACACCTGGAGGGGAGTGATTGGGAGGAACTCCCACCTCTGGAAGAGCTTCGTGAGGGAAGGAAGGAGCGTGAGATTGACAGATGGATCGGTGCAGCTTCTGCAGTGATGCAGTCAATGTACCGGTCTGTCGTGGTAAAGAAGGAGCTGAGCTGCAAGGCAAACATTCCTACTCTCACCTATGGTCATGAGCTTTGGGTCATGACCGAAAGAACAAGATCCAGGATACAAGCGGCCGAAATGAGCTTTCTTCGTAGGGTGGTGGGGCGCTCCCTTAGAGATAGGGTGAGGAGCTCGGTCACTCGGGAGGAGCTCAAAGTAGAGCCGCTGCTCCTCCACATCGAGAGGAGCCAGCTGAGGTGGCTTGGGCATCTGTTTCGGATGCCTCCTGGATGTCTCCCTAGGGAGGTGTTCCGGGCATGTCCCACCGGGAGGAGACCCCGGGGAAGACCTAGGACACGCTGGAGGGACTATGTCTCAAGGCTGGCCTGGGAACGCCTTGATATTCCCCCGGAAGAGCTGGGGGAAGTGTCTGGGGAGGGGGAAGCCTGGGCGTCTCTGCTTAGACTGCTACCCCCGCGACCCGGCCCCGGATGAGCGGTAGAAGATGGATGGATGGTATGTGAGCAGTGTTTTTTATTATACTGAAGCCGTAACAGTAAACGTTGTTTGCTCAAATGTTACCTTTGGTCTGGAACCCCAACAGTGTGTCTCCTCATCGAGAGGTAGCGAGCCATTGCCTCTGGAGACGGCTCCTCTCCTTCATCACTGTCCAGGGCCATGCTCCCCTCCGGCTGAATAATACGAAAACATGTGGCATTAGGTTTATTGACAAATACTGCCTTTTCTAATGAGCATGCTTTAAAGTTCTGTTATATTTCCTGCTGCAATGCAGTAATCTGACACATTTTTGTGTTTCACAGCATTTGTGAGTCAGCAGCGAGGCGCTGTATGTTTGCATGTGTGTGTGACTAATCATCATCTTTGGGTTTTATCGTGGGCTACAGTAACAGCACTAAAGTGTAGTAAATGTTTGACAGATGGGTAATCCCAACTATATACAAAGAATTAACTCAGTTATGATCAATACATTAAATCCATGTTTAGTCTCATTATAATTTCCACAAAGCTAATGGTAACGCAGTGGAGGCCTGCTAAAAACAAGCTCACACTGTTGATTGTATGTAAATGTAAAAGCAGCATAAACTTTCCTCTGTTTAGCTGCATTTTTAGGCCTTCTCCATCAACTTTAAAACAAGAAGACGAGAGTCTGTGATTGACTACAACGTATAAAACCAATTTTAGATGTTAATAGCTAAAGTCTGACTGTGTATGTATATATATATATTTTATAATCATCTAGATGTCAGTTAAAAAAAAAGTGTTCCGTTTGACTTCCACAGGTGACTTACCTCAACGATCTGGTTCTCTGGGTTGATAAGCTGGACGTGGGGGACGTTCATGTTAACCAGATTACCCTGTGGGTCTGTCTGCTGGGCATAAGCACAAACAGAAAGGTCAGCTGAGGATTGGACTAAATGTCAACCAATCTTCTTAGAGCCGTGGGATTGGCAGATGTAGGTAATGACATCCCTCCCATCAATGGACAGAAGGCTTAACTGTTCAAGTCCTGGCTAAAAAAATATATAAGAAAAACAACACCAAACCTTACCTGAACAGCATTAAGAGGATAACTAATCGAGCGTGGTGTAGGTGGAGCTACGCGCAATGTCTTGTGTTTCTTGAGGCGATCAGCCAACAAACTGTAGATGGCACTGTAGTGATCGTATGCATCTGTTTGTAAAGCCTAAAGACAAAAACAGAAACTGACATTTCTCTAACACTGTCTATTCTGTGATATTTGGGTGATTTTTGGTGATAAACCTTTTTTATTTATTATGTTAAAACTAACCTGAATAGTACGTTCTCTGTCCAGGCCCATTTCAGCCATGGCAATCAGCACCTGTTCGTTGATAAGCTCTGTTTCCCGCTCAGTCTTCACCTGCTCACATTCTGCTATCAACTGGGTAAAGTTGGGAAAAAATAACAAAAGTGCAAGAATATGAACAGTGCGTAAGTTTAGTGAGTCCTGTTCAAGCGTATCACACACAATAACAAGGTTCCCAGGTTATTTTCTGGACCTTTTCTAATTAATGGTCACAACACGCATTTTATTTCTCATATTTTAATATGAAAAATAATTAACCTAATGTGTTTATGTAAAAGAAATGCACATGATGCAGCATTAATTATCTTAAGTTAATTATTTGAATATTAAAAAAAAAATAGACAACCAGGACCCCACGTTCAGGGGTCTTGAGAAACAAGTGAAGCTAGAATTTATAATTAACTTTAAACATACCTTATTTTCAAAGGTAAAAAAAATACTTTGTAAATTTCCAAATTGTTCATCATTTACAAGATGTTTAGGAAAATGTAATTGAATTTTAAGAACAAAAACTTGAGTGCAGTAGGCTTGAGTTGTTGTGTTCATGCAATGAGATCTTACTCTGTCAAACTCCGGGTCTGGGTCGCCTTGTCTCATCCACTTGTTTTTACAGATCTGCTCCATGCTCAACCGTCTGCTTGGCTCGAGGACTAACATGTGTCTGATTAAGTACTCACAGTCTACAATGACAACACACACAAAGAAAATGTGATCCTAATGTATTTTTGAAATAATATCATCACCAGCAGGGGGAGTATGCAGAGAGCAGCATCAAGAAAACATTTAAAAGCATAATAAGTGTTTTCAATGTTACATAAGGTTTGTTTAAGTTTGTAAATTCAGAATGGGCATTGCAGTAGCAAGACACACTTTTTGTTTATCAGACCAGACACTTTCAACTGATCCTGTCTTCGTTTCTGTCGAGACAATTAATGTTTTAATACTAAGGAAACTCTAATCAATTTCTTAATGATTTTCAAGCAAAAATATTATTATTTGGAAGTCTATGGTACTTATATTTGTGCCACTACAAATTGTAACTGAATATGTTGCATTTGAATTTGAAGTGCCCAAATTGAATCTGAATTGCTCAAGTTGAATTAATGCTTTTTTAAAATTATTTTCTACAATACCTTCAGTTTGAGTTCTACAATTTAATTTCAGTTCTACAATACAGTTTAATGAGCCACACATCCGGGATTTTGTAAAAAAAAACTTAAAAATCGAGCCCAGATTTAGTGACCTGTGGTACTGTGATGTGTAGCTACCATTAGCCTACATTAGGTGGACTATATTGGAGCAGGTGACTGTGCCCCACCCGCTGTCACAAAGCGATGGCCACATGTGACGCTATCTCACACCAAAATCAAGAGTAATGCAAGCACATTACAATGAGGATAAATAGAGCTGCATCAGAAAATGTGGCGTCAACATGTTCTATTATGTTCTAACAGTGCATGACTTCTTGTCAAGGTATGCCATCTTTCCAGCAGATTTTCATAGATATTGTGACTTATTTTAAATTATTATCTGCAGAATCGGCGGTTTGTTAGTGAGGACAGTGTATGTTTGACTCCTTTCTATCACAGGCACTATGTTAATAAACTCTTACCTGTGGACATGAAGAAGGGAATGCGAAACTTGCCACTGAGGACTCGCGCTCGCAAATTCTGTAGAGTGCTGCCATCAAACGGTAAGGCGCCACACACCAACACATACAACACCACACCTAAGCTCTGTGGAATGAAAAAACAAACAAAAGATTATTATCGAAGGCTCAAAGTGAACTTATCAAGAAATGCCAAGGTTATTAGGCTAACAAGTATTAAGTATTTTCTAAGGCTGCACAGGTTACTCACCCATATATCTACTTTAGGTCCATCATATTCCTTGCCCTCAAACAGCTCTGGTGCAGCGTACGGAGGGCTGCCACACCAGGTCTTTAACAGTTGGCCTCGAGAAAACAGGTTACTGAAACCAAAATCTGACACAACAGAGGCAAAAAGAGCTTGTCAAGATGTTTTTATATATATATATATATATACACACACTTGAAACAAGAGACAAAAAGCACAACACGCACCTGCAATTTTGATGTTAAGGTTATGGTCCAAAAGTAGGTTCTCCGCCTTCAAGTCTCGGTGGACAATGTTGCGGCAGTGGCAGAAGTGGACAGCTGCCACAATTTGTTTGAACTTTTTTCTGGCGTCCTTTTCTGCCATTCGCCCATGAGCCACCAAATGGTCTATGCAGAAAAAGTACCATTAAAGACGTGTCTATTGAGAATAAAATAAACTAGGTGCAACAATAGGAGTGGAAAACTTTAATAAAATTGCAAAAGCTTCATTAGGATTACAAATTTCCAATACATCTCCCAGACATTATCCTGACAATTTATGATTCTGATCTTATAAACCCTGAAAATCCACAGCATTAATGCAAATGCAAGGTTGTAATGTATAGCCATCAATCATAGCGTTAACATGACTATTTAGCTTTGCTTTAAACTCCATTCCACAAACTACAGGAGGAAATGTACCCTCCTTTTTAAAATACTGTACAAAGTTTTAAAAGTACAAACTAAAAGACTCATTGCCTCAATTATGCAATGCCAAAATCAATGTATACAAAAAACTAATAACACAGGGAACTCCCTTACCAAATATCTCTCCACCGCTGGCATACTCCGTGACGAGATAGATCATCCTTTCTGTCTCCATCACCTGAGGACACAAACAGAAGGTAACTGGGAAAGTCATGCTCTCAAACAGACCTGCAGCCACTGATGAACAGCATTACACAACAGAATGAGTAAGTGCTGTTTGGCACAATAACAGAGACATTTGAAAAACAATTGGTCAGAGTAGTGTTGAATTGACAAGATTATATCAGTGGGAAATGGATTATCAAGTGGTAATGATTTTATTTCCTTGGTAAATTATAATGTTAAATTAAATCAGGACTGTTGATTAATGAGAGTAAGAAGTCTCAGAGTTTGGTGGCGCTATTACTGCAAGGATCAAGTTTTTAGATTCTGAATTTTAGTAATATTTTAAGTAGGGATGCATCAAAATGAAAATTCTTGACTGAAAACTGGAAAAGCGCTATATATAAAAAATAAATAAAAATAAAAACAATAAACTTCTCCAGTAGGCAAGAGGGTTATCACTTCTGGGGATGGGGACTTCAGACAGATAACTAGCTGTTGAGTTTGAGCTTGTCATCTGACATTTGAGAAAGGTTTTAGAGTGTATTTAAATAGTGCCAGTGCATAAATAAAATGTATCAAATTAAAAAGATATCTAGCAGAATTATGACAATCTGATACAGTCACATATCTAGTAGAATAAGAATGGATTAGCCTATTATTATTATTATTTGAGGCACTCTCTTGCAGGATTTCCCTGAACATATCAGACAACGAGGGTGCATGCCCCTCATCTGGTGCAGAGAGACAAGTCTTTTTTCTGCGCTCTGATCTCCTCCTCTGTTGGACACTGCAGGTTTTCTGCATCCATCGCGGCCAGGATCATTTCTCGCGCGCGCTGCTTTAGTTCCGCATCCAATTAGGCTTGGTCTTTATAACTCGGATCAAGTACAGTCGCAATAAAGTGCAGAGGATCCGAACAGATCTCAGTGAAACATGTGCTGACAGACTCTAAGAGTGTACTTTTTATTGTTTTCACTCCGTGGTCCGTCTCAACCTCTTTGCTTAGGAGACGCTTTAGTACTGCGTTTAAAGAAATAACGTCAGCTACATATGCATCAGAGGAGCTGATCTCTTTAGTTAGCTTCTTAAAAAGGAGAGAATGTTCTCTATTAAGACCCACTGGTGTGAAATGAATGCCGCGGGGGGAGCTCATGGTCTGCGATATTTGCAGCCAAGACTCGCTTTTGTACATGTAAAAAGTGCTGTTCCACCGCGTCCATGTTGCTTCAGACAAGCACGTTTAATGTCGCGGTTTCCGTTTGCGTCATCACAACATTTCGATATTGTTTCGGTGATAAAATGCACTTTTGGACCATTTTGGCCAAAAATTTTGGGTGGCACGAATATTCGGTGCATTGCTAATTTTAAGCAATTGATGTTTACTTAAAGTGGACAAACCTCTTACTCATTCCTCAGCTTTATCTCAAACTCCACAAACTACAGCAGCCTCAAACTCAGGTGGTTTACAGTAATACTTACATGTCATGTTGAATTTGTGAGTTTTGAACAAAATGCACACTAAAGCCTACATAAGCAATTCAGGAAAACACTCTCTGAATTGTTCCACTTTTTTGTGCTATCAATCAAAATTAACTTGTAGTCACCACTTATTAACAGATTTATAACCAGACCTACATTTTGTAAAAACATTGCTAAAAACAGCAAGCATGATACCTCTTGCACCAGAACCACAGTTTGAGAACCACTGCCTTAGATCAATTTGATCTTGATTTAGATTTCAAAAATCATCATAGCAATATTGTCAAGGCAGAAACTAAATCAATATTAAAGACTGAACTAGGACTAAATATAGGAATGAACCAGTACTTTATAATCTGGACGTACTGAGTTTTGATTTGTAACAACAACAATACTAACATTTTGGATAATCAATGCACCTCTGCTGACTTTCCTAACAGTTAAAAACTACATCAGCAATATTATATCCTTTTTAACCAACATATATGATTTGTCTTGCTCTATACGTGCACAGGTCCCAGGTGTACAATCTGCGTCTTTTCTCGGGTCCGTGGGTGAGTGCGAGTGTGTACCTGGAAGAGGCGGATGATGTGGGGGTGCTTCAGCAGCTTCATGATTTGCACCTCTCTGAAGATCTTTTTTAGGTTCTCGTCGTCCAGCTGGGTCTTATCTACTATTTTTATAGCCACCTGGAAACAAGACAAGAATGTGATGAAAGTCTATAAACTAAAGTGTGCAAATAAGGCTCTGAAGCAGTACAGGTGGGGTCAGTACAACACACTTTTACGGGCGTTTCTATTATCAAAAGGAACGAACAAAGTGCTCCAAATAAGTGTGTCATGCCACTTTCACCCCTCGTCTATGCTTCTAACAGTGCCGTGTGTATGATGTAATTGTTTACTTAGTTGACCTTCCTGTCCAGCACACACCAAACCACAACGTGCTACTGACCCAACCCATAACATACAACATATATACTAAAGAGTACTATAAAAAATGCACGTTTTGTGTAGGGCTGTGACGGTATGGGATTTTTTCTTACCGCGGTGATGAAGCAAAAAAAATTGCGATTTGGCAGTTAACCTGCGGAGGTTGAGCCATTCTGCAACCATCCCCCGCCGCCGCCGGCTGCTCATTAGCTGCAGCATTTTAAGTTTAAAAAAAAAAAAAAAAAACTCCGTGAAATATGCTGACGTCGGGCTTCCACAACCTAGGTAGGCTGTGTGAATTTAAAGTTTTATTGTTTCTATTCATTAATCTAATTAATCTACATAAACAAAGACAATACAACCCTTTTGTCCCCTTTTTGTTTTAAGTATTGTTGAAGAGAGCGCAAATTGCTGCAGCGGCGAGAAGGACAGTGGTGCACGGCGCGCGTAAAGGAGTAATTGTTTGCTGGCACGGCAAAAATACTTCAATCACATGATTCACATCACTACCCCCCCGCCCGCCCCGA
The DNA here is from genome assembly GCA_024349245.1 of Neodontobutis hainanensis. Taxonomy (NCBI): domain Eukaryota; kingdom Metazoa; phylum Chordata; class Actinopteri; order Gobiiformes; family Odontobutidae; genus Neodontobutis; species Neodontobutis hainanensis. The sequence continues at coordinate 276,879 of JALDNG010000020.1, forward strand.
ATTTCAGCCAGTCTCATCTGGTCACCCTAGCAGGTCCGTAAGATTTTTATTTTGGAGAAGATGGCGCACTTTCTCCTTCTCCCTCTCCAGCCGCAGCGGCACTCATTGCTAGCGCTGTCAACGGTTATTGCCTATAACATATGAAGTGATCTAACTAACTCCAACTGTTTAGGTTAGGCTATTGTCTTTTATGCCCGTGTTTGTGTGTATTTAATTTAACATTATCTGTAAACATTACAAGTAGCCTGAAACAATTATGGCTTAATTAAATATCAGACACACACACAAAAAAATCCCCCATATGTTTAATGGACTGTCCCTCCCTTGCGCAGGATGCGGGCTTTTCCCCCAGAAGCCCTTGAACAAAGGATTTGCGGAAAAAGTAAATTATTATCAAAGATGAATGTGTATATAGTTCAGATCACACACCATATGCAGTCCTGTAACTTTCAGATAAAAAAAAATAATAATAAAAAAAAATAAAAATAATATAATCAATCAATAATAATAATTTGCCGTGATGACCTCACACTGCAGGAGGCATCTCATTATTGCGGTATTGCGGTGATGCGGTTATTGTCACACCCCTAGTTTTGTGCAGCCGTAAAATGCACCAATTGAAGGAGTCCCAACTTTTTTGTGAAGTTCATCTAAAAAAGGATAAATAAGCAATCCCTGTTGCTTTATTTTGAAACAAAATCTGGCATGCCTTCCTTTTTTTTATCCAATCAAAAGAAAACTCAGCAAATACATGGTCCTGTCTCCTGCTGGCCTATTTCAACAATGCCAGAACATGTGAAAAGTTGTGTGGAGGAGCTATTGTGTGAACTGAATCTAATCTACACCAGGGAAATTACTGTTTGTTAGCTTAGCTGGTTGGGTTTCAAAAATCTAATTTAGAGCGTTACAACTCTCCTTTTTTGCTATGGCAAACTATTAAATCCAATGCTAACTGCAACAACCGTAAAAGTTAGACAAAACTACTGTATATCTTTAAAAGCGCACTAAAACATATCCACTTTCTTATGGATGCCAGTCAATATTGCTGTGTCCAGACTGTTTTCTGTGGTGGACCCTTGTGTCTTGTTTGGGTAACCTGACCTGAGCAGTGACCTTCGACAGAACTGTGGCTCTTGCATAACCACAGCGTCCGGGCACAATGGCTCCAGCAATGTGGACAGTGATGGCGTGTGACAGGGGCTTTGCTTTGCCACTTAGGACGGGCCAGATGCCTTTAACGACTTAATCAAGTGAAACTTATGGGGCAGTCCAAAAACAGGGCTTCTGCCAAAAATAGACACTGAAGAGCAAAGGGGGTTCGGGTGAAATTATGAAAAGCACGTGTCCTGTGTTAGTGTAGTTTATCACAATAAACATAGTACCATCCCAAACTTTCTCCTTTTACCTAATGGCTCACAAGAATACGGGAAAAGGCTGACTTCCTGTTGCCGACAGGAAAAGAAGTGAGGGAAGGCCAAGAGGGGACTCCTGGGAGGAAAGAGCTATACGTGTAACTAGTTTAGTTTCCAATAACAGATTTTATTTCCATTTTGAAATATTACATAAAAAAATATTATTGGAAAATTAGCAAAAAATATTCAATCTTTAAGGACAAACTTAAACATTTTGTAGTTAAACTCCTGTGGAATATCTGAAAACACAGCTTTGAATAAAAACAGAGTTAAGTATCTTTTTCCTTTGGATAATATAAGACATGGGTATATTGTTGAGCTCACAAGACATTTACTTAAAAACCCATAAAAACCCCCAACAGTTTAAAAAAAAAAATGTTAAATGTAGCTTTCCAAACAGTGTGATGCCATAGTTCATTTTGCTCACTGTTTTTTGTACAATGTTTGAGGACTAACTACAAGTTATAGTTACAGTTTTTGTCATTTTGTTATGCAATGCAACACTTGATTCAATCAGAATGTCTTTCACTCATATCCAGCGTGTCTTCAGGCAGATTTTCACTTAGTACGGTGGAGGTCAGTCCTAATAAAGAAACGTGCTTGAACAGCAGCTGTCCTTTCACTGCAGCAGTAAGACATTTGAAACTCAACATTTACTCAAACATTTACTCCACAGAATCACTCTGATTAATTTGTCTGTTTTTAGTGACAAAAGTTAGTGTCCTCTTTACGCACAGTGTTCCAAAACTTGTGATTGGTTGAATCATCATGAGTTGCAGCCCTATATATGATGATATATATGTCACACTAGTTGAGTTTCTAGATGAGATATACCGTTAAACCTTAAATCCTTCTGTGTTCCTGTTCCACTAAAGCAATAAACATTATTGGACTGTTTCCGTTACTGCTAGTAAATTGTCTCTGGCAGTGTGCACCAATTTCCTACATTTCGGGGTCATCTTTTGTTGCATGTATTACCTGTTTTTAATGTTTTTCCTTTTGCTACTCCAGTGTTTTTCGTGTTTTTTGTCATGCATTTTCTGGAAAGATGTGTGTGATATTCTTATTGTGCTTATTTTTAAAAGGCTAGCCTTTTCAAATTATAGCTACCAAACATTACTGCCCTACTACTGCCTTTCCCCTTTACCCCAAAGCAACATGAAAGTAAATGTTTGTATCCATCTGGATTTTGTCTTCATCATATTAGGCTCATACAATCTATTCCTGGTGTTGGCAGGTGTCCAGGTTTGTAGATGTCATTTCTTCACTGTGCGTCTTGTGACAGGTGACAGGACGTCAGCATCAACGCGCTGCCACTCTTTGATACACACAAACTTACACATTGAGCCACTCCTCAACAAAACAAGCTGACAAAATTAAAACAGAGAAACCATCTCAGTCCCAGAAAAGGCTTGTTCCAAAACATTTCAACTGGGTGTCATCAAAAACATACTTATTTGCATTGTCTACTAGGGAAATCAGTAACATGAGTAAAAAACAACACAGAGTTAAAGTAACCCTTGTGTGTGATCCCGGTGGGACTGTACATAATGAGGGACTGCAGTATTGGCCACTTTTGTCATATTAAAAGTAGAATTAAAATTAACAAAAAAGACTCTGGTAAACTTTGTGCCTGTAACCTTTTAGTGTGTTATGCATGTTGAAAACTAAAATATTACTGTAATAATATTTGCAATTTTGATATCATTATCGTCATATTGCAGTATATTAATGTAATTAGGCATAGGATGGTATGATATTCTGACATTTTGTTAACCTTAAAGGGAAAATATTATGCTATCATATGAACAGCTTTTGTTATAGCAGTAAATTATAAATAAATGAATGTGGTCCCTTGTCTCTTCTCTGTCCACTCACCTGAGCTCTTCCGGACAGACGGACACTGTTGCCATTGTGCTTGCCTTGGGGATATTGCTGGGTATTCTTTTGTTAAGTGCCTTGAGAGAACCTTTTTGTTAGAATTGGCATTTAATAAAGTTGTCTTGTCTTATAGAGCCTTTTTGAGTTTGGAAACAATGTAGTTGCGTGTTCATTTTCAATGCCACCAAACATTGCAGGGTGTGCATGAACAAGATGCCTTTGACAAATGTCCCCAACAGAAGACACGTGTTTACTGTTAGAGCTTCGGGAGAACATCAGCAACTGGCTCGATATTTAAGCCGTCAAATTGTACCGGTCTGGTGGGGGAGTCGGAGTAACTAGCTATTGAATTAGCTCATGTTATAGCTATTATGCTAGATTATAAACTCCTTTGCTAATGTGTCCTTTAGTTTTTGTGTTCGTTTCTTACAAACTATATGAAAAACATCTAGTCTGTTTGTCATCGAGAAACGTTATATTTAGTTCGCCAACTCGTTAAAATTAAAGGGAAAGTCTGGTACTTGTGTAAATTAAAAAAAATATATTATTTATTATTATTTTTAAGGTTTGTTAACAATAATTTAAATAATTAATTTATAGGAATAATATATTTTTTCTTCTGTTTTGTGAATCATTGCAGTTGTTTTGTGTTTTTTATTGTCTTGTTTAGTTGTATCATATATTGTTTTAAATGTTCAAAGGGTAGACATAAATAAGTCTTGACTTAGGCCTATTTTTTTTTTTTTTTTTTGTTAAAAATTGTGCAATTAAAAAAAAAAAAGAGTTTAATAAATTGTTTACTACTGTTTACGGTTTACTACTGTTTTCTTTTTTTATTATTATTTTGTATATATTTTGTCTTAATAAAATAAATGGGTTAACTATTGATTCCAATTTCCAGTTTTTTTTGCTAAAATAAGTAATATTTTGGTATGTTATTGAATGATGTTTTTTGGGAGTCTATTTGGGTCCAAAAGGAGGAACAGTTATAAAAAATATGTTTTAAATTTTCTTCCTGTTTATTACTGGTACTTGCGTCTAAAAAATGCGTACACAGCTTTTGATGGCGTCATGTCCAGAAAGGTCTAAAGCAGGGCTTTAAAAGGATTTTCTTACTGGTTGGGTGATTAAAGATAAAGGGCATTTAAGCAAGACTTCAAATCAAACCTTTCATTTGGTACTTTATACCAATTTTTAAAATAATTTTACAAACCGCAAAGTTAGTGGTTTTGATATTGCGATTACTGTGACAATTTATAACCGCAGCCTACCGTAAACCTGTGCATGTTTGTAATGAAAGTAAAAATTATCTTCCACAATCATAGCTTTGTGGGAGGTTTATCAGCAACAGATTAGGAATGCGGAATTTCATGTAGGCAGACGTTTTTATAGACGAACACAACAGATCTGATCTTGATCACTTATAAGACCATAGCTTTCATAGCATAAATCTGAGGTGTAAAGATGTAAGTTTTAATGCATTGCTCAGTGTTTAATGCTGTGTTAAATAAAAACAATGCAATGAGAGCAAACTACAACAGACAGCAATGTGGCAAGTAAATCTCATGAGCATTTTTTGGACAACTTTGAAGTTTTGAGCTCCAGCTACAACAAAAAGACATGTAAAGCAGATGCTAATTGTGTTTCAAGGTACACTTCAGTCTGGATACAACAATTTAAGAAAAAGAACAAGCTAATTAGATAGAAAATGTTTTTTTTTTTTTGGTTAAATAGCACAGATATAGCACTGAAATAACCATTTTTTTGGTTAATCCATAATAAACATGTCAGGACGATTGGATGTGACGGGAAAAAGACTTAAAGGCTGATGCAGAGGCAATAGGAGAATATGAACAATAAATGAACAAAGTGATGACACAGCAGCAAAGCCAGAGAGATACCCTCCTGTATAAACAATACAAATATTGACATGACAAATTAAAGTAGGCACTGCTATGTCAATACACTCTTCCACCTCAAAAACCAAACTGTACAGTGCAGCAGGACAACGTTTCATCAGAGGATCATATTATCTGTCAAAAGATCAAGAACAATATGGAAGAGGATTTAAGCCCATTTAGAGAATCACAGTTTATGAGCAGAAAAGTGGGTGTAGTTATGTTTACAATTAGATGGAAAGTGGTTGGCACTTCTGCAAAAAGATCATTGGTTTTGAATGTTCTCTTGTGTTTACAAAAGGTACTCTTTCCAAAGTCTGAAGACATGCATTAGTTGGTGTATTTGGTGAATTGCACTGGAAATTAGTTCTAAATGAAAGTAGAAGTTTATCTGTGTTAAATAGAGATGTAAAGTGTAGATTATTATGGGCGGGTTGTACAAAAAAAGAAAAAAAAAAATAGTTTTGTGTCAGCTGCAGGTTACCACAAAGACTGCTATCTCAAGTGATGTAGAGATTACGCACAACAGTGCACTGTTTTCAACCTCAGCCAAGTCCGTCTCTGGAGTATCGCTCCTCAGTAGGTCTGGGACGCTATGAGATTATGACGGTATGATAACATCATGGTGACGTAACATGCTAGCCTACTAAAGATACAACTTAAAATGCTTTCAATTTTCTTGTAAAACTGGACCATCAAATCTTTGTGTTAATAGTTAAATAATGTAGTACAATAGAATATCCAGATAACAGTTTTTTTTAAGCGCAGGAAAGAAAACTGTCAATGCACCAAAGTCTATTTTTATCTTAAATGTCACAACATATAATAGACATTTTAAGGCATTATTGTGAGTTTTTGATTATATTGCTATAGTATTGTAATAAATAAAAGCAGGTATTGCAATATAATCTCATGAGATTTTGATTACATTCCTAGTATCTTGGTGTTAACTCCTTTATATTTTCTTCATTATGTGTACACTAAATCATATACTGTGTCTGTAACCACAAGACACTGTTAATTTATGCTTTAGTCATCAACAGCTGGTAAAGTTGGAAAAAACAATCAGAAACCCAGTTCACAACTTCATATGGCTTATTTAAGACAATTTTTACTAGTCATTTTAGGGCTGAAGTGATTCATTGAATAAATCGAGTAATTTGATTAGCAAAATGCCACACCTGTACCTGAAAACCTAAAACTGTTTTGTTAAGGTACACACACGTTCCAATAACTGTTGTTTCAATATTGGCGCAAGAATCACCGTCTCCGTAAAGGACGAGACTCATTTGTTTGTTAGCTTTGTGTTAGCGCCATCAAGCTAAGTGAGCTTCAGCATGCTCTTCTCTTCCCCTGCTTCTCAGGACAGTCACCAAACTATTGAGAGCGAATGTCATTGTTTTGATTAAGGGTGCTCCGATTGATCGGTCGCCGATCATGATCGGCCGATAATTGCTTTGGGACGTTTGATCGGCGGTCTCTATCAAGGCCGATCCAGAAGAGCCGATCAGATGACGCAAAACTCGTGAGACATTTTTTTACGCGCTGCTAAAAATGGCTTCACCGGTCTGGCAATTCTACACGGTGTGTGAAAAAGACAATACATTTGCAGTCTGCAATGTGTGTACCAAGCAAATCCCACGAGGCGGAAAGCACGCAAAACATTTTAACACCACCAACCTCATCAGACATTTGAAGGTTAGTCACGTAAAGGAGTATGAGGAGTATTCAAAGTTAGCTAGCGCTAAGAGAGCGCGAGACAGTTCAGCAACTCACGCGCCACTCACTCAACTGTCGGTAACAGAGACGTTTCAAAGACAGCAACCCTACAGCAGGGACAGTAAGAAGCATAAAGAAGTTTCAGACAAAATAATGGAATTCATTTGCCTAGATCACCAGCCATTGTCTATTGTGGAAGACGAAGGATTTCGGCGACTCATGTCCTATTTAGATTCACGTTACACTCTGCCAGGGCGTAAATATTTCACTGACGTGTGCCTGCCGCAGTTATACCAAACAGTGTTTACATATGTCGACAGCCTTATGAAGGACAACATAACATCAATTGGTTTCACTAGTGACATTTGGAGTGCGAGTGTATGTCCCATGTCCATGTTGAGCCTCACTGCGCAGTTCATTAATCAAAACTTCGAACTACAAAAAGTTGTTCTACATTCTCAAGAGTTTTCAGGGTCACACACCGCGGAGGCTATTGCTGCTGCATTCAGCGACATGTTTCGAGCATGGGGAATCCCGAAGGAAAAAGTGCATGTTATTTTAAGGGATAACGCAAAGAACATGGAAAAGGCCATGCGGGATGGCAATCTACCCAGCCTGCCGTGCATGGCGCATTCACTCCAGCTCGCCGTGACCGAGGGAGTTTTGTCACAACGCAGCATCACTGATATAATCGCCTCTGGAAGACGCATCGTCGGTCATTTCAAACACTCCCCGCTTGCCTACTCCCGACTTCAAAGTGTTCAGAAACAACTGGGCCAGCCTATCAAGAGACTACAGCAAGATGTATCTACCAGGTGGAACAGTACTGTATACATGCTGCAGAGTCTGCTAGAACAGAAACGTGCCCTGTGTGCTTATGGAGCCGACTATGACTTACCCTCCATGTTCACCGGCAGCCAGTGGAAATTGGTAGAAAATATGATTTCGCTACTCGCCCCATTTGAAGAGCTCACGCAACAGATCAGCTCATCAACTGCATCGGCTGCAGATGTTATACCGTCAATCAGAGCTTTAACTCGTCTTCTTGAGAAGACAGCAGAGACTGACCACGGTGTAAAAACTTCAAAAGCCACGTTGTTGGAAGCGGTCCAGAAAAGATTCCGTGACATTGAATCTGAGCGCCTGTATAGCATCGCTACAATCCTCGATCCAAGGTGAGAAAACTTCCTTTACACATTCGTTCGTTCGTGTGTGTGTGTGTGTGTGTATGTGCGTGCGTGCGCGCGCGTCAGCGCTGTGTGGCTGTCAGAGCGAATTAAAGAGCATGCAAATGAAATGAGTATTTAAAAAGTTTAAATTCAGAATTTATATACAATTTTGACTATTATAGCAGGCTCCTTAATTCATATTGCAAGAATAGGTATATTTGGTTTAAATTATTGATACAAGGAGCTATTACTGAAATGAATAGGCCTAGTGTAATTGTGTTATTCAATTTGTGTAGGCTGGAATTTCCTTCAAATTCTGTTAAATTTGCTGTAAACAAGCATTTAGAACTTAGAGTTAATAAGACTACAGAATAAAACAAAAACATATTTTTTAGAGTATGCTAGGCTGACTAATCATAACAAGAGCCAATTATAACCTTCAAAAATAAATAATAGAACATTCGTTATATAGATTTTCCATTTTTCTTATAATTACTCTGTGCTCTTACATATTTATTTTATAACGTGGAGCAAATGTAACCCAATTATTAAAGTATTTCTGATTCAGATTTTTAAAAAATTCATATTAAATTCAAATAAATTAATGATTGTTTTCTTTTCTTGTTAATAAAAGGTACAAAGACAGATATTTCTCTGATGCAGTCAAGCCCCAGATACGTGGGCTGCTTTCCGATGTCCTGGCCACTGGACTGGAGCAGCAGGATGGTGAGGCGAGTTCGGCTGCAAGCGGGTCAGGACCCCCAGAGAAAGTACCATGAACTGGCTCATTGCATGCTATGTATGCTGAATTGTTGGGTGGAGATCGGGAATGTGGTGGCAGTAACATCAGCAGCTCAGCATCATTGCAATTGAATCTCTACCTGTCAGAGGCGGTTATCCCACAAAGCGGACAGCCACTTGTTTATTGGCAGAACAATAAATGCCGCTTTCCGGCTCTCGCACAAGCAGCACGAACCTACCTCTGTGCACCGTGCACAAGTGTTGATAGCGAGCGACTTTTTAGCACAGCAGGGAATATTGTAGATGAGAAGAGGAACACGCTGTCAGCCAAAAATGCAGAGATGCTTATATTTATAAAGAAAAATCTGCCATTGATGCTTAAGAAGTAAGCTTTGGGAGATCTAATAATCTCTATCTCCCCCCTCTCTCTTTCTCTACCTCACTCTCCCTCTCTCTACCTCTCTAAATGCCCACAAAAAAAAGCAAAGTTATAGATAGATACAGATATGGAAGTTAGTATAATATAGTTAGTAATATATTAATATTAAGTGTATTAGAAAAACTGATGGCTGACTGACTCAAAACACGTTTGGCTATAGCCTTTTTTGTTGCAGTTTTAAGTTTAAAGTCTAAAGCTAAATTTAAAGACTAAGATGTTCTTTTATCTTTTTTTTTGTATATATTCTACAGGGAAGTTGTATTTGTCAAGCCCTAAGCTGTTCCCAATAACCAAGCACAGGCTGCTAAGTTAATATGCTGCTGAACATGTTGCTTGCAAATAAATACACAGTTGTCAATTCATGATAAATTGTCTTCTCTTAATTGTAATACTTAATGTACATTGTTGTTAAATAATATAGTTTAATAAATAATGCTAGATGATAAATAGGCTTCAAATAGACCCTGTAATCGGTATCGGTATCGGTATCGGGTGATACAGCTTCCAGTAATCGGGGATCGGTGATCGGTCCCAAAAATCCTGATCGGAGCACCCTTAGTTTTGATCCACATGCACATCACTAAAACTGTAGACTTTAAAAAGCAGCTTTTCAATTAAACTTTATGTATTGTAAATGTGTATTTAATGCCATGCTTTAGGCTGAACCTAAGATTTTCCTTTAAGGCATTTGAAATGCATTGAAAAGTAAATTTCAAAAGATAATGGATTGGCAATATAATGCAGTGTCATACTCTATTAGACATAATTTATTTGAATGTATTAATTTAAGAGCCTTTTAGTTAAAAGTTAAATTTACATATAATGTGAAATGGAAAGGCCATCGATCAAAAATACTTAAAAATACTTAAAACTTAATGTTAATTCAAACAGGAAATCTTATGTTATATCTGTTTATTTGAACTGTGTTGCTGACTTTAAAAAAATATGCAGTTATGCTGTTTACCAGACTACTTGATTAATCGAGCCAATAATTGATAGATTACTTGATTACTAAAATAATGACTAGCTGCAGCACTAATTAATTTGTGCACTGTACTAGCATTAGAGGTCCACGTAGGGTATGTAACCCGTAAAAGTAGAAAAAGCTGTATACCAGTTCTTTAAGACTGTGGTTAAAGAAAGAAAACCAAGTCTAAAATATTTTTCACTTAACTAATCAATTGTCGATGACGTCATGTAAAATGCTCACTGTCACAGCAGCTTCCCTTCAAAATGCTCTACATTTAGACCCATTTGATAACTTTCCAAGCAATCACTCTGACTTCATTCAGTCATGTAAAAGCAGCAATTCCATTTGTTTTAAGGAAGAAAAATCATGTTTGCAGTGTCAACTTGATGAAAAAAAAAACACTAACTTAGCATTGAGTCAATCTAAACAGCTTACATTTTCTGCCTTTGCCAACTCGAGCACTTAAACACCAAGTCAACTGTACAACTTGAAAACTGTGAGCAACAGAAAGGCACATGAAAGCAGCAGCAATTGTCTTAAGACTCTTAATGGATCTTTTCAATTCATGCAAACATGCATCCCTGACTCAACTATAATGACACTAAACTCTACAGAGTATATACTGTAATGTCTGCAGTGGTGGAGCTGGAGAACCCAAATCTTGCAAACTCATCTCACCACACACAGACAGGGTGATATAATGCATGAGGTTACCCTTCAGCAACAGGTGACGCAGATTATAACAGCCTTAGAGAGGATGTAATGCCCAGGCTTAACCCATATCACCGGGTGAGGGGATTTACCTCACATGCACCAGTCGGGTCGAGAGATCTTGTTTTGGAAACTGTTTATATTGTCCCATTTGACAGAGCAACAACAGCTTAAGGAGAATCTACCTATATTTCATTGGCCTTCCTTGATTTTAACTGAACTAAAGCTGGCTTATATCAGCTAAAATTATGTCTTCAATAATCATTTTGGAGATGTTTGAAAGAGGTTTAAGTAGTGGAATAACAGACACAACAAGAACGGATGCTATACTGAACCACATGGACCATCCCCTGCACTTGGCCTTTGAATAACAAAGAGCAGCCAGTGGGCGTATGAGATCAGTGAGCTGCAGGAGAAACAGCCACAAGAACGCCTGCTTCCCGACTGCAGGAAGACCGTACAATCAATCAGTCTGTGGCAGAAGAAGTCTGAATCACTTCTTTTGAAGAGACTAACAAATTGAATTCCTCCCTGGGGATTAATAAAGTTAAATTGAATCGAGTTGTAAATTGTACATAATAAAGTGCCTAAACAACACAATCAAGAATACACTGTAAACCTAAAAATGGGGAAATAAAACACACGCAGCCATACAATCTATGTTCAGTCATTTTGCTGGCAATGTGTTTTTGATTGTGGGAAAAGGTGAGATAAGAAGACAGCCACAACATGAACTATAAACACAGTAGTCGCTTCCCAAATCTAAAAATCTCCATATGTCTTGAAACTGGATTGTTCAGCCGTACTTGTCATCACTGCTATAAGGAGCTCCATCTTTATTTCCTTCAAATGTCACAGAAATCATAAATCATAACCGTCCCAGCTGCACTACTGTCACTTGAGATAGAGTTGTAAACACAAACACAGTATGAATCAGCTCTCTGTCTTTCAGAAACGCTCGACTTGATGTTGGGTGTACTGCTGGTGTGAGTTTGTATGGAAATGAGTCAGTTAAGTGTCACCGTCGAGTACAAAACCGAGGACATGTTTGAGAGAGTGGGAAATCTGGGCCTTACAAATCCATCTGCCGTTTATAGAGTTGATCCTTTGGAGGAGCGGACGGACATGCTATAGGAGACGATTACTATGAGTATGCAACAAGAAACTGCATTTACTGACTTACTGTAAGTGTTTCAGTAACATACAACACACTGAGAGCCAAAGAAGGGGAGATACTAATCCAAGTAGATCTGGATATCAGTCACAACAAGATTAAGTCAACGTTTTTACCTCAAATACAAACATTTCATTTGCCTTCATAGTTTAGTGACAATGTGTGTACTGAACACTTCTGTTAGAATAAAAACAAAAGTTATTTTTGATTACTTGTGGAGTAACTGTGCATGTAGTTTATATTAACTAGTGACTGTGCTACCAACATTTCACAAAAAGAATATGATATGAAATGTTTGAAGCATAAATGCACATGTGGCAGTTAAAGTAGTCTATGCAACACATATATAGCACATGTAATTGAAAATGACCTTTTATAATGCTTTATATTCAAAAAGAAAGTACAAAAAGGTTATATAACAGATTATGTCTGGGCTACAGATAAAAAAATGCATATGCAAATCAACAATAAGTTCACTTCTAATCACTATATTTTAGCTTAAGTCAACTATTTGAACAAGGTTAGAAGAAATGAGTGTCTGATGAGGTATAAGGAGAAATGTTTAGTCTCCAACTATGAATATCCAGGTAAAAACTGAGGCTAAATACAGCAATAATTTTGTAAGAAGCAAGATTTCAATTAGATTTTTTGGGGGAAAAAAGTGATACCAATAAACTAATAGTTGCTCATGGTGTTGATGTCCATTTGCTTTGGGTATCCTTCATCAAATCAGACCTATTTATGAACGGAATACCAGGCTATTTTAATATTAAGGCATTTAGTGCAATTCAAGGTTTTGTAATATGTACATTGTTGTGAAGCGCTAAAACAATATTTGCTGTATTTTCTTTAATTTTTCATAAAGCTATACAATCTTTCATCAGAAATAACATGCCAGCTTTAGTGGTTACAATACAAAGTTTGTTAGTGATTTTTAAGCTTGTAAAAAATTTCTTCTTTCTAATTGAGATGAAATGGTGAGTATTAGGGATGCAACAATAGAGCTAGTCCACGGTTCAATACGTACCTCGGTTTTCGGTTTGGTACAGTAGAATTTACGATGCAATTATTGAATTTGATATTAAACTAGGTGAATCGAGACATTAAGTAAAGACAGCGTTGGTTTCACTTTCACCGGAGCCCCGAAAACGCAGCGGGTTTGAGAAAGGCACGTTTATTTGAAGCCCAATACTATATGTCGCTTAGCTGCTAGATATTATTTTGATCAAGTGGCTCTTCACTAGTCTTGGCGAGGCGCGGGTTTTGCAAACGCACCTGCACCGTCTAAACCGTAAAGCACTGGAGGATACACTGGCGTTCTAATTGTTTGTCGTCATCAGCCCATATGTAGTTGTGATTAGTTGTTCACACACACACACACACACACACACACACACACACACACACACACACACACACACACACACACACACACACACACACACACACACACACACACACACACACACACACACACACACACACACACACACACACACACACACACACACACACACACACACACACACACACACACACCTGTAGCAATATACGCTTCATAAAAAGATGGGGACTATTATTTTAACACATTAACAAACAAATCAAAATTCACCAACACATATTAAATTGTGAAGGGCGTATCGAACAGTTCAATACTGTATTGAGAATTGTTGCATCCCTTGTGAGTGGTGACATCATATTACTCTTACAGCCAAATCAATGTATAGGTTCATTCAGAGCTGGTACTGTGAATCCATCATCACTATGGAAACCAGTAAGACATCTATGGAGTGACCTTTCTCATTGACGGGCCTTGGCAGGATGCAGTCGCCAGTGACAACAGGCAAAGCTGTAGACAGTGACACACTTTTAACTGTGGACCAAAGTCTGTTAATTGTGTATCACGGTTGCATCAGTGTTGCATTTAAAGATTTAAAACCACATTGAAGGAGACTCTGTCCTTGATTATGTCAGTTCTCACGACTGTGGCTCCTCTTGTGACGCCAGCGAGCTGAAGATTCACACTACTGAGGAGCCGACAGAAGAAAACTAGAGGGCAGGAAGACAAGCCGAGCAGAAACAGAGCCTTTGTTGTGTTGTTCAGCCAAATGAAATCAGATTGCAGTAAGTGAAAGTGTATGCTGCTGGATGTCAGAGAGGCTGTGTGTGTGACTAAGACACTGAGTAGTGAAAATGTTACATAGAACATTAGGCCTGTTACCTAATGCTCGCTGCACTCGTGCTTCTGCTCACGATTTTCTTTCCTAAAAAACACTTGAAACGAGAGGGACAACAAAATGACCCGCTGTCCTCTAGCCAAACGTCTGAGGGCTCGACTGTTTTTATTGGATGAGATTAGTGCCCAAATCTGTACAAATTATGTCAGCGCTCACATAACTTATCTTTAATTAATATATTCAGGGATGTCCAGTGCAGCAATTAAAAATCGAGTACTTACTGATACAACCCAACTCTTATTTAAGAAGCGTGCACATTTTCAGATGTTTTGTCAGTGACTTGTTTTGAAGGAGACCGCTTTAAGCCTCTTTACTTTGGAAAAGCATGATTTACAGTTTGTTCTAATCACCATTTACAATAAAATATGTACTTAACTTGAGTTAAGTCCTTCTGTCCCACTATTTGAGGAGGTAAAACAGTACATTTCAGTATCATTATCATTATAGACAAATGCAATTGTGATTAGTATATTGTCACTTCTGTAAAAGTAAATTGCAATGTAAATAATTCCTGACAAAGGCTGACAAATTATAAAAAAGTAAGTTATGTAAAAAGAGCAACAGCTCAGATGAATGTGAAAAAACAAAGTTAAATAACTTTTGGTTTCCCGATCTCCTTAGCCTATAATACATAAAGTTGGTTTAGTAATTTCACTTTTTTACCAAGTAAGTTCCTGAACTGCTGTGTCCCGTTTGTATTGGCTGTGGTGCAATAGGAGCTGTTGACTTTGCCTGTGGCACCTCTGTTCGACTAACCTCCGGCTCACATCTGCAACAGAGTCTCATCCAAAAGTCAATTCCAAAAAAAGCTAACTTTCCAGGAATCACTTCGTTCACATGAGCTGATTTATTGCGTTATTTACAATGATGTCATTATTGCACATTAGTTAACTTTGAATTGTGGTCACTATGAAACCAAAACGTTTAAATATTGTAATTTCTATTTCTGCTTTAGTTTAGCAAGTCCTACTATTTGTCTCTTACTAATGTTAGTTTAGTTTAATCCTAAGTGTAATTTACCATCAAAATCATTACGGCCTCAACTGAGGTTGTCAAGAGTCATGAAAATTGTTCTAGATAACACTTTTTTGATTTTTGACAGACTAATCAAATTACCTATAGATTTCATTCTTTTGTTTTTTGATGGAAATGTGATCATAACGATAATACATCGTTCCTAAAAACACATCACTATTCAGCAGCAAAATCTAGGAAACTCTATCTAGCATTGTTTTGTACATTTTTGTCTTTATTATAGTATTTTAAAACTTTTTAAAAGGCAAAATGTAACAGTGGATTCAAGAAAATAAACTAGCAAAAGTTACTGGTTAGGTTTGACACGCAACCAAATGCATCAGGAAACAATTACAAGTAAGGTCACCACAAACTTCATACCGTATAAATAGGAAGGTGCAAGGCTTGTGTTCACTTCTAGGTTATGACCTTTGCCTATAAAAGCAACCAACTTTCATTTTTAGTCAGTTCTTATGCAGCATCATCAGCCATCAAATGTAGTATAGTTGTATGACAGCTTGGCCATTAGTATAAGTGTGAAAAGGCAACATGAAATGTTGCAGTCTTCCCTTTTATTCTTCAAATGCTATTACAGGTCATCAGCCAGCTCCATCTAAACCACTGCGGCAGCAGTTGTTGGGCGACGTCTGAGTCTAGTCACTTTACACTCAAATCATTATTATAACCTGAGCTGTAATACAACAAACAAGACTCCATCCCAAGCACATTTCATCTGGTGCCTGATGGTTGTTTCCATATTCATGATGTCCACAAGCTTGTGAAGAAGATACACTCCTTATTCCTCTGATATTCATGAGCAAACGGAGTACTGACGCCACTGTGCTAGTTTATGAAAATCACGAGCCGCTGGGCCGTCATTGACCACCGTCCACAGACAACAAACAAGGCCTCCCTTTCATTCGTCGTCGGTTCATGTTGTCATTTTGTCCTTTGCATGTGTCTTACCCCTCATCTGTCACCCAGACATAAACAGAGTAGACTGTTAAGGAAAAATCACAGCTCACAGCCACAATCTTTACAAACTTTCAATACTTCTAAAACAAATCAATTATGTTCTGTACTACATGATGACAAAAACAACATAAAACCAACCCAACCAGATTTAATGTGGGTCTCCCAAGCCACGACTAAATGGAAATTTAAAGTTTATGGTAGCCATGTCAAGCAAAACAATCAAATGACCTGTCTCAGCTCATCTGTGTATATGTCAACAACAGGAGCACAGTTCAGTTCAGCTGCCAGACACACCTTTATTTATGTACAAACAATTAGGGGCTATTCAATTATGTGAAGAATGTGTAATATAACAGTGGTTTTGGAATGATTTGAATTTATATGAAGCACGTTATGTCTGATGGTTACAGCCAAGCAAATGGGAGATTCTATTTTATTGCATTAGTAAGCTTTGTTCTACAACTCCAATTAAAACATAAAATTACTAATACAGTTACAGAAGTAAACCACCAACTTCAGCTTAATTTTACAGTTTATTACAATGTAATAGCCCACAAATATGTATTTGTGAGTGCTAAAAGGTTAAAACCTAAAGATCCTTGTATTATAGGCTTCAATGAGGGGTTATAATAAAACTGAACAACAAATTAATCATCAGAAACTACAACCATACGCTTAAATTCACCATGTAAAAAAGAGAGACCTGTAAAAGTGGTTTGCAATTTGCCGCTCGCTCCAAGTCTGTCAAGCAAAACTAATGTGGAAAAAGTTAAAATTCTTAATTCTTTATGTTTTATGCGTCTAGGTTTCAGAGTCAGTTTTGTATTTGATTTCACTGATAAAAACGTATAGGAGGAACAAAGACTTTTAAATGTAATATTTGTTGTCTGCCATTACGTTTTCTAAAACATACCCTATTTTCCACATAATTGCTGTTCGATATAAAATATATCTGGCTTAACGGCAAATTAGCTACTAGGCTAAGCTAAGCTACTCCACTCTGAGCTCAGTCTCCTCTTTTCATCCGAGTCAATACCCTTCTCTCTGTCCTCTGCGCTTTGCCATACATTAACCCCAGGCCTTACAGGTTTACTTACTAATACCTCAGCGCGGACTATGTAAAGCAGATCATTGACGAGGTAGATATGGTTGCATTCAGTTGTTACATGTGGTGTCCCTATCGAGCAGACCCCCAGCCCAGCACCAAGCAGCGGTGTCACCAAAGCGGGCTTCCAGTCTCTCCGGAGCCTAAAAGGCCCCAGCGTCATCCCCAGTACTGGATCAAAAAGACTGGAAATAAAACCATGACAGTTTGTATTTGTTTAACTCTAAGACACAGGAACCAAGCGTCCTACCTTTGCTTTGGTAATAACGTGCGTGGCCAGTTTAACAACCGCGAAATTTCCTTTGCCGATGGTCCGCTCGATTTCGTAGTGGCCCACACGGGCTGGGGGGGGCCTTGTGGCCGAAGTGTGGCCGGGATTGGTGATGCACCCAGTGGCCGAGCTGGGGTGACCGGAGTGGCTGATGCCGGCGGATGGCTGGGCTCGGTTCTGCGGGCCCATAGCTGCGTGAGACGGTCGGGCAGGGTGCGTAATCCCGGCCGCAGCGGACCCAGCAGTTCCTCCGCTTGACACGGCCGCCATCTTCTCGCCTCTCTGCGGGAACAACAAGCAGGCTTGCGCAGCGCGCGTCTCGGGCACGCCCCCGCCCTGCGTCATTTTACGTGAAACGCTCCTCCGCAGCGCCCTCTCTAGGTTGTAACCACGGCAACGATCAGCGTAACAAATGACTTCATCGACTCAAACGTATTGTTGTTGCCTTGGCGACACAGAAGTGCGCATTATCACTCTGGGTCCCATGATTCAGTGATTCCTTGACTACCGCTGCACTACGTTTCATCGAAACCTGGACGTTTTTATGTTATTTTAAAGGTGTGCCACTCACCATCTTCTAAGAGAACTTCAAACATGAGTTGATTTATGACTTTAATTGATCAAATGGAATTGCTGTCAAGCGCATATGCACTGTCTTACATAATGCATTACAATTACAACTGTACAGCAGTGGCTTAACATAATTATGTATAATTTGATGGACAGAAAAAAATCACACCAGAAAGCATGTAGACAGCACCACTCCGTGGCACAAAGATGTCACGACATCTTGACTCCTGCAGAGTGTTTTGCAGCAGTGCAGAAAAGTGGAACCTGTTGTTGTGGTTTTGTAGTTGAACGTATACTTGAACAATAAAAACAAACACAACGCATAGATATATATTTTTAGACCTATGCCATAAGAAGAAAAAAGTTTTCAAAACGAATTTAACTTTTTAAAGTATAGGGCTATGTTCAATTCCTGAAAGGCTATTTTTGTTTAAAGGAACTGTATATATTTGATAGCCTCCAAAGTAAACAACTTTAAGTGTTTGTAGGAGGGTTTCCACAGGGAAATATATTTTCCTAACCTTCTATGGTCGGAGTAAAGCTACCATTTCAGAGTTAAGGGAAACAATAAACAGAACAAATATTACTGCATGTTAAGAACAGAACTGTATCTACTTATCAAATAAACTAATCAGTTAAATGATGAATTAAAATTATTATGATCAATTACAAAATACACACAAAACAATAAAAAGAAGTGTAATGCATGTTAAGTGTCAAACATATTATTTAGGGCCTTTTTTCACAATATTTTGAAATTATGTTTCTTTTTAAAACTGGTTGTACTTCCGCACAAACTAAAAATATTTAATGCACTTAAAATACAGTCATAAAATAAAAGCAGCAAACCTTATTTTTCAAATTTATAAAAATATTTATTTATTTGTTTATTTTTTTTTAAATAAATTTTACTTTTCGATTTTTTTTTATCTCCCATTAAACAATTTATTTAAAAAAAGGACCATATATTGTTATATTTTTCTCCCGGTAGAGGCAAGCTATGGCTAATAACGGCCACGTTGAGAAAAAAGTATATTACGTCATGACGCAACACGCACTGTTTACTGCCTGGAGTGTGAAGGGGGCGCTAATGGCTCACATTTAACTCATTTGTAAACATGCTGGGTCGCGTGAGAATTTCTTACGGTTTCGCCTCAAAGACAAGACATGGCTGACGCTGACAAAGAAGACAAAGAAGAGCGTTAAAAAGAAAATACTGCTTGTCGCGTTAAGTCGATTCACTGGAGCCTTTTTGTGCGATCAAAACAAGGAGCTAGCTTGTCCTCGTTTGCAATGCTAGAATGGTAGTAGCTTAAAAGTCTCTTTCGCGTTTAAGAGCATTCAAATGTTTATTTGATGGACTGTGTCGTTTTTAGTCTCCGATGTCTACAGGAAGTATAAGTGATGTAAACGTCATGCTTCCCCTTTCAATTTCCACATAGCAGATGTTTATATTGTAAGTGTCAAACAAGATTTTGCTCCTAATAATTAATGGGGTGGAGTTTTTGTTGCCTAAGAGGCTAGAGTACAAGTAGGAATCACTGTTTTAGGGAGACGTTGTCGGGTAAAATGTTAGTAAAGAGTTGTTGGAAATCTCGACATAAAAGTAGCAGTAGCTCAGGGGCTGCTCGCTGTTTTTGGCTGCGTCCAGGATTAATAGTCTTGCTGTGGTTTTGTGTGACCCAGCTTGTTTATTGCAATGATCCGTTAGGTGAGAGCCAAATTGTGGTCCAGAAAGATGCAGAGTTTGATGTCACTTACAATGACACTGTTACAAGTGTAAATCAGACCATTTATGCTTTCAATCACACCGTCTCTAGGAATAAGGTAAGTTTGAACATTGCTTCATTTAATCCTTAAGACCCTGAAGGAATTTTCATACCTCTTTTTGTGTTCACAGACCGAGGGAGTTCGTGTGACTGTGGATGTATTGTCACATATCTCGGAGTGTCCCCTACTTTTTGTGGTTCGACAAAAGCAAGCTGTACTGTCTTTTCAAGTTCCTTTGATCCTGAGAGGCCTGTGAGTAGTTTTATCTGTCAAATCTCAAATCACTGTAAATACCCTCTCAAAATACTAAGCTGACTGATAAATGACCTGACAATGACATGTTTCAATCCCTTTACAATATGTAATACGCTTATTACTACTACTATTGTGTGGTATAATATAGAATTTATTTACCCTACAACTTGACAACCAAACATAGGGACGCTATTATGTTAATACAAAGCATCTATTACACTGTACACGATTATTGATTGGTGTCCTGTCATAAGGTTTATAGTGGAATGCAGTGTTGAATTGTCTCAATACTTGTCTTTACATGTTCCATTGATCCTGAGAGGCCTGTGAGTATTCAAATCTCAGTCAAAACTCAAATCACTGTAAATACCCTCTCGAAATACTAAGCTGACCAATAAATGACTTTAAAATGACAATCCCTTTACATATTATCTGTAGCACATACTTTCAATACTACTACTACTACTGTGTTGTGTAATATATAAATATATATATATATATATTTCATCCCAAATAAACATTTCAAAGAAAAAAAACAACAGCAAATTTATTGAGCTTCGTAAAAATAAAATACACCTACTACTAGTCACCCCACTAGTTTATTTTTAACTTGACAATGACAAACATAAAGCAATGTTATGGTAAAGCAGGGCTTGGTATTATTGTGGAATGCAACATTGAATTTAGACATTTCTCAATACTAGGAGAGCTTTTGAATGTAGATAAATATCATTTCAAAACCACATAATCCAGTCTGTCAAGTCTGTTTTCACACCAGATCTTTATATGCATCTCTGTAAAAATCCCCAGACACGTAGAACATGCAGAAGTTATAATACAAAGTCCGTCTTTGGGTGTGTCGGATACAGTTCAGGCAGAAAATCCTGGGAGTGAAAACTTCAGCAGCAGGTCATCGTCTAATGTTACACAATGTCAGATATTAGCCAATCAGAACTTGTGAAGTGTGATTAAACTCTACCCGATTAAGCCGATTAAGGTTTCAATGTTCATGTTTAGTTATCACATACAATCCACAAACAAGAGCCATACAACACTTTTTTACAGTTAATTCATTGATTTAGTTTGTACATTGCATCATTGAATCTGCTGCAGACTTCCTCATTGACTTTCTCATTTTCAGTAAATGTTTGGCCACAAAGTCACATGACAGAGGTTACAGTGACCTTTCTTGGGTTTCCAAGAATAATTTTCCATTGAACGCAGCACAATTTTAGAAATAAAAACGGCACTTGTAGTAAATTACAGTATATGAGAAAATGCAGTGGTAAAATACCCCAAAAAGTGGACACATTTTCTGCAACAATGTATGTGTATATTGCATAAAATGTCAATATAAAATACTGTTTAAGACTTATATATGTACTAATTT
The DNA here is from genome assembly GCA_024349245.1 of Neodontobutis hainanensis. Taxonomy (NCBI): domain Eukaryota; kingdom Metazoa; phylum Chordata; class Actinopteri; order Gobiiformes; family Odontobutidae; genus Neodontobutis; species Neodontobutis hainanensis. The sequence goes on from JALDNG010000020.1 coordinate 298,580, forward strand.
CTTAATTTATTCTTAATAGCTTGAACCTCCTTCAGAATTTACTATTTAGCCCCTTAAGCTCTCGCATATTTGAATTCAACTAAAAAAACAATTTAAAAACATTGGGATATTTGGGGCATGTATACTGTCAAAGGCTCTGGGGTTTATAGAAAGAATACAAATCTGTTGCAGCGTTTTTCAAAGAGAAGCATAAGAGAGATGCTTCCTTAAAACGCAAAATCATGGTTTTAATGTTTTATGATAATTTCATGTATAATCTGTTAATGACAAACCAATACATTATACCTAGTTTTGTCAGAAAATGATAAATGGATCTCATTGGTGTTGTGTTATTATTTATTTTTTATTTTAGATATCAGAGGAAATACTCTTATAATCATGTCGGACGAACTCTGTGCCAACCTCCGACACTGGTCGCATCTGAGACCCAGTATTTCTTTGTGGATGTGTCAACATTATCGAGCCAGGGCACAAACTACCAGCTCAGGGTCAGCCGCATCGAAAGCTTCACATTACAGTACGTTTTATTCTTGCTGTATTTAAAACCAGTCTTAAACTTAGTCTTGGTCTCAGCCATGAATTTATCTCAGCCAGTGTGGTCTTAACTAAAACATTAGCATAAAATCCCCTATTCCCATTCCCAATTTATAACTGTCTTTAAGTGAGTTTAAGTAAGTAAATTTAACATAATACATATTACTAATAAGTTGTTTATTGTTTTCAGGACAGACAAGAAGTTCAGCTTCACTGCTTCTCCATCTCAGCCTCAGGTGAAAAAGCTGTAAAAAGCTGGTGTATTATATATTATACTGGTGTCTACATGCTAGTTATTACTCTGTGCTGTCACTGTAAACCTGTGCCTAAGTGGGACATGAGCACTTTGCACACACACTGTTTTTGTGGTACATGGTTCTCTTTTTTTTGCAAGTGAAAAAAGTAAAGTGAAGTGAAATGTAGATGATACAAGTTTTATGCTGCGTCTTATTTCAGTTTCAAGGTGAACTTAATAATGGCAAATAAACAACTTCTAGCCAGGGAACTGGCATATGGATGGTCATATTTTGAGATATAGTGACTAAAACACCTCTTCTTCTGTATTTGTATTTTTTTCTTTTTTTTTTTTTTAGATATATATATCTTTCTCAATCGTTCTTTCGGTTCTAAGACACTGAAAATGGTTACGGAAATTACAGAACCTGGGAAATCACAGTATGTCACAATCACAATGGAGCTCAACTGTTGATAACCACAGATTTCACTGATTAGACAGGGTTCCTAAAAACATGTACATTTAATAAGTAATAATTGGTAATCTCCAAATGTCCTTGAACATGACACCCACATTATTCAAGAATGTTCTGTGAACGTCTAAAACAGTTGTAAAATATATATTGTTAATGACAGAAGGCTGTCCTGAAATATCAGGAAAAGGTCCTGGCAATGGCCCTGATATACCCTTTGTGACTAATTGTATTTTTATTTGTGTCTTGCAGTATTTCAAGTATGTGTTTCCGGATGGAGTGGACACTGTGATTGTCAAAGTCACCGCCGACATGAACTTTCCCTGCTCCGTTATGTCCATTCAAGACATCCAGGTACATTCATCACCTTCCATTTCCTCTTTCCTAAAAATGCTCATGCCCTGAGGTGGCCTTTTTCTCTGCGGTTATTTTGTAACAGCGCTCTGTGGCCACAAGAGGGCGTGGATAGGTTTATTATTGGGTCCAAATCCTGTTACACGGACTGTTACTACAAATTTTTTTTTTTTTTGTTTTCACTTGGTTCCCAGTGTCCGGTTTATGACCTTGATAACAATGTGGCTTTCATTGGGATGTACCAGACTATAACAAAGAAAGGCGCCATCACTGTGCAGGTAAGGTTTCTCTTACATTTACATGGTATTGTCTAAAAGGGTCTAAAAAGATACAGACAACAAAACGAATACATGACACATATAATAAACATAAACACACGGCACAATGCAAAGTACCATGCTTAATTCAAGAAGCTTCTAATTCTGTGGTTCACACTTCACATCCATTGGATTCTGGTGCAATAATGTCAAAATACTTTTAATTTCATACAAATTAGGGGTGCTCTGCTTATGCTTTATCTAATTTCCCTGTTTTTCAGAGGAAAGACTTTCCCAACAACAGCTTCTATGTGGTGGTTGTGGTAAAAACGGAGGATGAAGCCTGTGGTGGTCCTCTGCGTTTCTACCCTTTATGTCCAGATGAACTTATCGACGCCGGGAATCGAACCAAGGTCCTGGATGTTGTTGTCACTCCGGCCATAAAAAGTGAGTCGTAGTCAGTTTGTTCTCGTGTCTTTTCATTTAAGTTAAAAGTAAACTTTTGATGCTGAAAATACTTGCCTCCCACAGCTGAGGTCTATGTTCTGGGCATGATCTTCTGCCTGGGCATCTTCCTGTCTTTCTACGTGCTTACGTTGATGGTGGCCTGTGTCCAAAACATGCGGTAACTTTTTCAGCTACAGATACTTGCATTGCATGTTTTATTTTGTTTTGTTTTTTACTCAAAGTGGCCACTTTACTCGTTCTGTTCAAACCTCATATTTACTTTTGTGTTTTTGAGCCGATCTGGGATCATTTTAAATATGCAAAACTCCACAAGCACCTGACTCTTGACTAATTTCATTATGAGAGAAAAAGTTAATCTTTATCTGTGTTTTACAGTTCAGATCTTTGTAGCCTGAAACAACTGTTAAACTTTAAAAGTTTGTGGTAAAATTTTATCTGTTATGTTGTTGCTCGAATTATACCACTGCCTCATTAATACATCCTTTTAATAAGAGTAGTGTAACTAGTGCTTTGGTTGAAGAAAAGACAATGTCACTGCTGTAGGAGGTCTCTAAATGTGAGCCATAACACATTCTCAAGCCACCTCCTAAATACATTTTTATATCCAATCTTCCAGGACGTATTGCGTTTAGAATGGTCATGTTTATTAATGATTATTCTGTCCAGATATTAGTGCCCAGTCAGTGTCTGTCACACTACATGTTTTACTATTTACCCTTTTGTCTTTCATATTGTGGCGGTTTTAGGTTCAAGGTTCATTTCTTGTCATTTAAAACTTGACGTGTGTTTTCCTGTAAGAGGTGTACAATGTCACATGTAGAAAACAATTCAACATTAACTTCTAATAAATGAACTAGACCTGGTATTTAAATAGAGCACATAGTTTCAAACCAGATCAGCTTCTTAAGATGTTGTTTTTAAAATGTAATGCACTAAAACACGCCGCATACATTTCCTTTTTTTTTAGAATAAAAAAGAGAGAGCGAGAGATTTTTCAAACTCCTGCCGACATGTCGCCCGCAGAAACAGGTAAAACTAACACTAACTTTGACATCCAGCTACTGGTTCTGTCTACAGGCCTACATTTGAACATTTGAACGTGCTTTTAGATTAGTTGCCTTATAAAATCTTGAGCTTTATTTGTGCAGTGTAAGTCCCTCTGTACTGAATATGTGCCTCTTTTTCTTTTCCTAACGTGTGCTTCAGCCTCCCTCCTTGGGAAGAGCGGAGATGGTATCACATCACTGTTACTCTCATTTACTAACCTCTCTTTAACGTTGTTGTTCACGTGCTTTTATGTGATGCATGTACAGTTTACCGGATATATTAACAGCATTAATGTGTTTAAATGTGTAGTGCTTTGTAGTGTCCTGCTCTAACATTGTCTTAACATTATCTTACTGCTTCAAAACAAAAAATTACAAATGTATGGCACAAACATTCAGTTATTTTGTCACTTTTTTCTCTACAACTTAATGCTTATTGTGGCCCAAACACACAAATATGGGCTCGTCATACCAGTCTTTAGGGGTGTCACAATCCCAATCCAAATTGTGAATATTATTTGAATCTAAAGAGGCATCTTGGTTCAATTCCAGGGTCTTAGGTCACATCAAGTGGTGCCAAGGATGAAAAGTTTTTGAATTGAATGACGGTCTTATAAATAAACATTCATTCAATTTAATCAATAGACCTTTATGTGTTGAATTTATTTGAAGAGAATAACTGAGTTGTCAAAGTATGTAACATAAAGCACATTATAGGTTACTAATAATCCTAATCCTAACAATCGAGTATAAAGCTATTTGAATATGTGTTCAGTCATGCTGTACATAACTTGCAGTGTTGCACTTGATTTAATTTGAAGCAGCAGGACGCACGCTGTTTTCCAATCTCTCGCTGCAGAAAATCAGCCACTGCATTATTTACCGCATTTCAATCAATTTACATTTACATTTAAATAAATAAAACCCCCATCCATATTCATTTATGTTATGTTTTCTGACAGAATGACTGGATGATATTTGTGCATGTAATGTTTCTTCTTCTTGTCCCATGTCTGAAGCACTAACCTAGATGTTGTAGATGCTTGTGTACATAAAGGGTCATTGGGACTGCTTGTATATTTAGATAGAGCTAATATGCTTTCCATTCATAGATGTGTTTTTGCATTGCTTACAGGCAAGACACCAGCCTCACCTTATGAATATGGATCCTTTGGTGAGGATCTATGGCAGTAATTTCTCTCATGTTGATTCTTAGGATGTCTCGATACCAAACTAGATTAATCACAGTTGCATACTTGTCACTACAGAGTACAGACATTTAAAGATGATGTGTGTTTGTTCGTTTTCTTTGGTGGTAAAAGCCCACACCTCCTCCTTGCCCTCTAGGGACATGTTATCACAGTGAGTTCGGTCTTAAAATGTCCACAAAATATTACACAACCTTTTTTTTGTCTTTTTATTGCCGTTTCAAGAATTTGCAGAAATCATCCATCATGGAAAGTGTTTAAAAGGTTTATTTTGCTAAAGCAGTGTCTGTCATGGTCTCATGCGTCTGCCCAGAGTTTTTTCCTGATCATTTAGGTGCAACCCACTATTTAACAACCAACCAAGTTATTTTTCAAAACTTTAAAAAATTTTTTTGATCCAATCTATATTTAACATATTAATGCTCCTCTATTCTTTACTAAGGCTCAATATTTTAACAATATTTAATGTAATATAATTCTTTAACGGTACACTTAACAACCTGATATTTTAAAGCTCCAGTATTTTTGTGTTATTAGTATTATTAGTATTGTGGAGTCTTCCTGTGTTGAGCTCATGTAGAATTTCTCACCTTCTCCCACTTTTTTTTGTTTTGTTTGTTTACAGCTGATAACGGCAGCACAGTCAGTTCAGAGGCCATCACTGACAGCGCCACATCCACAGACAACAACTACGGATACTTAGGTATGAACAAAAATGGCCGCCCTCACTGTTTCCAAAGCTAACCTCCACAGTCTGTCATGGCCTGGCGCTAGTTTTCCACGAGCGTCTACGTTTTCCTTTTACGAGTTTTCTGTGTGTTTTTGTTCATCAGGACACGAGCCTTTCAAACGTCGACCGTTCCTCAATCAGCTTCACCACATAGCCCTCCGCATTGGTGACACACTGCCGCTCAAGATTTGGCAAAATCAGACTCGAAATTCACACCAAACCAATCAGCACTCTTAGATCACTGGCAATTCTGACAGATTCTGTTAAAAGAGGATTTGAGCTGAGATTAGAAAATGATTTAATATGAATTTGAAAGTCAAAATTTTTGGTTTAATAGTGGAATTTTGGACAACTTCCTGTTTTAAAATTCTGATAAATCTTCTTGTATGTATAATTTGATCCCATAATTGCCATCTTTCTTTTTCTTCTCTAAATTTCAGCTTTTTTTTTCTGTGTTGCTTTTCGCAGAGCGATCTTTGGACAGTGTCGGCCGATGCAGACTGGAGTCGCTGAGCTCTGTTGAGGAGGACGACTATGACACACTCGATGACGTTAACTCTGATAAAAACATTGTTCGGACAAAGGTAGCTACTCTGCCTTTAATTGACTAATAATAATTGATTGTTATCAGTAGCTGTCTTGCATTTGATCTTGTTATAAGTGATGATGCCTTGTGTTCTTTGTAGAAATATCTGTGTGTGTCTGACTTGTCTCGGAAAGACAAGAGGGTCCTCAGCAAGAAATATCAAATATATTTTTGGTGAGTACAATGTCTAGAGTAGGATGTGGTGTAGTTAAAGCATCACTATGTAACCTTTCAGCATTTAATCCCATTAAAAGAACTTTTTATAAAGTTGTGGATGGTTAGGAAGATGGTAAGTTGTGTGGCATTGAAAAAATCGTTCTATTAGTGTATTATTTCACAAGTACATGAAACATTTTTTTGTATTTTCTCTTCAGGAACATCGCCACTATTGCTGTCTTTTACGCTCTGCCTGTGATCCAGCTGGTTATCACTTATCAGACGGTATTTTGATTATGCGGTTTGCCATATAGTTAGCTCCTATGATGCTACTCCAGTGCTAATCATGCTACTTTTCCCGGCAGGTTGTCAATGTGACGGGAAACCAGGACATCTGCTACTACAACTTCCTGTGTGCTCATCCACTGGGCGCTCTGAGGTGTGTAGAGAAGAACTCACTGGCTCCATTAGGCAATAAATTAATGCTTTCTCTTTAATCTACAGCGCTTTCAACAACATCCTGAGTAATGTTGGTTATGTGATGCTCGGACTCCTCTTCCTCCTTATTGTCCTCAGAAGAGACATAGTCCATAATCGAGCTCTGGATCGCAATGATATCAACGCACTGGTAAGAAAAACTATTATTTTTAACATCTGAACATAGTTTATTGCTAATTTAACTGCATCACGTAACTTTAAAGTCCCAAATAATACAATCTTGTAATGAGTTAATGATTCTTAGACATGCGATTGGTAGAATCATGACTTCTTCAGTGACACAGTAACCTCAGAAAACGTATTTATAATTCTGCCACCGGGACGAGCAGACCTCTTAAGCTCAGCTCAGAGGAAAGAGAAGGTCTTGTATAGTTTCCTCTCGAAAACAAACAATGCAGACAGTCTGTAGAGCAGGGGTGGGCAATTATTTTTTCGATCCACTCTTTGAGACGAGAGATGCTCGCTTTAGTAAAGGTTGTTACCGTTTGGAGCATGTCGTATTGGACTCATCTGATCTCTGCGGAATATTGAAGGAAAATGGAAAAATAAATAAAATATTAGTTAATGCTTGGCGGACCAGATTAAACAGCCCAGCATGTGGCCCTCAGCTAGAGGGAGCCCTCTAGTGGCTGTATGTTACGCAGTGCCGCTTTAACCTGTTTGAAACCTTTTCTTTGATCTTTCCAGGAGTGTGGTATCCCGAAGCACTTTGGCCTGTATTACGCCATGGGGACTGCTCTGATGATGGAGGGCTTACTCAGTGCCTGTTACCACGTCTGTCCAAACTACACCAACTTCCAGTTTGGTAAGACGGCTTTTATTGTAAATTGTGCCCTGATTGTGTTGTGCTGCTTACACTTGAAGTGTCACCTGATCACTGGAAGTCATTTAAGTCTTACATCGTGCTGCCAACATTTGCTTGTTGAATTTGTTGCACTGGCTGTTGCTTTACAAATGTCTCTCCTCAGTTGTCTTCAGTCGAGCTATGATGTCATACCTGTCAGGTGGATGAGTTTAGCAACAAGGAAGTGCCTACTATTAAAGATTTGAACAAGCGCGTGAATTGAATTTGAGAGAAGTAAGGCTTTTGTTTGCTGTAGGGAAGCTTGTCAAAGTGGAAATGTCAGAGTAACATGTACTGCTTTTGTTGCGTGTAAAAACTTCAGCCCTCACGTCAGTCATTGTCTTTCTTTCATTGACTTGGGTAAACGATGATCGTTAGTGTTTTCTTGCAGATACCTCCTTTATGTACATGATCGCTGGGCTGTGTATGTTGAAGCTGTATCAGAAGAGACACCCGGACATTAACGCGAGCGCTTACACTGCGTACGCCTGCCTCGCTGCGGTCATCTTCTTCTCTGTGCTGGGAGTGGCAAGTACTCGCTCAACATGGGCTAACTACGAAATATGTGTATGTACTGATTCAAATCTATTCACAGGTGTTTGGAAAAGGCAACATGGTGTTTTGGATCGTTTTCTCTGTCATCCACATCCTGGCAACTCTCTTCCTCAGTACTCAGCTGTACTACATGGGCAGATGGAGACTGGGTAAGGTTGTAATTCTTACTGCTTACAAAATGGATTTTGGAGTGCCTAATGCTCTTGGAAGTGCTTTAATTCAAATGAAATAGAAACAATGGCTGTCAAATCAAACTCTTACTAAACCCAATGCAGTTTAACAGAAATTGTCAAAATGAAGGTATATCCCAGGTCACAAAACTGTCTTCTGGCTTTTTCAGTTTGAAGAAAACATAAAACTATTACTGTTTTTCCTTCCAAGTAACTGCGTAACTACATATTAGATGGAGAAATAAAATAAAACGACAGCAAAGTAAGAATAGAGAACAACCTGTTATGTCCACATTATTGCCCCTGCACTCCAACAACCCCAAAGACCTACAGTTGTGCTCATAAGTTACCCCTGACATACCCTGGCAGAATTTTTAATGAAGGTCATTTGGGTAGTTTTTGTGGTCATTATGATAAAAAGGTAAAGCACAATTGTTTTACAATTATTGGCTTCACCCAAACACTAACTATGAGTGAAAGAGAAGTTTTTTGTGCTCAACATTCATATTCTCTGAAAAAATCACAAATTCTTCCCGAAATGTAAACCTATGAGCACAATCGAATATGAATGTGTAGCTGATGAAACATGAAGGTATGAACTTGTACAAGTGTATACATTGTAAGATGGCTCACACAACTGTAATGTTTTGAAAAGATGGGTTTGAATATAATTTAACTTTGTGTGTCAGACTCTGGAATCCTGCGGAGAATGGTGTACATCATTTACACAGACTGTATCCGACAGTGCAGCGGCCCCATGTACATTGTAAGTAAAGACAAGAAAACAGTAGAAAGTCAAATCTCTGTTTGTAGTACGCTCAGTTTGTCCTCTCTGGGCAGTTAAAGAACAGACACAGAAAGTAAGGAAACGTCCATTAAGTATTTTAACATACGTTATTAAACACAATGTTTTTTACACATTTATTAAGAGAATTTCCCTGTAAGTAGTGATGTAAATTAATATTTGATGAACAGTAGAAAATAATTTGTGAAGAGGCAACTTAAGAACAGAGTACGTAAGTCAAGTATTTTCTGTCTTCGTAGAGTCAAACTAAAATGTATCTACAGAAAATCTACTCTGTAACAATTAATACAAACAAAAAGTTAATTACTTAATTACCGCCCACTTGTGATTTTTTTTTTTTATAATATCTACATTTACTCAGACTATAATGAGGTTTATCTCTTACAAATTCACCGAGTCCCTTAAACTGACCTCTTATCCACTGTTTTAGGATCGTATGGTTCTGCTTGTGATGGGAAACATAGTCAACTGGTCTTTGTGAGTCAACTGTCTCATAGATTCTGCTTTTAATTTGACAATATAGCTTCAATAATAACTAAATGCCTCTCATTCTTTTTATAGAGCTGCTTATGGACTCATAGAACGACCTAATGACTTCGCCTCTTATCTTTTGGCCATTGCCATCTGTAACCTGCTGCTGTACTTTGCATTTTACATCATAATGAAGGTGGGTGTTCAAACTCCTTTTTACACAAGAATGAGGTTTTCCAGGTCTCGTCATTATTTGTCTTTTGTGTGTTTAGCTGCGGAGCGGTGAGAGGATCCAGTGCCTGGCCCTGGTCTGTATTCTGTTCACGGCGGTCGTCTGGGGGTTTGCGCTGTTTTTCTTCTTCCAGGGTCTCAGCACTTGGCAGGTCTGTGACTCCATACTCTATATTAGACCTCCTCGTTTCTGTCTCTATTTGTGGCAACGTGGAGATGAGTTTCTTTTTTACCGACACAGAAAACTCCAGCAGAGAGTCGTGACCACAACAGAGAGTGTATTCTGCTGTCGTTCTTCGACGATCACGACATTTGGCACTTCCTTTCGTCCATCGCCATGTTTGGGTCTTTTCTGGTATGAACACGTCACTTCTATATCTCTCAGAGCAGTCATGCCTTATATAGTAAAACATATTTTTAGAGCTATATGTATAAAATTTGACTTGTTCTTAGTTTAGCCATTAACGTTGACAGTTACAGTCACTTTTCAGGCACAATTATGTACTTTGGATGAAAATATTTTTATTAAGGTGGTGTGTCTGACCTAAAGTCTGAGAATCACTGTTCTAACAATAAAAAATGTTAGTTTTATCATTAAAGGTGTAAAATGGATGAGTCCTAGTCAACATATGGTAAACTTTGCCTCTGCCATACTTCTAAAACAAAGGTTCTAAGTAGTAAGGGTTTATGGTCCTTTAAACAGTTGTAGATGAGTTTTGGCAGGGGTCTTGACCTCTCATGAGGGCCTTGCATGTTTTTTTTATCTGACAGTGTCAAAATCCCTGTTTGTTTGTTTTTTTTTACTCTTTTGCTCACCTCTTTGACTCACTAAAGCTCCCCCTTAGCGTTTTTGCTTTGAATTTGAATGTAGCACAAATTGGTGCTAAAACCAGCTTTTAATTCCTCCTCTTCTCTGCTGTTCCCTCTCAGGTCCTGCTGACGATGGACGACGACCTGGACACTGTCCAAAGAGACAAGATCTTCGTCTTCTGAAGCAGAAACTCTCCGTGGCCTCAGCTCGTCCTCATTGCCTTACAGTCCTGCTCTGTTTTTGTTTCCTTTGTCATTTCAAAAAGCCAAACCAGTAACCCCTCTCAATCAGAACAGGGCAGTATCTCTTCTGCCTGAAGTATGGACACTTTTGTGCAATTCACAAACGTTGAATTTGAATGATGCTGTGAACTGTTCGTCCAATCGCTGCCATCTTCTTTGTAACTGTAATAAATGTTTACTTACTGCAGACGACGCTAACAACGTGACAAAAACAATCCTGAATTAACTTATTTTATACCACCTCCGTCACAGAAAGGTCTGCTGTGGGACTTGTGTTTGTGTGTTGTTTATACTGTGTGTGTGTGTGTGTGTGTGTGTGTGTGTGTGTGTGTGTGTGTGTGTGTGTGTGTGTGTGTGTGTGTGTGTGTGTGTGTGTGTGTGTGTTGTTTATACTGAGTGACTGTTTATATCCGAGTGTGTGTGAGTCCAAGAGATATATGTAAGAAACAAAAAGCCTTTTTAAAATACCTTCATAAACTCTGCTGTGGTCAGTCCTTCGAGTTATCCGTCCTCTTTTGAGAATATCTATGATTGTATTTGTCAAAACTGCTCTCATCTCTGACTGCAAAGGTACTGTAAACAGAGTTTGTCACATCGTTGAGCAGTTACTAAATAAAGATTTCTTTTTTCATATGTGTACACTCGGGGCACATACGATCAGAAAAACCTAAAATGAGATTTACAGACTTTTGTGGAAAGGATTTAGAAAAGTTAAAGATTAATAATATTAAACCCATATATTTTTATAGAAGTCTATGAAAGTAAGTATTGATGGTTGTGTCAGATGGAGTCCTTAAGTTCTGGCTGTAATCATGAACTGTGAGCTTTAACATGACTTGGACTTGCTTTTTGATGGGGTACTCAGACTTGGACTTGTTTTTTGATGGGGGTACTCAGACTTGGACTTGCTTTTTGATGGGGGTACTCAGACTTGGACTTGTTTTTGATGGGGGTACTCAGACTTGGACTTGCTTTTTGATGGGGGTACTCAGACTTGGACTTGTTTTTTGATGGGGGTACTCAGACTTGGACTTGTTTTTTGATGGGGGTACTCAGACTTGGACTTGCTTTTTGATGGGGTACTCAGACTTGGACTTGCTTTTTGATGGGGGTACTCAGACTTGGACTTGTTTTTTGATGGGGTACTCAGACTTGGACTTGCTTTTTGATGGGGGTACTCAGACTTGGACCTGCTTTTGATGGGGTACTCAGGCTTGGACTTGTTTTTTGATGGGGGTACTCAGACTTGGACTTGTTTTTTGATGGGGGTACTCAGACTTGGACCTGCTTTTGATGGGGGTACTCAGACTTGGACTTGTTTTTGATGGGGTACTCAGACTTGGACTTGTTTTTTGATGGGGGGGTACTCAGACTTGGACAAAGACTCGTGACTCGACTCAAACTTGTGCTCAGGATCTTGGACTTGAGTTGTGCTCAGCAATTACATTTTTTGTCATAAAATAGGCAGAAAAGTTAAATTTCTATAATCGTGTCAGTTTTACACTCGCATATGTACTTTGTCTTGACTCAATATTTTGGATTTAAGTTGAACTCGACTTGTACTAGTCTTTGGTGACTTGGACTCATTCAAATACTCAGGACTTGAAAGTGACTTGGATTTAAAAACTGCAGGTCACCTGAGTTTTGGATTTAAGTTGTACATAAAAGTAAAATAAGCACAAGAAGTACCATGTATAAAACATAAAAATATTTAATATAAAAATACAGTATTTATGTAACATTTATGTATAACAAACTATATGTACAAAAGACTTAGAAGCGTCTAGATAAATAGTTTACTCCAAAGAATTACTGCTGACAAGAAAACAAGGAAGTAGATTGGCCTCAGTTTTGCAAAAGCATGTGATTGTTTTGTTTTTAAAATGCTAACACCACATAGTATATTTAAAAACACAGATCACATCCTTCTTATTGGTACAAGTGTAAAATTGATAATATCTGAAAATACAGTAACCGTCTACAATTATCGTTTTTAAACTTTGCCATAAAAAAATGGTTTGGGACAATTCTGGCATGAAGCAGTTTTTAAAACGGCCTCTACATTTACAGGCCTTTTTATTAGAGACCCCTGTTCAACAGCTAACTACATCTAAATAATCATCCAATCCCACGGAAGCATCAGGACGGTGAAGAAAGTGACGGTTACCAGACGGAAAAAAGTGTGCGTCCAGGGCCTTCAAGAGAGTTACAATGGAAACACAAACTTTTTTAGTTCATTGAGACCATGTCGTTTAAAGCCTGGCAGAGTCAAGAATCTGTTGATTTTACAGAATTACAGGATGAATCCTGTCTTTTTCAGAGCTGGTAAAACCTAGACATTGTTCTTGTGAAAAGCTACATAAATGTGCAGTTTCTGATTTACCAATATAATATCTCGACCATACAATGTTCTCACTCACTTATTTCTCTTTACTTTACATCCTATTTATCTCCTTTTGACCATCTCTACACTTGTAAAAGAAACAAACAGCTGCCATGTGACTGGATGAATATTACTCCCCTGACTTCTCTGTGACCTGCAGAGGAAGTTCATTTGTCCCTGTTCCTAATTCTGCAGCGACATGATCGTTCCCTGAAAACCTTTGCAATGGTCAAAGAGCACACTGTGTGTAAACATTACAGCTTTCGCCTCAAGGTTCACAGCGGCCTCACTGACTGACGGTAACAGCCCAGTCTGTCTCTTCAGTAATGATAGACCCTGATGTCGTTGTTGTCGTCCAGGCCGAGCTGAACCAGGCCATTGTTGTTCACAGGACGATATCGAGTCAACAAAGGTCTGAGCGCTTGTGTTAAGTGACATTAACAGGTATAACGGCACAAAACACATACCTGATTAAAAACTAGACTAGCATTTAAATGCAGACACTATAATTCTAGTCTATGATGATTGTTTTAAATGCAAGGTTCAATTCAAACACACACACACAATACTATTTAGTGGCACTACATATAAAATAACTATTAAAGTATGGCTTCAACATGTAAAGCTTTGTGACAAATGTAAAAGGTCTGAGAAAAACTGCTCCAAATAAATACGCAACATTAAAATATATTTCAGCAGAAAACCTTCAGTCGATGACATGACAAATACTCAAAAAGATATTCATCAGTTGTAATAAGGGGTTAAATTTGTATTATTAAACTTGTATTATCTTGATTTGAGGATGTTATATTATGATTTTTGATAAATGGATACATGTTGGTGTCTCTGCGGCGAATCTCCAGCCACCTCTTGTTGCTGTCGATGAGATCCTGAAGCCTCTGTCCGTCCATTTGTGTGGCGCTCTGCCTGAACGACGAGCTCCAGCCGCTTTGACTGAAACACACAGAAACAAGTCCTTAGCCTGGCTTTGAGCAGTGAGCATCTGATAAACGTGGAACTGTGTGTTAGACATTACTTCACTGGAGTGTGTGAAGAGTAAGACGAAGACTGTTTGGAGACGCTTGGACCCAGAGCTGCTCCTGGAAACAAACGCAAAAAAGCTCAATTTAACAAAGTATATTAAGAATGTCAATGCCGTGGCCACTTTTCTCCAAAAAATTAAGACAATACCACAAAATACTGTCTTCTTTTATATAATTTTAATAATGTGTATTTATTCCCAGGACAAAATGAGTATTACCTTTTGTATTCTTGCCAGTAAATAGTGACATCAATAATATCTGTCACAAACTGGGCTGTATTCAACCAAACAAACAAAAAAAAAGCTAGGTACATTATGTAACACACATCTCTTTTTTCCTCATGTATCTTTCTTTATGCATGACTCAAACAGATATTTGTATTGGAAAAGGGAAACAAAAGATGACAGCTCCCATGTGTGAGGCGTCGAGCGTTCTCTGTGTGGGCTCCCTCAGCTGTGGAACGACCCCCTTTAGTGTGTTTTATCTGCACTCTAGGTTTTTTTAATTCATTCATTCATTTTCTACCACTTTGTTCCGTTAGGGGTCGTGGGTGGCTGGAGCCTATCCCAGCAGCTTTGGGCCTGAGGCGGGGTACACCCTGGACAGTGGCCAGTTAGTCGCAGGGCTGACATATAGAGACAGACATTGACAGACAACCATTCACTCTCACATTCATTCACTAGGGACACTTTAGAGTTACCAGTTAACCTGTACATACATGTGTTTGGACGGTGGGAGGAGCCGGAGTACCCGGAGAGAACCCACGGAAACACGTGGAGGACATGCAGACTCCTCACAGAAAGACCGGAGACGGCCGAGAGAGTTTGAGTCGGCCGGGTTTTGAACTCACGACCTTCTTGCTGTGAGGCAGGAGTGCTAACCACTCTGCCACGTGCCCCCCTGGTGTCGAATTTTAGTTTTTTTCTTGTGGGTGTTATAATTATTTACCTCATGTTTTAAGGGATTGTGTAAAACACTTTGTAACCGTGTTTTAAAAAATAGAAAGAGCTATATAATTTATTATTGCCCAACACAGTGGCCAGATGGTTGAAAAAAATAAAACAAAAAATAAACTGTTTTCATGACCTAAATACTGGCTCAAGAGCTGGACTTTAAATAGTATGAGAAATGGTCAGTTTATTTAATATCACACCAGGGAAGATCTGCCTCCATCGACTGTTGATGAGCTCCTCACAGGTCTTCGGTCCAGAGTTGAAGGTGGAGCTGAACAGAGGTGGTGCCCAGTTTTCGGGCGGCTGCGACTGCCTTAAATGAGCCGCGCTAAAGTCGGGCTGAGGTAGAGGAAAAGTGTTTTGTCTCTGGGCTAAAGACCCCAACACTCCCACGACAGTATTCAGCTGTCCCGAGATCTCCTGAAGGGACTCTACCAGCTCCTGGACTTTGGGCGGGACTGTAGTCTGATCTTAAAGGGAAGAAGAAATGAACATGTGTATTAAGATTTCTCATCACTTTGACTGCGTCCATCTTCTGTGAACTGTATACGTACCTCTGCTGAACGGCGGGTCCACAGCGCTGCTCACGTCCGACTCAGTCACGTCAAAAGTCACCGTTCGTGCTGGGATTTGGGAGATGTCTTCAAACAAAGGCTGAAGAGAAAGTAGAATTTAAAGGCATGTTTGGTTTTAATGCCTCCAATGCATCACTAAAGAAAAAAACTGAGCTGTTTTAAGACAAACTGACACAAGTTCTTTCGTTTAAATGTAAGGCAGCTGCTTTCAGTACCTTTTTTAAAAAAATATCTAAACTTTTTACTGACCTTTTCAGCCACAGAGCTCTCTAAATTGTGCAGTTGTTCCTCTTTCCTTTGCAGCAGAGAGATCCCTTTCTGAACCGTCTGCTGCAGATCACCCACTATTCTAGCCTCCTGAAAGAAAAATAGACGCAAAAATAAAATAAAATACTAAAATATGTAAGATTTGTTTTTACAAAATGATTAGAATCGGGATTTGTGAGGCCTACCCTTTTAGATTCATGAATTATTTATATACACCTGACCGTCAAGAGATGTGAAGATGCAAGTTAAAGAAACGATTATTTCAGTGGGTCTTAGACTCATCACAATAAAAAGACCTGTGGCTCTAGAAAACGGTGACTATATCTTTTTTACCCTTTTGTTTACATGAGAGGGATGTTTTTGAGTGTGTAACCAAACCACAAATGACTAAAGAAAGCAAGATACAACAAAACCATTTGACAGTTGTCCAGAGTTTATTCAAAAGACCTAAAGAGAAAGATTTTTGGTTTAAAAGGACACAGAGATAAAGGCTGGTCTACCTGCTGGAGGTTCTTTATCATGTCCTCAGTGACGCCTCTCTCCAGACCCGGGTTGGTTTGTGCTGCTCTCAGTGCTGCTTCTCTTTCCATCAGTTTTCTCCTTTCCTTTTCCAGAAACACTTTCGTCTTCTGGATGGAGGCGCCGTGTGATGAGATGTACCTCTTAAAACTGAAACAAAGATTTCATTACAAGACAGAGTTGATTAAGTGAACCATTGTTGTATCAGCTCTATACTGAATTATGAACGCTAACTTTAAAAACTGAGTTAATTCAAATTTAAGGTTCTGTCTTTCTTTAGGGAACGCTGGAAAGACAGGCACCACATTTCGACCAGATGTTTTTTTAAACTCATTCATTCAAAGGACTTTCTGATGACGTCCTGATCAAATCTGTGATACTCAAAGACCATAAATGATAATGCTTTCTTTATTACTCGTCCGTGCAGCTGTTGCTTTCGGCCGCAGCAGGAGACAGCGGCGCGTCGTCCAGCTCCTCCACGAGCAGCGGTGAGTCTCTGTTGTCTCCTGCTTCTTCTGTTGTTTCTTTGACTTGGTTTAGGTCCAGTTTGGGAGCCCTCACATCTCCAGCTCCTTGTTCTCTGTTGAAACAAATATATATTTTGCACAAACCTTCTCTTGTAAATCCTATGCTAGTAACTATTAAAGCTCTCCGTACCCAGGTCTGCGGCTCTCCTGCAGCAGCTTTACTTCATTCTCCAGTCTGGCCGTCTCCTCTTTAGCCCTTCTTCTCTCGTCTCGGGCCTTGTCTCGTTCCTCTCTCAGTCTGGCCTCTTCCTTCTTGGCCTCGTTTCGCTCGTCTCTGGCGATCGTCATCAGCTCCCGGGCCTGGCGTTTCTCCTCCCGCTCTCGCTCCAGCTCCTCCTTCAGCAGGTCTCTCTCGTGGATCAGTCGAGGAAGACACTAAACACAAACAGGAGAGGGTACCGTTTGAAAAGGAGGAGTTGTAATGTGACATAAAAAATCATTGAACTGGTTAATAATATCCAATTATGTGGAGCCAGTAGTTTACAAATACATCGCAGAAACCCCAAAACATATCAATAACAGACTACAGCAGCCTCAGAGGGTCAAAACTAGAACTTCAAAATCACAGTGGATTTACAGGAATAAATAAAAGTCATGTTGTATTAATTATCTAAAGCCACAGAACTGTTTACATACACAATCTAAAAAAATAACATTATTAATATTTAATGTTAGCCCTGCGACTAGTACCCCACCTAAGGTCCAAAGCTGCTGGGATAGGCTCCAGTCACCTGAATAAATGATTATTGAATGGTCATTTTTTTATGAATTTCTAACTCATTTCCATAAAAAAACTACTCTCTGGTTTACAGATTTATTTTTAGTTCTTGAACATATGAAAACTATAAAAAAACTTAACACAAAAAGATTTCAAACAAAAACAGCTGCAACTTATTTAAAAGACAGATTTGTAATAAATCTTTTAAAAAACAGTTGAAAACCAAACTGTAAATATATGTAATTTACTTTGTGGGTAACTTGTAATAACTAATTATAATAACTGTAATAACAGGCGCTACATTATTTAAGGCACTAGACAAAGCTGATGGCGTACCTCGAATTGTCTGTCGACTTCTTGTTCTTCTACTCCTAAACTCTTCCTCCTTTTGTTCAAATGCTCTTCCTGAAACATGAACAGAAACCCTTGAACATCCTTGATAAGTCTCTCCTACATTTGTACAGTGGTCTGTTACTGTTAATACTTTAGACTGCAGCTTAGCCTCTTGGCTCTGGAGTGTGTTAGACCTCAGCTCCAACTCATTCGACAGATCTCGTAGTTCGGACTCCTAAAAGTACAAAAAACAAACACAATGGCAAAAGCTTCTTGGGGTTTCTTGCACATGTCAGTTGTACAGTCATCTGCGACAGTAGCTCAATTCTCCAACAACAACTTCACTCGCTCTTTGAAATATTACACTAGAAATTATTTGGTAAAAAAAAAAATTGCGGAAAAACAGTTATTCACAATCACCAACGGTACAGTATTTATGTCTTTCCTTTTTTTTTGTTTCCAAATAATTGTTAGTGGTTGTTATCCATAAAACCAGACCCACAAAGCACTGTTTATTTAATCTCCATCAATAAATGATTAAAGCAACACTAAGTAATTCTTTGCCCAAACATTTGCAGCCTGAAAATTATTAAAACAATAGCCTTAAACTAATTCCTTGACTTGAAACAAGGAGAATAACCCTTTTTTAAGCCAAAGTATGCATGGTGCAAAAAAAAGTGTGTGATGTTCGCCACATCATTTGCTTCAGTGAGTTTTTAAAGAAAAGTTACATAGTGCTGCTTTAACATAAGTAGAATTTGTCTCGACTGTTGTTTAGAAATGAAGTAGAAAACCCAGGAGGCGATTGAAAAAGGGCAGTTTACTCACACCTGGGGTTAAAGAACATGTTCTTAGTGCAGTTCATGTTTATATTACATTTAGCTGTTCTCCTGCTCTCACCTTGCGGGAGTTTTCCAGCTGTATCTTCTCCAGCTGCACGTTGTGTTGTAACCTGACTTTGTCCAGTTCAAGCGCGTGCGAGGCCTGGAGCTGCTCTCGCTCCTCTTTAAGTTGTGAAAGCAGGCGTTCCCTCTGAATTGTTTCCTGAAACACCCACAGACAGTCATCAGGGTAAGAACATTTTCCCTTGAGTTCGATAATGTGTCACTGTAAAGACAAACCTGATCTAGGTATTTCTCTCTGATACTGTCCATCTCTTTCCTGTGAGCCTCTTTGAGCTGCTCCAACTTCCTCTCATGTTCACGCTCCACTTCCTGCCGCACTTCCTGGAGCACATCAGACAGCTAAAAAAAAAAAACAGATGTGTGGTAAATTTGCAGAACTAAAAACATAAAAATAATGCAAAACAAAATGAAGTGCGAGTGTGACCTCTCTGCGGTACTCGGACAGTTGTGGTTCAAGTTTCATCAGGTCTCTCTTCTCTCCTGAGCTTTTGACCTTTAAACAGAGATATTAATATTAATATTCTGTTTATTACCTGGAAGTAAATATCATATCACACTTTTTTATTCACTTTGTATAGTATTTGATATTAATGGTAACACTTTCAGGTGTATTCTTTTGTTATCACTAAATGGGAGGAACAGAAAGAGCACAAAGCATGACTGAAACAGTGTAACCATTCCCAAAGGCAATATTATCAGTTTGGAAAATTAGTTTTTCTAGGAAGAAGTGTAGTTTTGGGGACATCTGGTGGTAAACTTGCAGATTGCATATTCAGAAACCTCCTTTCTACAGCTTTTGAGCTTCAGTACAAGTCAGATATTGACAGATTTGGGATCATTGTGTCCACTATGGCCTCAGTTTTCTGTCATATTTCTTCCAATCTTTTGTTTGAATGCATAGTGTTATTTTGAGGCATATCTACACAATAGAAAACATATTCACCTCGTGTCTGAGAGAGTTAAGCTTCTCTTCTTTGTTGCTCTGAAGTCTCGCTCTTTCTGTCGACAACTCTTCATCTATCTCAGCTTTCAAACCTTCAATGTCTTGCTTCTTCTTTGCCTCTAGTTTCTTTCTTTCTGCTTCTCTTTCTTTCTCTAGAGTGTCTCTGAGGTCTTCAAGGATGGCCTTACTCTCCTCCCTGTGAGCAAATGCATTCATATTAAACTTTTGACTTGTGTGAAGAATACAAGTATACAATTGTGTGTGAGGTTTCAATTCAAACCGTATTTTTTGTTCTTGCTTCTCTCGGTCAGTGTGGACAGATGCTCTCAGTTCCTCCAGGGTTTTTTCAGACTCCTCATTAAGCCTGGCCTCTTCCTCGTTCCTCTTTGCTAACAGCGACTGCCGCAGAGCCCTGAGAAGAAGCAAGTTTACAAATAAGTAATGAGGACTTTTTTTCATTTAGTAATGTCTGGTTAACATTCAGCTTTTCAAACATGATTCTCAGTGACGGCACAAAGTTATTGGCATCTTTAGCTGCTTTTAACTGTTATAACAAAGCCAAAATAAGTTAGGACCACTCATCTAAGAATATACACACTAGCCCTACAATGACTACCAAAATAAAAGTACCCATGTGAAAAAAAAGTCTATGGATATTATTCGTTCTAATGTAATCACAAATCTGCTTTGTATTGTGAGAACAAACCCCAGAAAATTCATTCAGAATATGATTATGTACAACAATCCTGAAACGGAGGAAAAAAAATCTCATGGCAACACATAATCTGATTTCTAATACAACGTTCATGAAGACGAAACTCTGCCGATAAAGGCTAGACGTTCATTTATGATATTTCATAATGTCTGTGAAAATGTAGTGGAAAGATTTTCTTTGTCTGAAATGAACTAATGTTTACATGCTTTTAGTTTTAGATGCAGTCCTTCTTTAAACACATTTTTTATTCCAATATTTTATATTCTCTGAATGTTTTAATACTTACCTCAGTCTGTCTTCACTCTCTGTCTTCAGCTTCCTCTCCTCCTCTTCCTCTTGTCTCTTCAGCTTGTCCTGAATTTCACGAATCCTCTTCTCTTTGTCCTCCATCAGTTTCTCCTCCTCTACTTTACTATCGTCCATGTGTTTCGCTCTCTTTTTGCCCTCATCCTTCTCCTTCTTTACTCTGCCGGTGTCTTTCTCCAGTCCCTCTTCTCTGGGGCTGTCCTTGCTCTGATTGGACACTTCAGCGTCCCGACTGCGTCCTTGTCGGCCTCTCGAAGTGTCAGGCCTCTTCAGCCGAGAGGATGTGCCCAGCTCGTGACTTTTTGGGAAAAGTTGGTCTCTCAAGTCCGATTGGGAGGATTTAGAAAATGTGGGCGAAGGACTGGACTGGTGCAACGTGAGCCGGTCCACCCTCGGAGCTGGCTCTTCCGTTTTCTTCAACCTAATAACAAGATTCTAAATATTATATAAAAGCATGTGTGGGAATTTATTATTTAAGAGAAGCCAAATAATTCAACACATTTTTGTCAAAGTGAAATTAAATGATCTTAATTCAGCCACAAGAGCACTTTTAACATACTGTATAGTCAAAATACATTTTCATATTTTAAATGGTTTGGAAATGAAACTGAAGCATTTTTACATTACAACATTGAAATGAAATATTTAAGTTTTCATAACTCTATTTAAAAATCTCCTATAAACTGGTGATGACAATTAGCATCTGTGTTAAACACTCAAGCATATACTGTTTATTATTTCTGTATTTATATTAGAACACCTGTGACGCAAAGAGGGTTACATCATAAAAACCTGACAGACGTTTATGTCAAATAAAAGCAAAATAGTAATATTCATCAAAACGCAAACACCAATAAAAACGCTGCATCTCTTGAAAATTTTAAATCTAAATTCAAAACAACACTAATTTTACTTTGTCTTCTACTTTTCCTTTTTTTCTGACAGATTAGTTTTCTTTGTGTTCATTTTAGTGTTTCAATTCTACTAAGATTCTGCATTTATAATAGTTTTTGACGTTACAAAGTGTGTCTTCCTGCCACATTGCAGTTCAAGTTGACTTTCTCATATACGTAGATGCATGTGTTGATAATAACACTGTCAATTATTGTACAACCCTGGTTTTCAGACAGAAATCGTGCGACGCAGTAATATAATAACCACTATATACTCTGTTGATAATTTTAGAAAAAGAACCACACACTGTCTGATTCTTTAACCAATTATATTTTCACACTCTTCAACAAATACCCGTCATCCGCTGACTTCTTCTCCTCCAGAGGTAAACTAACGGAGCCGCTAAGTTCGTCTGCGTCTCGTACGTTCTTCAACAGCTTTACACAAACAGACAAGAGAAAAGTATTTAAAACATGCCGGCAGAAAAAACAATGACTTACCATTAAATGAATGTGAGTGTGCATGAATCAAGCACCTTGTTGTTTGTGAAGGAAGAAGCATCACTGTTTATACTGTATCCCTGCAACAAAACACATTAACAACATAAAGGACATAAAGAACAAACACACGCAGACAAACACGGCTGCGTTTATTGCAAAGAACACGCACAATAACTGCACAAAAGCAAAGCCTGCATGCGACACAACTCTGGCAGGAGTAGGGCGTGTGCAAATGAGCCGCTCAAGCAAACTGGATTCAAGCAGGAGTGGGAATTAAAAGCAGTTTCTCATACAATAATCTACTTTCAGAAAAGCACCTATTCTAGTTACTTATGTTATGTGCATGGCTTGCAATATATTATAATATCAGTTTCTGCCTGAAAACTAAAGAATAATGGGGCGATTCTGACTCGGAGGCGTTTATGTGGACACTGCTGGTGTAGCGTGAGTGGTTAGACTGAGCGATCCTAATCTCGACGGCGGGGTGTTTCTGACAGTCACATCAGTTTTAAACAGATGAACCTGTCAGAAGTTATATCTGCTGTAGTGTGACGCAAGATTAAAGAAGATATAAAAGCAGAAATATATATTCACATTACTGCGCAAATGTTTTAGTACGATTCCTGTCCTGATTATTTTTTATTTTTGAGTGAGTGAACAGATGAAAAAGGTCAGTATTAAGAGTCCTCCTGACGTGATGCTGTGAACATCACGGAGTCGGGCCTGGTTCTGTCCGGGTTTGAACAGAACCTGCTCAGATCCCAAGGAACAACAAAAACTGTTTTAGATTTAGAAATTGTCTTCTGTTCTTTCACATTTTGTAAACTAATAAAAGTAAACGTACTTTATAGTTTACTTCTGAAATCCACACCTGCCTAAAACTTTTATAACTTTTATATATTCCCTCATTTTAGTTTAAGGTTAGTTTGACTCAAATATAATTAACCAAGTGCATAGAGTCTAGTTAGTAGTCTAGTCAAAGTAAAAGTAAAAGAAAAAAGCCTCACACTCACAAAACCAAACAATAGAGATTCTGAGCAGGAATTCTAGTAAAAAATAAAACCCTAAAAAGAAGAAAAGCCTTTTGTTCTATATTTACAGTCCTCATACCTTGGCAGAATTTGTAATTTTTTGGGCCATTTTTCAGAGAATATAAATAATAACACAAAAACTTCTCTTGTACTCATAGTTAGTGTTTGGGTGAAGCCATTTATTGTCAAGCAATTGTGTTTACTCTTTTTAAATCATAAAGACAACAGAAACTACCCAAATGACCCTGATTAAAGGTTACCCTGGTGATTTTGGCCTGATAACATGCACACACCTTACTAAAGGTAAATATCCTCACCTGTGATGTGTTTGCTGGTACTCAGTGTGTGTAAAAGGTCAGTGAGTTTCTGGGCTCCTGACAGACCCTTGCATCGTTCATCCAGTGCTGCACTGACGTTTCTGCCTGAGTCATTAAAGTACTTGTTGAATGGTCAGTTTTACATCTGAGAAAATAAAGAGCCTCATCCACAACTACCACAAAAAACTTCAAGCTGTCTTTGATAAAGGTTAAAGGTGACAATACATGTTATTAAGAACTAGTGTATGTAAACTTTTGATCAGGGTCATTTAGGTAGCTTCTGTTGTCATTATGATTTAAAAGAGTAAACACAATTGTTTGTCAATTAATGGCTTCACTCAAACACTAACTATAAGTAAAAAAAAAAAGTTTTTGTGTTATCATTCATATTCTCTGAAAAATTCTGCCAGGATATGTAAACTCAAATGTACGGCCCTCTAAAACAATATTTGACTCTGTTTTCATGTAGAAGGACAATACTGGATGTAGCCCTGAGCCCATTGGAGCGTACAGATGGGAATAGAAAATAGAAACAGATATAAATTATTCACAAGACTGAGTAAACCCCAATTTGTAAAGCACAGGGGGAACAGTCTTTAGGCAGCTACACAAAAGCCTACAATTTACCGTAAAGCCTACAACTTCAGTCGAAACAGGAGCAGATAAGGACTAATGCTTTCCAATCCAGTCCTAAGGGGCTGAAATGGCTTTCACATACTTGGTTGACACATCTCAATTGACATCCTTGTGTGAGAACCCAGCAGCCCCTCAGGCAGAGGTATTGGATCTGTTATCAGGGTCCTATAGGAGCGCGATAGGCAGTGATGGAATGAGCTAAATCACGCACACCAATCAAGCAAACACCAAACACTACCTCTGCAGCACAGGGAAATTTCTGCTTCACATTCTTCGATTCTTGTTTCTGGTTCCTGTTTTTCTGGCTCGTCTCTGGTTCATCTTTGTTAGAATCTTCTACTAATTCCTCCTCACTCTCTTGTGCTGACTTAAGGGCATTTGATTTATCTTCCACCTCTTCTCTATCGCTTAAAACTGCCTCCCCGGTCTCTGCAACTTGCTCTAGTCCTACTTTTTCTTCCTGACTTTGCTCAAAACCAGTCAACTCTTCCATCTTTTCTCCATCTTTTTCACTATTAAAGCTCTCCACAACGTCGTCAGTGTCCTCTAATCCCTGTTCATCTTGCTCAGCCATTGAGTTTTTCACAGCTTCATTGCTTTTCAAGCTTTCTTCTCCATCTTTGGCTGAATTGTTCTGACTTTCACTTTGCTTTTTGTCATCTTTGGTGTCTTTCTGAGCTGACTCCTCAACATTTTCACCTCCATCTTCATTATCATCTATCTGTAATGCATTTTCCTCACTTTCTGCTTGTTCTTCTCCCTCCGTTTTCCCTCCAAGAACATCTTCTTTTTCACTATCTGTTTCTTCCTCTACGTCTACATTGTATAATTCCTCTTCTATTTCCTGCTCTGAGCTTTCAGGAGATTGTTCAGGTTTAGAAGGGCCAGCCTTGTCTTCTTCACTGACAGCGTCTTTGCCGCCCGCCACAGGAGACGCTTGGTCCTTTGTGGAGGCAAAGGAAGGAACAGGAATGTAAAGACATAAGGAAAAGTTGGGCCAATGAGGAAAGGAGACAAAAAAGTGTGGCAGCTCTAAAAACCATGAATAACTGGGGGCTTTCTCTTGTGATAAAAAATGAAGCAAATGAACAATAGGAATGTTAAATAAAATAGCTTTTTTATACTGACTTTCCAAAAATTAGCAGCTCTAAAACGTCTTTTGTCTGATAATAAAATGCGGTCCTGATCTAAACCACGGTCTGGTTCTTCTACCTAAAGTTGTGGACAATTTACACAATGGTGTTATGGTTATTAGGTTTTAATGCCGCACACATTTGGACATTACAGAACACATTTAAACAGGTTCTTGTCCATGTCTCATGTGTTGTTTTTAAGTTTTGTAGGTCACTACTTTATAGCTACACCACTGCAAATGCCTCCTTTCACAGCCGTCCAATACCTAATAATCATTTTAAAACATTTTCACTCGTTCAAGTTGCTCTGTACTAGTCTGTTATTTTATTCATTTAAACTGCAAAAATAAGCATCTGAAAATCCAGTTAAATACTGAGCAAGAACATGACCAAACCACATTAGTAACAGAGCATAGGTCCTTTGGTTTAGTTTTTAAAAAACTAAACTAAACAGATTTAATTGAACACTTAAGGAGCTCGTGTGTGGACGACCAGGTGCAAAAAACACCTGCATTTAAATCAAATACTGCTGTGAGTAAATTCATTTGGAAAAGAAAGTCTTCATTTAGCGAAACAGTAACAGTGACAGTAGGCAGAGAGCAGGACAAAGAGGAAGGCACAGTGGCAGCCAGGGCCGTAGGACAAGTCCCAGCAGCACAGCAGCTACAAGGAGGTCAGAGGTTAAAGGCCAAAGAGGTCAGACAAGAGGAACAGAGACGGGAGAATAAACAGCAGAAAGTTTAGAGCCGCTTACATTAAACGACAAAACATTTAGACAACGGACTGACATTAAAAGATAATAAACATATAACTGTTCAATCCTATTTAGTTTTTTACACTAAATAAACTTAAACAGAAAGAGTATTAAGGTAAAAACATTAGATGCATGGCCAAAACAAAAGTAAACTCCCATTATTTTCTGTTTGACTCCATTTGGCACGAGTTACTTTACCCCTTTGTAACTTCACAGCACTGTCCTCTTTCAAAGCCTCCTAAAAACCTCTTTTTATAGAAAATATGAGTTCTTTATGCAATAGAGTCAAATGTTATCACTGAGGTTACACTGAGCAGCTCCCTGCTACGGCTTAACCCAACTTCACATTAGATTAGAAAACTAAAACCTTACATTAGAAAACTAATGGAAGTAGCCAATATTAATATCCCATTGCTCTGCACATAGCTTATATTCTAGTCCTTTCATATTGACAGGCTATTAACAGAAATAAAGCCCGTAGTTAAATAAATGTTAAATGAATTCTGCTTTTGAAACACTGAACTACAACATAATTTTAGGACCCTTATTAAAATTCAATAACCTAATGTTTATTATTTAATTAATTTGCTCCTACTTATTTAAAACAGAAGATGAGGCTTTCGATTCTGAAATCCCTGTGTGGAATTTGAATACTGAGAAGTTTGAAGGTTTTGAATAAAGGATTGGATAAAAGAGTTTGGTTTGTTTGTGTGTTTTTTTTTTTTACCTGTTGTGAATGTGGCTCAGGGCTAAGGTCTCGAGAAAGAGCCAGGTTTTGTAACTCTGGCTCTGGAGCGCCCCCACTGGCCTCACTGTCCTACAAAATAAAAGTATGTTTAGTTAAAGAACGATAAAACCGGACAAATGTAATGTGAAGAGTAAATATTTATTACCTCATATTGTAGGCCGCCCCCGAGATTATCCAGGTCCAGGTGAAGGTTCTTCAAAAGTCTGTCTGAATCATGTCGACTCAGCTAAACAACATGCGGTTTGTTAAAAGACAGTCTTTTGCATTTCATCAAAATATAATACTGTTTCTTACATAGCATCAGGCGAAAAAAAACATTAATGCAAAAAAGTTTTTTACCTTTTTAAGTAAATTGTTAAAAGCTATTGTTTACCTCATTTCTCTCTATTTGGTCCTCATCTTCGTCATCATCATCAAAGCCGGGCAGATTAAGTGAAACTCTCTCTTCTTGTCTGCTGCCTAACACACTCGAGCCTCCACTGCTTCGAGGACCCTGATGGAAAATAAAAATTTGTTATCAAATATTTATTACATTTAAAACCCTAAAATGGAGCTGGGTCATTTATATTAATATATTTTTACCTTGATAATATATAATGATGGATAGATCAACTAATTTATTAAATAATTGGAATTTATTTTCTTTCAAACAAACAGACAAATGGTGACATGTTTACTTTTCACAATTTACATTTATGTAAAAATGTGTTTTCAGTTTTGAGCAGTTGTTTGCCAAGGAACAGGTTTTAATGACACTTCCAATGGATTAAATAAAACTTTAAGTATATTGTTCTAAGAAAGAAAAGCGTAAAGTGTTATATAAAAAGACTATTATTGCCAATATTAAAAAACGTTTGGACAATTGTGTTCCACTTCCTTCACCTGTCTTTTACTAAATTTTACACAATGCACCATCAATGCTCGGCCTCGGAAAGATAAACGAGCATTTTTCAGGCATGTCAATAGGCGTCAGGTAAAAAATGTTTTATTTGAATCTGCAGTGTTAATATTTGACTTAAAGCTGTCCTTCTGTTTTAGAGACTGCTGTTCTCAAGGCAACGGTAACCACCCGTTGTAGGGAAAGTAGGCTAATATTAAGCTGATGTTGTAAACACATGAACATTACCCCGAGTGATGTCTTTAGTGGCTCCAGTCCCACAGAGCTTCCCAGGGGCCTGCGCAGAGGAGGGGCAGATGCCAGCCCTCTCAGGAGCGGTGCATCTAACCCTCTGAGCGGTGCCAGTCCCCCGAGTGGTGACATAATAGGCCCCAACCCAGAGCCTAGTGTCTCCTCTTTCTTCTTCTTCTCTTTCTTCTCCTTTTTCTCTTTCTTCTTCTTCTTGTCCTTTTTGGTCCCAGCTCCTCCTGCAGTCGCCGCCTGTTTACACCTGTCCCGCTCCTGAACCACCAGGCTGCGGTAGCTCTCGTCGCCGGGATGCTCCCACGACGACTGCCCCGTGGAGAAGTTGAAATAGTAAATGTCCCCGGTCACATCTTGGCTGAAGAGACAGAGAGGCAAATGAAAAATGAAATTTACATTGCGCAGTTTTTTGTGTAGAGCTACGGGCATGTCCTACAAAACCAACACTCACAGAAACCCACCCCATCTTATCAATCAGCTTTTCCAATGCATTTTTATCATTTTAAAAGCTTTCAAATGATATGGTTTTGTGTATTTAAGCACTACACAACCAATTTAAAACTGATAAACAATAACTTATCACCATTTTATTTTGTCTACAAGCTATAACACAAAACAATACGAGTATACACTATATAAAGCCTTGCTGAGGGTTTATAACTTAGGTTAAATCATATAAATCGACAGGTTTATGAGTTTTTATAACATATTTCAAAGTAATGGTGAGCTGTTGCAAGCCTAATATTGAAAGATAAAAAATAATGTTTACAGGTAAATGTGGCTAGCAACCAATAACCTTTTTGTATTATTGATTTATAACCTGTTTATTATTTAATTTATAACAAAACTATTAACTACTCACTTATAACTCTTTGAGGTTGCCAAGTATAGTATTGCTCCTATTTTAGCATGCTGCATCCAGCCGTTAAGTAAACCCATTATCTTGTTGGTGTCTTTTTAAGATTGAGATATTACTAGTTACTCTTTATTTATATGATTAGCTATTACTATAGTTTATGTAGCTTTAATAATTAGCATTTGTTTGAGGTCCAATAATCAGACTCGGCATCACTGCAGCGGACATCTTCCTGGTGCTGTCGCTATAGAAACCCCGTCCAGTGTCACATGTCAAAACCAGGCCTCAATCATTGTGCAGTTTCAAGGACACAAATAAAAGTCGAACCAGAGCTTGCTTGCTTATGTACTCACCAAGGCTTCCACCCGGTCGGTAAAGGGGCGATCACACCCTCCCTGGCCAACCACATCAGCTCCGGCTCATTGTCCGGATCGATACCGATTTCCTTTGCATAATCTCTGACCTCTGTTGAAAAAAGGAAAAAAAATATCAGTTAAAACACACTTTCTGGATTTCAAAAGGCTAAATTGTATTCAACTATTTTGATTAGCAGTGGGCAATATGGCAAAGACATTAGAATTTTGATAAGATCACAATGACATCTCATTACAACACTTCAGCATGAAACTTATTAAACAAATGTACTAGCGTTGTAAGTGTTGTAAGTTATTTTTTATTGTTTTCATCCCAAAACTGAAAGAACAAACATTCTTGTATCAGAACATTGCATCCAATCCATCACCTTATATTGCAATATATAAATTTGTGTGGCGAGGCATGTTAAAATCCAGTCACATCAACACAACTTTAAACACATTATAGAGAATTTTGGAAGGTGCAACTGTTGATAAGTGTAAAAGAAACTGTGAGAAGCAGTGTAATTTTCTGATGCGTTTAACCCTGCCTTTGAGAATACCACTTATTACCCCTGATATAAATACAGCGAATGACAGGAGACTTAAAGTCCATTTACATCTCCACATGTCTAAATATGATAAACATGCCTACCTTGTTCAGAGGGTATGTATTCATCATCATATTCCTCTTCAAGGATGAGCTGGTCACCGACAAGAACAGCTCCAGACATTATCACTGCACAAAAGGGGGAGGAAATACAAGAGTAAAATAATTAAAGATGCATAACGGTGAATTAATACACTACATTCGTTGTCTTATAAATATAGGTACAACTAAACTTTTGGTGGCTTACCTTCAACAAAAAATATATATAAGTGTATTCAATATTGACAAGGAGTTGGAATTTAGCAGTAATTAAAAATGTAAAAAGTAACAGGAAAGAGTACAGTTTTTGCCTGTACAGATTGTTTGAATGGGTGAGAGGTTGCTAATAGGATTAACTTATTTTTCTCTCTAGCAACTGTAGTCATGGGAAGCTTTCATGCTACAAAGAAAATCAATTGTATTTAAAGAAAAAAATCTATAACAGGAAAAGATTAAATGACTGTGAAACATCTTTATAAATAATATAAGGGATAGTAAAATAGTTGGGGATAAGTATGAGCATCTTGTTATCGTCTTCGTAAATTTAAATATTAGCTGAGCGCCATGTAGCTACTTAACGCTAGCTCAACCAGAAAACACGTTACAGTAAACTATTATCCTGTGCAAGTGATTTACCTCATGAACCTTTAAATCGGTGACTTTTAACTTGCTGTTTTAGTGTCGTTTAGTTGCCTTTGGGAAACAATGCGAAAGTTAAACTCAAACATCACCACGGACGCTATCCCTGTTTCCTGTTGACGTTGGAAGCTTCCCGCTGATTGGCTGAGCCACGAGAAGCGTTTAGGGACGTCGGAAAAAATGCTACATGAAGCGAAATATGACAAGGCACACAGCTGCCACGATACAATGTTGTGTTAATGGCCAGCCTGATTGTCAGACAACGTTTTCATCTCAAGATGGCAGCACCACAGTAACTCCGACCTCAATCCAGACTTGGCCTGAGAACTGTAGTGCAGAGCTCAACATCACACTCTCTTTGCTAGTGTCTGAATTTTAAAGGCCAATATTTGTTAACAAATATAAACAATTCACATTTTTTAAACCTTTGGATAACATTAACCACTATCTTTATGTTTCTGCCCTCTCCAAATGTGATTTTTTTTTTTTCCCGCCAAGACATTTCTTACATTGTTGTTTGAAGATTACAACTGTTGTGGAACTTGTAAACATGGCTCATAAATTTATAAAACTTCGGGCCATTTTTACATTTTTGCAATTTTTGAAAACGTTTTGGACACTCCAAATTGAGTAGTGATCTAGATATTACATTTTTCTCTAATAGTTTTAATTATGGTCTGTACTAAAATATGTATTTTGTTGTAGCTCTACCAACCTTACCAAAAACTGTTTTCAAATTTACCTAAAAAATAGTTTTCAATCTAGAAGAATAAAAACAAATTTTGGACTTTAAAATTAAATTAAAGTGTATAACTGGGCTCAAAGTTTAATGTAGACCTATCCGAAATACACAATGTACTAATTCCTTAAATAAATACTGTCTGTGTAACATGAGGCAATGTTGTCTGATTGCAAAACCTATAAGTCTCATCTTTAGTTCCTTTTTATTCTAGAACAAGTTCAGAGGAACTGAACCATTATCAGAGATTTGCATGTTTTTTGTAACTTAGTGTTCAAATCCCATTTGGTGTCAGAAGTGGCTCCTAATATGCCCTTATCCTCTCATTCACAGCTGAAGACTACATTCACATAGATTTGCCAAATGACAAATCACAGAGCCATACTAGTTTAAATAGTTAGTGCCTTTGTTGTGGAAATCCCCCTGAACCCAGAGAAAATAATGAACAAACTTTATTTTTTCTTATAGGCTATATATATTTCAATGCAATAACATCCATGAGGCTGTTAGTGAAAACAAATGCATGAGTATTTTTCTAATCCTGTTTTTGTTATTTCTATTAGATGTTCTTTAGTAAGCGGGTAAATGACCTCTTCTTCTTAGGCAATGGTTGTTTTGGATTTACAAACAGGCCTTGAAACCGACATGATCAACTTTACACCTACGCATGTTTCTAAGTAAGTACAATAAAGTAAAGAAATTGATTTGCCTGGTTTGCTCACATATAACAAAGTACAAATGATGCAGGCAGTGGCTTTTAAATAGAAAATAGAACACATGTGTTAATGAAAAATTATGAAATATACTGAAAGTTGAATTTTTTAAATTGTAGTCAATGATGTTTTTAAGCAGCAATAATACAATAAACTGGTCAAAGTAATAGCTATGGATCAGTATAAAACATAAATAATAAGTGTGATCAATATAGCAAGCAATAAAGTATTATTTAAAGCAACAGTAACATTTCAAGCTGTATACCCACTATAAAACCAAAAGAAATCAATACTGTGTTAAACTCTCATGGGACTTCCTTTTCATAAAAAACGTGATAGTTATACCAGTTGTAAGGAAGATTTGTGTTCATGTCATGCATTTTGACTCAATGTGTGTCTTTATGAAACTGCCCCAGAACGAAGTGAAGAATCTGTCAAACCGGCAGCACTTTGTCTTGTGTCAAAGAAAGAATATATTTAATACTATAATTGTGAATCACTGATTTAAAGGCTTCATATTTTGGAGTAAAATGTTACACACTGTAGCTTTAACACAGTGTTTCTTCAACTCTATTTCTGGTTACCCATATTCAAAAATGCTGAATAAATTGTGATCCAAAGTTTCTGTGTTGGAAATTGTATGCTGACCCAACTCTGTTTTCTTCTGAGTTGATTTGGTTGTTTGAACTTTTAACTACAGTTGTTTTGTTTCTCTGACCATTTTGACCCATTTCCAAAGCAGCTATTTCACCATTAGTTCAAATGGATAATCTCAAACATGGTTGTGCAGTTTTGAAGATCCCAACCCACAGTTTACGAAACAAAGGAGGCACTGTGAAGTTACCCTTTTCACAAGCTGTCCCTGTAATATCACCATCCATTTACTGTTCTTTGAATTATCTTTGGACTCACCTTTCATGACTAGAAGGCTCACAAATATCAACGGATAACAATATCTTCCCAGTTGTCTATATTAGAATAAACTCATGTTGAAATAGGAGTTATACTTATTTGCTAATTATAATAAATGGAGCGTTAAAAGAAATAAGGATTAACCTTGTATAGCCTGCAAAGATTCTTTTGTGCTCATTTAAACATCTCAAATATGTTCATAAGCATAAAAAGACTTGTTTACTTATGTCTTGCACTCTGTATTAAATATTATACAATGAAATATCATTTTAAACAATTAGTAAGCAGAAAAAACACACTCTGAGTCAGAGAAAACACACTTAATGTAAAAAGGGGGGGCTATTGTACATGTCGTTAGAGGTAGGGGGGAACACATAAAGGCCCTGCCCTGGGATCAAACCTAGGTCCTTCTTGCTGCGGGACAGTTGTGCTGATCCCTCCATAACGGTTTAAACCTTACAACAGTTCAAACCAGGCGTCTTCATGTTGACTCCATGTTGCTCTGATTTGTCTCTAGACTCACTGAGGTTACCTGAGTTCAGAGTTTGTCAGACTTTGTTGTCTTGCTGTACGACGCAGAGGGAGACGAAACCTACAGCGATGCTCTATAACCAGGTCATACATTCATAAATAAATATCTGTAATAAAGCGTAAGTGACCTCAGCAGATGTGACATGACCAAACAGCATCGTGACGGTTGAGTGGAGTTGGCTGCGGACATCGGAGAGGTACAGCTGAGATAATGTCCCCTGCTGATTGGAGAACAGTGCTCTTTCATTGGATCAGCAGGAAACACAATGTGACCTTTGAACCCAAACCAGGTCGATTAAATAATGGATTGTCTGATTAAATATTTATTAGCAATTACTCCACATCTGTCTGGCTCGGGTAGAACATCTCTTTCTCTTTTTAATGTTAAAAAAAAACTGTGTTATAATAGGATTTCTGTGAGTTCTGTAACAGGGTAGAGATGTTTTTAAAACATCAACAAACAAAATTCTCTTAAAGCATCAGTTTTTCTTTTTCTTCTGAACCAGTTCAGGGATTTGAGATACAAAGAGTGAGTGAGACTTTTAATAAAACCTAACTGGATAAAAATGTGTGTGCTTGCTGGGTTTTTATTCCGAACAACTCAGGAGCAAAGCATGGAAGTACTTGGCTGTGCTCTAGTGACGTATTTATTGGTTAGGCCATGTGTCCTCAAAACCATAAGACTTTTTTTTCTCAGTCTTGTGTTGACCTAAGATTGAATCACTTTTGATGAAATCCTGTATCACTGTTCCAGGTCCAGGTAAAGGTCCCACTGATAAAACTGAGATAGATGGCTCAAAGTGGCAGCTGCATCGACACAAAGCAGAAAGGTTGTCTCAAAGGTTGAAGTGATAGATAAGAGCCACTGTTCTGACAAAGCCTGTAGTCTGTGCTTTTAGAGTTTTACTTAGACTATTAGTTTTATATCATTTGACTGTTTCTGAATTGAAATAGTGTGTTTTCCTGGACTAAGCCTGGACTTGTATGACTGATCTCGGTCATGACTTGGTCTTGATTATTGTCGTCTTGACTACAGCTTTATTCCAGTCATTACTTCTTCAACAGGCGAATGAATCGGCACAAATGATGAGAGACCGGTTCCTGAAGTTAATAAGAGGATGGTAGACCTGTTAGACCTGGGCCAAAGTGACGGTTCTGTCACCTCACTGTCTTCACGTTGTTATCAGCTCGAGCCGTGGCTCCGGGCCATAAACACTCAAGGAACAACAGTGGGGTCAAAGAAAGAGACGAGAAAAGAAATCAGGACTGAAAAAAGGCAGTGTGTTTTCTGCTGAATTTGTGGTTTAATAAAAAACTTGAGCTGAAGCAGAAGTGAACTTTAGGTAAAAGTGGATTGTGTCAAATGCTACAGGACAATTCAAACTCTAGTCAGAGCTCAACATTTTACTTTATATTTGCATAGTGTAAAAAAAAATGTATAATGTAATCATTTAAAGCTAAAGAGAACTGTATGCTTAGCTAAAGGGGAAATGCAAAATGAATGCTGTTCATAACAACAACTCTTCATCAGTGGTTCTCAACTATAGCTTAACTTGTGGCCTTGACCGAGCTAACATGAAGCTACCGAACAAATGAGGCAACAACATAACGTCACAGAAAATGGCATTCAGGTGGATGTGTAAAAAGGGCTTTATGGAGTATATATCTAACCAAGCATACTTGTTTAAAAAAAGAGGTTAGTCTTCTTATTTCATGTCAGAAAACATCCCAATGAGGCTTCCCCTGAAGGGAACAGCTGAAAGGAGACGATTTAATCATTCTTAGACTCCATATTAGGGACTAGAAAGTGGCTTAGTGTTGCTTTAAACTAACTTTTTCATAAAGTTTTATACTTACAACTATGCAACACACTAACAGCATGCCCACGACTTTGCTGTAAATGTTGGCTCCTCTTCTCAATCTATTATCTAAAAGCAAAGCCATAGTGTCTGAAAGAAGTCTGAACTGCCACTGTAAAATCAAATGTTTAAATCATCCTTGAAAAGCACAAACTCCACTTATATCTGTCACTGTAATACAAGCCTGATCACTAATATTTGTCTGGGGTGTAATGCATATTTACTTTAATGTAACGACATTCATGGAAAAGTCAGAGCCCTACAGTGGGCCACATTGTACAACAGTGACCTGTGTGTGTTACAGCTGACCTCAGCCACAGACAATCATTAACTGTGGACTTATCAACCCTGTCTTATCGAGCGCCATTCATACACAGCATCACAGATTTGAACTTTATGTAACAGAACTAAATCATTTATTATACGCACTGCTTTTCTTTTTTATTTTCTTTTGTTGGTTATATAAAGACATAATGAGTTAAATTACATAAAAAAAAAAAAAAAATACAATCATGCTGTTTATGACACTTTTTCATTTAACACATGGTTTATTCTGGCTATTATCTCTTTCTGCTTCAATTTAAGGTCACTCGACAAACTACAGCAGCCTCAGAGGGTCAAAAGTCAAACCAAGATGTGATCAAGTTTACTGCTGCAATCTGGAAAAACCCAAAGACCTACAACACTATTAATGTTTCAGGACATATTTATCAATCTTTATTATTTCCTTTATTAACTCAGTACTCTTAATTTAACATGTGGTAACCCTGAATACTGCAATTACAAGGTCAGCGTGGTTATACAAAAATTTAATATATAAAAATATATAAGAATAAAAAATGTTTCATGTGGAATACACTGACTACATTTAGATTAGTTGCAAGTTACAATCTCATTGCATTTCTCGGTGACAGTGTCCTGTTTTGTTCTGTTTTGTGCACTCTATTTTAGTTCTGTTTCTCAAACAGTGGGACCCGGACCAACAGATAAAAATAATAATCTTTATATAGCGCTTTTCCACCTACTGCAGTAGGCACTCAAAGCACTTTACACACATTAAACTATTACCAGTGTTAAGGAAACGTCTTGCAGTGTCTTGCCCAAGGACACAATGACAGTATGCAGGGGAGAGCTGGATGTTATGGGATGTTTCGAGCGGGGATCGAACTGCCCACCCGCCGGTCGAAGGACGGCCGCTCTACCCACTGAGCTATACTGCCGCCCGGATGGATCACAATGGGTTTAAATCATAGTACTTCATTCTAGTGTATATATATTTCCTACTTAGTTCACTCCATTTTTTTTGTTATTCTGTGATAAAGTTGTTATTCAATAAAGTTTATCTTAATCGTATTTTATGATTGTTCATTTGATGATGAAATCTGCTGAAAAGATTAAAGCAACAAAACCTCAGTACAACATATAAAAGGAAACAAAAGTGCATCTGCTGTGTGATGTTGGCTTGGGATTCATTTAAATTTATAAGTCTTCAGAAAAGAATCACCTGCTGTGTGAGTGTGTTTCAGAAATGATCACATGACCAACGTGTTACGACTTGGCTATTCAATAAATCAATAATGACAAAGTTCAATGTGAGAAAGAACAACAAGTAACAGCTCTGCAGTCTTTGGACCAGACTCTCTAATGTGTCATCGGCTCAGAAACTCAAACAGGACACAGCTTTTCTAGTTTAACGTCCCTGTTTTATTTTAAAGGGATGTCATTTATTTGTTGCATAATGGCCCAGATCTGGCTTTTTAAATTAATTAATGAATAAATTGGAAACCAAACATTCAGAACCTTTATTATTTAATCTGACCCAACATAGGCAAAGCCTATATTATAAGCTATTAACATTTATAAACATAGTTTCAGTACAAATCAATCAATAAACTAAATAATAGTACTTTTTATTGTAGAAGATAAAATGTTTTTTTATCAACAAAGTGGTACAATTATGTGGATATTTTAAATCTGGAAATGACACCAATTCCACCAGTGGCCACTCAAGGTATTGCAGCAGTTTGTGTAAAAAAAAAACAAAAGTAAGAAGAATTATACAATATATTACAATATTGTCAAATTTCATATTGTAGGCTTTTTTCTGTTAAGAATCTTCAAATTGAAAATACCTTTATTGTTTATGATTTCATCGGTCAGTCTCACCTTTAACCCCATTGGTCAGAACCAAGCACAATGTGACGGGTAAGACCCATAGTGTCTGCTCAATGGAACACATATCAAAGAAAATTAAAAGCCCCCAAATATTTTGCACCAATGAGCAATCGCCTTTTAAAATCAATGGCATTACTGATCCAGGATCCTGGTTTAATAATACGCCCGTGATATTTTAGTACCGTGTAAGAACCCCTTGTGCTGGTTTGTTTTTCCACTGACACCAGTTTGTTGCTGAGAGACATTTCCTGATATGTTTGGGAAGTTATTATTGATAAAAGATTGTTGATTGTAGTTGTATGTGATCTGAAGAAAGAACTTTAACAAGGTAATCTGGTTAACATCTCAAAATAATCTGATTAAAAAGCCAACGCATTCCAGTTGGAATTATATTTTGTACCCTTTACACTTTACACCCTTTTTTTCTTTAACATTTATTATTACAAAATTTTACACAGTGCACCTTTAATAAAACATTTCCTTTTGCAAAACATGCCATTTCTATTAATTCTGCAAATCCTCTTAATTATCCATCACCTTTTTTTCCACTCACCCTGACGTCCCACTGTTATAATCTCTCTGGCTCTGCTCTCACACTGTGCCCCTCTCTTTTTGTGTCTGCCCCTTGTTTTTCATCAATTACACCCAATTACTCTCAAAGTCGAACAAAAACCTGTTTTTTAGGACAATTACCAAAAACAAAAAACATCCACGGCGACTTTATTTTTTTTATCTGTCCTGGATTAGATTGGAGCTGTGTTGATGAATGAGCTGGTCTCAGCAGGTGACCATTGAACCCTCCGCTCAGGGCCCTGCTGAGAGGGACAGGACGGGGGTGAGGTCCACCTCCACGGAGACACTCAGTCCTACCAACCCTCCCCCGTGTGCTTCCTGTGCTAGACTCATCCCTCAGCCGGCCCCTATAAAAAGTTCCCTCCAGGCTCAAGTCACTCAGTTTTGTCAAGGACTCCACCAGGTAAGGCCTGTTCGATGGATACAGCAGCAGAATATCTTACTTTTGCACTTGTCTAAAACTTGTCTGAAGTAAAAATTGACTGAAAAAATCTATAGCCGAAAGGTTTACAGGTCAATGTTGGATATTACTAAGTTTTTCTAAAGGTTTAATTCTTCAATTTAAGCGTGTTTTAGGATAACGCCGCTGATTATTTGAGCATTTAATAAAAAAAAAAAAAACAAGATTACCAGCTCCTAAAAGTCATATATCTCAATTTAAATATATAAGAGCAAGAGAACAGTCTTCACTTTGCTTTATGTTGACCTTAACTAAACTTTAAAATGTTAATTCTAGCTTTGTTTGAGGAGTTTGTGGATTTTTAAAAAGCTTAATCAAATAGTCAAACTTAATCATTTCCAGATTGCAAAAGGAGTATTTTCAGTGCTTTCTGAAGTTAACTAACTGTTGTGTCTTGTTCGTCCTCAGACCGCCATCATGAAGTTCGTGGCTCTTGCTCTTGCGCTTTTCGCTGTTGGTAAGTGTGCCTCCATTTTCAAACCAAAAGAATTTGACTGTTTAAAGAGACAGTGTGGGGTTTTTGGTGCCATCTGGTGGTAATGTTACAGATTGCAATCCCCTCATTCAAATGCTATGGTAGGCCTACAGAAACATGCTGTGGTCATGGATACAGTATCATATCACAAAACTATCATCAAAGTAAAAATAAGATGTAAAACTGCTTCTTTAAACAGAATTAGACAAATTACTGTTGCATTTTATGCACTGCTTATTTTGTCCACCAGGAGGAGCTGTAAATAGACAGCCAAGGTGACTTATACCTGAGTTTAAACTGGGCTTTCTGTTTTTATTCTATAGTTTCAGTGGGGAATCCCAAATATAATACCCCTGTATGATGCAAGATGAAAGAAAATAATAAAAGTTTTGGCACCATCTTTACTGAGATTTATGAAGCTTTAGATGTTTGTTTTCCCAATAAACACAAAAACAAAAAGTGTATTTGCACACTTTTGAAAACCTGGACTCGACTGCAGACTACAGCTTCCACATACTGTACCTTTTAAATAAAACTACGTATATATGTGAGTGTTTATTTTCTGTGTGGTCCTGTAGGTTGTCAGGCTGCTTCTCTGCAGGCCGACGCTCCCTCACAACTGGACCATGCCAGGAGCGTCATGAGGATGTACATGGAACAGATCAAGAACAGTGCAGTCAACATCGCAAACAGGCTGGATGATGAGGAGACAAAGTTAGTATCTGTAGTATCTCTTGGAACAGCTCAAATCCATTTAAACCCTGTTTAAATCCTTTTAAACCATATTTAAATCCAGCTAAAACTGGCTCATATTAATCTAAAACTTGTTTGAGTCCATCTAAAATCTTCACAAATCTATCTACAGTATGTTCAAATCCAAGTAAAACCTGTTTGAGTCCATCTCAACTCATCACAAGTCCACATAAAACCTGTTTTTAGTTTAAATTAAAACCTGATCAAATTCATTTAAACCCTGCTAAAATCTTACAAAATTTAGTTGAAATTCAACCTTACTCATACTTTCACAGGAATGCCATCATCAGCCGTGTGGACAATCTGCACAACCAGATCCTTGCACTCCAGGACCAAGTCAAGCCTCTTACTGACAACGCTGTATCCACCATTTCCGAAGCCACCCAGGACCTGCGCGCCTCCATCCACAACGACTTTGAGACACTGCAGAAGGAGTTGGAGCCCATGCGCAGCGAGCTGCGGCAAGTGGTGGACAAGCACATCCAGGAGTACAAGGACCTCCTGAACCCCATCATGGAAGAGTACAAAGTCAGGCACGAGGCTGAGATGGCAGCGCTGAAGACCAAGCTGGAACCCGTTATGGACGAGCTGCGCGCCAAAATCGCTGTCAATGTGGAAGAGACCAAGAGCAAACTGGTGCCCATCGTCGACACCATCCGAGACAAGCTCACCGAGCGCATCGAGGCCGTGAAGTTGCTGGTGGACCCCTACGTGCAGGAGTACAAGGAGCATTTGAAGTCGGCCACCGGCACACTGTCCCAGATGAAGGAATCCAACTTCGAAGACGTGAGAAGCAAACTGACGCCCCACGTTGAGTCACTGAAGACCAACCTCGAAAACATCTTCAACGAGCTCAAATCCGCCATAGGCCAGTAAACCTTCTCTGCTGTAGCTGTCCTCTTTCTCTATGTTCCTTCTTTCCTGACATTCCCACGCAGACCACCTCAAAAAAAAACATCAAACCAAAGCCTAACTGAGGCACTTTACTGCTATTAAAGGCGAGACTCTTTCACTGTCATCCATCTTTAATGCGATCTTGACCAAGCACAAACAGCCAAAGATAAACACATACAAACTTAGCACATAGAAAAAAAATGCTTTAAAAGTTGTACATCTTCCTACATTTTGTGGAGAAACTGTATGTGAATAAAACATCTGAAAACCAGGCTTGTCTGGCATAACCTGTGCTTTATTAAAAGGCTGCCAAATAAACATCTGTTTGAAGATTTTTTTTTTTTTTTTTTTTTGAAACCAGGTGCGAAGAAGAGTAGATTTCATGTGTTTGAAAAGATGAATATCAGACATATAATAAAATGAGATAGACCCTTAAACAAGTACATCCGGGATATGTAAACGTTTGAGCACAACTGTAAACTCCACTCATATTCCACTCAGTAAAATAAGACTGCTTTAGGCTCTCCTCACAGCCTCTGTTCCAGCGTCTCAGTGAATACAAGCTGGAGACAGCATCACCAAAGGTTTGTGTTCTAGTTTGTGGAACAGCCAGCAGTGAGATTCCAGAGGATCTGAGGGTCCTACCTGGTTCGTAAATTAAAAGATCAGATCAGTCCTGAGCTTGTCCATGGAGTGCTTTATAAATTAAAAGTTAAATTAAACTTGTAACCAACAGGCAGCCAATCTACAGATGGGACTAATATGTGCTCTCCTCCTGGTCCTAGTGAGCGCTCGGGCCGCTGCATTAGTAATCTTGAGGTCAAGTCAGGACAATCCTTACCTGGGTAAAATAAATGAACAGCTTCTCTCTGTAGTACATAAGCTTAGTGCCTGTTACATTATGCAGTGCCTGTTACATTAAATAATAAATGTATGAAACTGTTAAACTGAAACACATTTACGCATTTAAAAAATCTGTCAAAAAATTGTTATATGTCAATAACAATATGTCAGACAACAAGTGAGTTCTTGGCTTTTTGGTTATTGCTTCCACGTTCGCCTTGTCAAAATATCTTATGAAATTTGGCAAAACAATGACCCACTCCCTGTGACATCGGTGTTTGCTTTGAGCCCCGATAATGAAAAAAAAAAATACAATCAATGACCTCAACATAAAAAGGACTCAATAGAAAAAAGGAGGATTTACTCACATCTTTATTCTAAATAATAAGAACGTGTTGATGTTTTAAAAGCTTGTAATAAATACATACGTTCAGAATAACCAGTTTTTTTTTTTTTTTTTCATTTTTTTCTTCACCTCAACAATTCCGGATATTGATCATTTTAAGAAGGTCACAATTGATTGTGAGGTCTCCTGCCGAAAAAACGTATTAACATGATCAGTTCTTGTTTAGACAGACATCCAATAAATAACATGTGAGTGTTTCTTAAAAGTTGTGATTAATGACTCTATTCTCACGGCTGTGGACCCCCTCAGGCTCGGCCCGTTCAACACTGTTCCATCAAACGCACCAGTAGCTACATACATGCTTGTTACTAAAACTGTCCATGCAATAGATCCAACATTTGCAAAGGAACGGTAGGACCCTGGCATACTTTGAATCTATTCCATCTCCCCCGACTGTCTGTGCAGAAACCAAACATATTCCACTTGTGAAAGCAGGTACTCAAATGAATAAGCAAAGTAAAAATTAGGACTAAACATGTCTCAACTAGGACTGAATGAACCAGGTCTCTATCTTGGACAAAGATTTTGGCAAAAGGTAAATTACCATCACAACGTTACTGCAACACAAGAAACATTCTGCAATATGGAAATGGTGCTGCCAGAAGTGCTTCCCTCCTTGGCACAAATATTTCAACGGTACCTTTTCTCATTTATGTACTCCGATATGTTACTTTGACATGCATGACTGAAATGTAAGCTTCACATTGGGCTGAACCTGTGCTAAAAAAAAGTGTTGAAATGGTTGAATAACAGCCTCTATTTATGTCTGTCCGCACCATGCAACAACAATGGTCTAATAACTCTGGTGTTATTAATGCTCTGGACCTGCCTGTGTTTTAAGCTTCAGGCTAAAAGACACAATAGACTTCTGAAGGCACCACATGGGTCTTTAAAAGCACCGGGCGATGTTCGTGTACAGCTGTGATTAGTGCATGTCAGTGGCTCAAAGAGGATTGTAATGGATGAGACAGGAAACACAGTCCCTAATGAATTTGAGAAGTGTATAAAACCTGCTTGTGTTTGGTCAGAAGCATCCATTTCTGTCCTGGGACAGAGAACAGAGCTTAGATGTAGAAAGAAGAAAGACTGTTGGGAAATTCAACTCATTTTAAAGCAGACCTGAGGAAGCTTTAATCAAATCATGGACAGTGAGTATTTAACAAAAATAAAAGCAACAAAAGTAGGGCAAAATGCAAAAAGCTCTTGTGTCGTCTCCTCAGGTCAACACTTCTCTCAAAACTACGAGCTGTCACTGTCGTGCTGCTCTCAGAATAATTTGTTGTTGAATGCCAAGGCGCCCCAGGTCAGTGGGGTCAGAGTTCAGCTGGAGATGAACAGTCTTTGGCAACAGTTTGACCAACTCGGAACAGAAATGATTGTGACCAAAGCAGGGAGGTAAGTTATTATGTAATTTTAAGTTTTGGGTGCTGCTTTAGAAAACTGCCTACACTCTCTTTAAAACAGGAGGATGTTTCCCACTTTCCAAGTTCATATCTCTGGGATGGACTCGACGGCTGAATATGTGCTGCTTATGGACTT
This sequence comes from Neodontobutis hainanensis, assembly GCA_024349245.1. NCBI lineage: Eukaryota > Metazoa > Chordata > Actinopteri > Gobiiformes > Odontobutidae > Neodontobutis > Neodontobutis hainanensis. Next base: position 341,963 of record JALDNG010000020.1, read on the forward strand.
TATTCCTGTGGATGATAAAAGATACAGGTGAGGCAAATGCCCAGAGTAATGCGTGTTTGTTGATGTATAAAACTTGAAGCATTTACCTCTGTGTCTTGGTCAGATATGCCTTCCACAGCTCGTCTTGGCTGGTGGCAGGACGAGCAGACGCCATGGCCCCAAGCAGGATGCACTTCCACCCGGACTCTCCTGCTCGAGGAGCTCAGTGGATGAAGCAGACGGTGTCCTTCGATACGCTCAAACTCACCAACAACCTGCTGGACGACAACGGACATGTGAGTACAAGCGGAGTCAAGGATAGAAGAGAAAGAATCACACTTAAAAGACAAACTTGCACTAGTGCTTGCCTGCTTTCACGATAAATAATGTCCATGCTACAAAGCAGTTGTAAAAACATGCTTTGTGTGTGATTTTACTGTCTGGTCTGCAGCATCTCAGACTTTAGATTTTCTGTTTGTGGCGGACTAATGAGTGGCCTGGGTGTTTTTTTTTTGCACACTGTGTAAGGTTTATAGCATATATGCACTTTAAAGGTGCAGTGTGTAGTTATTGACAACATCTGGTGGTGTAATGTTGCAGTTACACACATCTGAACTCTCCTTCTCCTGTGAGCAGCTATGGTAGCCTTGCAAGGACATGCAGTTGTCTATGAACTGACCCGGTGTCAGAATTAGTTTATTGATGTTCTGACTGAAAAAGAAACACAAGTGTGCTTCTTAACTTTTTACATTTTGCTCAGTTTGTCTTCTCTGGGCTGTTGTAGCAACAAGACAAGGATCTAATGGCACTTTCCACTGGCTTCTTTTGAGCTTTTATAGTCTTCTATATAGTCTTCTATAGCTTTTTAGCTTTGTCCTCTCCAGCATAATTGTGAGCAGTAGAGGGGCCCCTCACGGGTGCGTCAGTTCCTTTTCACTCTGTACACTAATGACTGTGTCAGTTCTCAGCCTAACCAACATGTAATCAAGTTTTCAGATGATACCGTTATCCTCAGTGACTATTCATGGAAACACCATCAAACAGGTCACGTCCTTCAAATACCTGGGCGTACACATCGACAACGACCTCAGCTGGCACACGCAGGTGGAGAGTGTTTGTGCCTCCATTTTCTAAGACGTCTCCGACTGTTTGGTGTCTGTAAAAACATTATGACAATCTTCTACATAGCAACTATAGAGTCTCTACTTAGGTACGCTATCACCTGCTGGTTTGGAAATCTCACAGTTAAATCCAAAGCTCAGATCAGACAGGCCAACAATATTCTGTCTGACACATCTCATGTACTGTTTGATGAATATGTTTTAATGAATTCAGGGAGAAGGTACAGGGTTCCACTCTGCAAACACGGCTTAAAAACTCGTTCATCCCTCTCTCAATAAAGCTCACTAACTATCATCTGTGTGTGACTGTGTTTTATGTAGTGCTGCAGTACTGCCTTTTTGTCCAAGACAAATTTTGAACTTTACAGATTGATAGACTTGAGCTGATTATTCTATAGACAACACACTGTTTTATTTGGTTTACTACACCTTTATTACAAATACTGTCTTTTTGTAATATTTTTTTCTCTTTTTCTCCAAATTAGATGATACTAAACTCCATGCATCGTTACCAGCCTCGGTTTCATGTGGTCTACGTTGATCCAGCTCCGAACAGTCATTTAAACGCTCACAGGAATTTCAGCTCCTTCTCCTTCTCAGAGACTCGCTTCATGGCCGTCACTGCGTATCAGAACCACAGAGTAAGAAAAAAATGTATTGATCACTTTATGAGGCCAGACTTATCAGTGTGGAATAAGAATGTGGACTTTTAAAGGGCTCCTTTTCTGCTTTTTACATGTACATATTTGCTCCACGAGGCTGCTGCTTTGTGTTTCAAGACTTTGTTGATCCTCCTAATAAAAAGGGATGCAAAATCTATTTCAACTGGTTAAAGTCTGTGTTAAACCGCTCACAGCCGACCCAAAACTGGATACACCCAGGTTAAATACAATTATAAATGGTTTGTACTTGCTTGAAAGCCACTTAAAACCAGTTACAATCCAAGTTGAACCACTTGAATTCATCCAAACCCATCTATAACCAGCTTAAGGCCACTCAAAACCAAATAAATAATAATAATAATAATATAACTCAAACGGTTTAACTAAATGAAGTATGAGTTAAATCACACAGTTCCAGGCAAATCTAGTTTTAAAATGGTTTATGTCTGTATTATTTCATTAAGTTTATAGTTATTTTGTATTCATTTATTCATTCTCTTCTGTTTAGTCCCGTTAGACCTTAGGCAGGGTTAGGGTTAGCCTGGACAGTAGATATATTTGTATGTTGTAATTTTTTCCCTGACAGATCACACAGCTAAAGATCGCCAGTAACCCGTTTGCCAAAGGCTTCAGGACCTCGGACGACCAGGACTGGTGAGTTTTAATCAATAATAGCACAGTTTTTGGTCCAGTTCACACTTTAGCCAAGCCTCGATACAGTTTGGATGATTACGAAACATATCACTGCAAAGAAAGACTAACCTTGTCTCTTTCAGTGAATCTTATCATCAGCTGGTAAACACTGATAAGACTTTGACCTTTATACAGCTTTTCACCAATCGATGGTTAAAGTGATAAATGTGAATTAGGTTTTGTACAGTCCTGGTTTTAAATGACTAATCAAATATATATTGAATTAATAAACAGGGTTGGTAACTCAAGGCCTCTATCAGTGTTGTCTCCAGCAGACGACAGAGGGGAGCGGGTCGCCTCCAAACCTGGAGAACAGACGGACTGTGGCTCAAGTAAGAACATTACTTTTACAAATTAATCAAGAAAAAGCAGCAGCATAAATTAGTTAAAGGAGCGCTAGCTTGTCCTTTTTTTTTTTTTGCTGTATGTTAAAAGTGTTATTGTCTTTATAAAAGGTGGCCATTTTGTTTTGAGCTGGATGTACATTAAGAGTAAAAAAAACTCTTGCTCTGATGATACATGCACATAAAAACTTAAAAAAAAAAAAAGTCAGATTTAAAAACTTTAACTTCACCTGTGCATCCTTTTTGAATGTTATCACCATTTTGTGCACAGCACCACCCACAGGCCTGGCTACAGACTGCAACACTAATAAAAACAATCTCAGTCATCCTGGTCATAATACAGCACAAACTAAATAAAGAAGAACGCATCTAGGAGTTTTTCATCTTTAATATTATTATTGCTTTATTTTATCTTTTTTTTATCTTTTCCTTTTTTGTCTCTTTCTCTTCTTTTTTCTTCTTTCCTCCTTTATAGACGTAATATTAAGATATACTCCCATTTTTTCCTGTTTTTGACATTTTTTTGTACTGTCTCTTTTTTTGTAATACATGCACTGCACCTGTAAATATTCACAATATGTTTGCAAAATAATAATAAAGACAAAAAGGAAAAAAGTCCAGACTAATTTCAGACTAATATATATATATATATATATATATATATATTATATATATATATATATATATATATATATATATATATATATATATATATATATATATATATATATATTAGTCTGAAATTAGTCTGACTTTTTTCCTTTTTGTCTTTATTATTATTTTGCAAACATATTGTGCCCCCGGCTGTGCCCTGACAGAGCAAAGAGGACTTTTCCATCACTCACCGACCTCAGCGGAAGTCAACACTCGCAGGAAAGATGCAGATAATCTCACAGCGACATCCTTCCTCCCTCTTCCTTCGTTCTGGGACTGTCCTGGACTGTCTCATGAAAGACAACCTCTGTCTTAAGAAATGTTTTTTGTTTTTTGTGCAGCTCATCTGTGTTTTATTTAAGTAATTACACGGTGTATTTCATTTGTTTTATGTTGACGGTGATAAAAAATATGGTCACACTGGCGCCATGAGGCCACACTTAAAACCACGGGACACACAGAGAGTTACAGCCAACATCGTCATTGAAATATATTGATCAATGATGGCTTTAGGGAGATATAAAAATGAATTGTAATTTCAATCTAACACTATTTCTGCAACTATTTCTCCAAAAACAATAAAATTACATCATGGTTAATAACTGGACTTGGATGATTATGTGGCAATAAACTTGTATTTGTCTTGTATTTGGATTTCTACATAAAAAAATAAAAAGCCCAAACCCAATATGTGAGTCGTCAAAAAACATTTCAGTCATTCTCAGTTCACAAACAAACTGAAAATACTGTGTCTCTTAAAGGTGCACCCACTTGTTACACCCTCCATTCGTGTTTATGAACAGCTATGGTAGCCCTGCAGGGACACACTGTTGTGCAAAATAGATCAGTTTAGTTCCATGTTTTAACCCTCATTAAAGATTGAGTGTTCAGAGATAAATGTGCTTCTCCTTCAGCAGTGCTAAGTGTGTCCTCTGTAGGAACAGGAAGTCAGTTTTGTGGAGCTTTAAACGTCTATATTTCCAACACAGACTGGTTTTGAGGCTTTAAACACTACTGAGATGATTTTGACTGATGTGATACATTTCAATTATACAGCAGTTAACCCGGATTTACTTTAGCACAATGAAGACAATCCTGTGCCATAGAACTCTATTATTACAGCGAATATTTATTAATAATAATTCCCAGAAAATCCACCTTATAATATCTCACTCCATCTTATTTTGAAATCCCCCCCGGAAGTGTGTGTCCCATGCCTGTAGTCATAAACCTGGCTGTGATTGTGATGCTCGGGCTCTCTCTGGAGTCGCAGCTCTGAGGGATGCAGCGGGGCGGATGGAGGAAGAGGAGGAGGTGAGAGCGGAGTGAACGACGGGGACCGAGGGGCCCGAGGGATCCGGACACTGACGCGCAGACTGCTTTTGACTGGGTTTGGACGTAGGCTTTGGTGGGTCGCATTTGACAAAACACCGAGGATACGGCGGGCCTGGGGCTGGGTGAACGGCTACATGAAGCAACGAGGGACAGGTTGCCCCTCATTCAGCGTCTCAGTCATCTTTAACACATCGAGGACTGCCTTGAGTGTCTTTTATTTACATATTAGACACGCATTTCTTGAGTTATATCTTGTCGTGGCATCGCTTGCTGTAGCCTTGATGTCGAGATATAGTGAAACTATGCTCTTCTCAACTGAATATTCACGCTCCAGTCACCATTATGGCTTTAGCTGTCACTGTAGCATCCTCTCCGCTTGATATCTTTCATTTCCCAGCTGCAGATCTGACGCTGAATTAAACAAAACGCGTCAAAAACGAGTAACTAAATTACAAAATCAACCTCAGCGTTTGAACATGGAGTCGTCACAGCCTTTATGTTTGACTGCTATGTTTCTGTGGACCGTGCTGTGCGTCTTGAGCAGCGGTCAGTGCGCTCCGGACGCCTCGGGCCTGTCCTTAGCCATCCGCGTGCCACTGCGTCAAGGCGCTCGTCTTGAACAGACACCTGCCGCGGCCGGCGCCAAAAGCGAGGGCCCGGCAGGCGCACGACGCAGGCGCAGAGGGGCAGCTACAGGTATCAGCTTTGTGGATATGATTGATAATCTACGAGGGAAGTCCGGACAGGGGTACTACGTGGAGATGGCTGTTGGGACGCCTCCACAGAAGGTAGGGCCCACTTTAGAGCAGGTTTTACTCCATTACTGTGTTTTTCACTTTAGTCTGGCTGTAAAAGTTTTCACACCAAAGGCAATAATTTGTAGTTCACAGCAAAAAGTAGTTTAAAAATGTGTTTTATTATTTCAGTAAAACCAAACCATAAAGTTTTGTGAGAATTGGGGCCCCTATACGTTGTTATGGGTCTAATTATGATATAAGATAAAATGATTTAAATCCAGTTTTTTGCTTGACTTTTCTGAGACGAGGTTCAAATGAACCAATTCAGTAATTAATGCCTACTCATTACTGTCAGCCAGAGATTGGGACTAGACCAGAATGACACCTTTACCGGTCTTTGTGTTTAACATAACTCACCCTCTTAAACATTTGCTCTCAAAATCATAGCAGCTTATTGGGAAAACCAATTGAAGATAAATCGAACTTCAACTACACAGGCCTGACTGAGGACATATCTATGAAGAGGTTGTAGTAAGTTTGGGTGACGTTTGAAAGAACACAGATTCACTTTTTTATGCTGAATAAATGACTGTTCTACGGAGCCCCTCTGGTCACACTATGTCAAAAAAATATATATAAATGTAGCTAAGTCGTGGCCTCAAGATAGTAAGTCGTGCACATCAACTGTGACACAACAATTGTCCCCTGGGTTATCGATATCAAGAAAGATCAATAAAGTATTTCTGATTATCATTTTAAGATAGTCTATAGTAGTGTACAGACTGGTTCATTAATTATTGAAGTGTTTGACATTTTGGAAAAGCATGTCTGTGTAGCCTACGATAAAACGTCAGCAGAGGGCGTCCTAGGTTTAGGTACCTCCATCTGGCTGGATGTATTTGTGTATTTCCCAGTTGATGGCAAGGAGTTGCAGGAGGAGAATGCATTAGATGAACTTTTGAATAATTGTGACGGCTTTACAGAGGTAAAGCTGCTCCATTGTGCATTCTCCTTTTATATTCACTTATCTTGAAGCCACGACTTAGCGTATCTTGAGGCCACGACTTAGCTTCATATATATATATATTTTTTTGACATAGTGTGACCAGAGGGGCTCCGTACTGTTCTAATATTCAAGAAAAGGTTAAAAAAAAAGGCATCTGGACGAAGGTTTGAAGGTGAAAACGTTTCATCGTTTATCCGTGGCACTTCCTTGAACAGGTACGAGAGCTGAGTTTGTATCCCTCAGAGAGAAACTGTGATCGGACCAGGCTTTGATTCCACTACAGTATGCTCTAAACGGCACCTTTCCTTTCCTTAAGCTAGCATCTCTACTCACAGCGAGAGATAGTTTCCACTGGTTTAGAACAAACTGTGAAGAGTGGATCTAAAACTGAGGTACAGCTGTGACTGGGGTTCAATATACAGTCTTTATTACATATTGTACTGTCAATGTTGGTTTTCTGACTTTTTTGTTTTTTTTTTTTTTTTTGGGGGGGGGTGTTTTTCTAACTTTTATTTATTTTTATTTTTTTTGATAGGTTTTCTGACTTTTTTATTTTTTAATCCAATTCACGTAAAACAATGTGAACATCTTCTTTTCGGACACGTAGACCGTTCTCTCTGCACTTCGCATACATCCCCCTGTGGCCATGGAGAGGCCCCCAGCCTCCTTGCGCCTCGAGTGCCCCCTGTTCTGCAAAATCCTCTTAAAATGTCTGTCACTCAGCAGGACATCATGTCTACTGGCAATCACTGATATTATGTCTCTGTATTTTAAGCCTAAATCGAAATATAAGTCAATGTAATGTCCCCATTCGTCCTCCATTGTTGTTATCACTGTGACCCGGAAGTGGAATACCAATAAGCTATTGCATTCTCTCCCAAAAAAAAAAAAAAGTTCGAAAAACTGTAAGAAAATATCTATATACTTGACCCCCAAAAAAAAAAAAAAATAAAAAAATAAAAAGTCAGAATAACAACATTGACAGTACTACGCTTCTCTAATATTGTTTAGCTTATAGTTCAAACTTTAAACTACAGGCAAACAAAAAAAGGTATAAGTAAAAGCATCTGTTTTTTATCTTTGGACTTTAGTACACTGTTGTAAATAGAACCTAGTCAAAACCTTCAAACCTACATCCAAATACTCTTTTTTTTATTATTTTTTTTTCTGCACATTTAAAGTCCATTCGCTCAAATGACTTGTGGATGCAACACAACAGTAATCTCAATGCAACCAGTAAAAAGTCCAAACCCTTGCCGACTCGATATATAATTAGAGGATGGACTAAAGGCCAGACAGATGGGCTGTGAGCTTGTCTCTGTGAATGAAAGAGAAGGACTGAATGATACAGACGGATAATGGCACCATTAATTCTGCAGAGTGAGGCGTGCCCGACGCGTGCAGCTGCGGTGGACGGGCTCGAGCTCAAGGGGCGATGGGTAGAGGGTTACAGCAAAGTGATGAGGCGGGAAAAGAGGAGAAGAAGAGGAGGAGCGAGGTAACAGGGAGGTTATACTGTTATAACAAAAACTTAATATCACTGACTGCTTCTTGCGACTGTAGCAGGATTTCTTTTCTTTACCATGATGAGGTGTTCTGTAAAAACCTGGCTGGCGTCAAGTCTAGTATTAAAAAGTAGTATTAAACTAAACATGCACTCTTCTAGTTTTTGTTTATTTACTATTGCACATACACAAATATAAATCTGTGTTTTCCTGTGATATTGAACAGTCCCTGACACATCAGCCCCTCATGCCCTCACTTCAGCTGTTTAAGGACAAATAGCCCACAGGGAAAAGTTGGCATAAAAGAGGCCAAGGGCTAAATAATAATAAAAAAAGAATTATTAAAGCTCAGTTATTTAGGATTTGAGAGTGCATCTGTTTCCAGGAAGAGAAAGAAAGAGGTCGGATGAAAATGACTTTACTGGAAATTGAGATGTATTATTGTGTAAATACACTCTAAAGTATTTACACACTGTAAAGTCTCTTTTGCATGAGCTTGTTTTTACCCATAATTCAAAAATGCTTATTTACATTTGACTTTTACTTTCTGAAGTACTAAAAGACAGGATAGAGAGTAATGTACTGGGACAGATGATTCATTTTTTCAATGTCTACAAAAGCTGCAGGTTATGCTTTTCATGAAATCTTTACATAAATTTATCTAAAAAAAGACATTTCTCTGTCCTAAAAGTACAGTAATAAGTTGGTTTTCCCAAAATGGTGTGGTCCCATAAATGAACAGAGAAATAAATGGCCATGTAACACCCCCATTAGGTTTAAACTTACAGTCAATTCATTATTATACTTCACTTTCTTGGTTTTTAAGATAAATGTAATTCTGACAGTGTGACTTAAAATTAAAGAGCTTTAAATATAACACGCAGTCAAACTGTAAAAATATTTACTCACGTTCTCAGGCATCTAGGTCATGACAAACCAAATTTATCTTTAGGTAGACATCTGTGATAAAATACCAAACTCTGAAACTGAGATTCCTTTCGTTCTTGCCTCGAGTGATTTACCAGTAACTTTCAGATTCAGGGTTTTGTGTTATGGCCAACCATAAGGAAAACAGACGTCCGAGCCGAGTGAGGGCTGTATGTCAGTCGGCAGGGTTTAGAGTTTGAAGAGTTTGAATGCATTATTATTTTTAGATGTTGGAGCAGTAGAGTTGTAAGACAAGACGACTCAAACCTGACACAGAGTAAAAGTGTTGTCGTAGTGTTGTTGAGACCAATCTTAAAACCACTTTAAAGGTCTTGGTCTTGTTCGGGTCTAACACATGAGAATTTTAAATGAAGACCAGCCAAGACCATAACTAATCTAGTCTGAGTTTTGTTCCTTGTTATATTCTCCCTTGTGTCTGGCTCTTTGTTGTGATTTGGTCAAGGTTAGTGTGGTCTACAACAGTTGTGGGGACCCATTTGTCAAAATGCCAAAATTGGTTGTGACCTAAACTTTTTATGTCAAAAACTTTCTGATTAACTGTTGTTATTTTTTTCTTTTCTCCTTTTATAGGGTATATTTGTTGGTTTTTAGTTTTTTTTTTGGTCTTAATTAGAGTTGTTGATTCTGAAGTTGTTGACATCTGTGTCTTTTTTTTTTTTTTTTTACTATAGTGTGTGTCTTTTTATTAAAACAGCCCAATCTTAGAACTGGCCTTGTATATGTATAATGTGCTGGAAATATATCATTTAACCTGTCACTTTTTCAAAACTGTATCTGTGAACATTTATTTTGAAACTCAACTGGGAACCCAATGAGTTATGACCTTAGCTTGCTGTAGTTTGGAGTTTTGACCCTCTTAGGCTACTGTAGTTTCTGAAACAACTCCCTAACCCCTTCGACTCCAGTTCCTACAGTGCTCTCTGACAGAGTTGATAGAGTTCCCTTTGGCAGTTCTTTTCCCTCGCTCTGACTCTGTCAACATGGTTACACACTGAGCTAATCCAAATGAGGAGAGAAGTATTGTTTTTAAATGTTGGTGATGCACCTAAGAGGTTGTCACATTTACATTAAACACAAACATGGGAACAGGTATCTGTATCTTTTCCAGACCAGTTAATACTTGCATGATTGTAGTATTTTCTAGTTCTGGCTTCCACAATGAAATAGAGAGATAAAACTGGCTTTAACAAGCTTTTACAGTACCATGACCAAACACTACTCTTTTGTTTGATCCTAAACACAGTTGTGCTTCATTCACACACTTTGAGCCGTTTTCGACTGATTCTGCACAATATGATACTCACAGAGAGATACAGACAGAGGCGGAGTCAAACAAGGGAGCACAGCAACCTGAGAGACAGAGAGACAGAGTGAATGAGAAGGACAATGAGGGCAACAGGAAACGACACAGAGGCAGAACACTATATCATCATCCATATAAAAGACGGCTCTAAATGCAAAAGTGTCATGGTATTTCTCGTTCACTTTTGGCCTCGCAGAGACAACACCAGACTTCAATCCTGTAGCCTGTCAAAAGCAAGAGTCACAAGTTAAATGGATTCAACAAAACAGTATAGTGCATGTTTTCCTGGTTAGTAGCTAATCCTAATATAGTGCATCTTTATCATGTGAACACAGACTGAGAGTGCTGTTGCCCTTCAGAAATACTTTACGGACCATTACCGAATCACTTTACTGTAACCCAAGCATCAGATTTACAAACCTATTGATTTCTGTTTGCACACAGCATTTATTCAACACAGTCGTGCTCTTTTGTTTTGTCTTCTTGTGTCTCTTCTCTTCAGATGAACATCTTGGTGGACACTGGAAGCAGCAACTTTGCCGTCGGAGCAGCTGCTCACCCTTTTCTACGGAGATACTATCATCGTTCACTGTGAGTAAAGGCTCAGTTTAACGCTTTATTTGTAATAGTCATGTGTTGTTGAGATGGCTTTCCATGGTAACTTAAAATCTTTGAAAAGAATTCTTGAGTAAAGCCTGAAAAAAATTGTAGGAGACAACCCTAAACTTATTTTTTCATCATATTTTCAGTCATGTTTGCAGTATAAAGAGCTTTGTCACTTATAGAATAGTTTAAATCTCCTCGTCTCTTGTCTTTTACCCCCAGCTCAAGCTCGTACCGGGACCTGGGCCGGAGTGTGTACGTCCCGTACACTCAGGGCCGCTGGGAGGGAGAGCTGGGAACGGACCTGGTGTCTGTCCCTCACGGCCCTAATGCCACACTTCGAGCGAACATCGCTGCGATCACACAGTCGGACCGCTTTTTCATCAACGGCTCCAACTGGGAGGGCATCCTGGGACTGGCTTATGCCGACATCGCCCGAGTAAGAACAGCAAATCCAAAATGAAGAAGTGTAAAAAGTTTTTATAGTTTCTAATTTTGTGTTTTTTTTTTTTTATTTCAGCCTGATGAGACTCTGGAGCCCTTCTTTGACTCTCTTGTTCGTCAGACTCCTGTCCCAAACCTCTTCTCCCTTCAGCTGTGTGGGGCAGGCTTTACCCAAAACTACTCTTTAGGCAGCGCTACAGTTGGAGGCAGCATGGTGAGTACCGAGAGAAAATGTAAAGCCTTTTACCAATGCACTAATGCACACTACAACAGCAAACAGTGATATGGCTTGGGTTTCCTTCGTGTTGAGTGTCGTGGGCGTGGACTTCAGGGAGCCTAAAATCCACTGTACATACTGGATTTCTTAGCCCCATACATCATCATTTGACACAAGTTCCTGGTCCTTAGGTCTAATGTATCTGCTGTTTTATCTGTTTTGTCATTTTTCCAGATGCCTTAGCCATAACCTTTTCTTTTCTTTGTAAAAAACACAACTTGACTTTAATTATGTTTAGGCCTTCACATTTGCCAAGGTTTAGAAAATCATCAATAAAACTAATCCAGGCAGAAACATTGGACCCTAGCACTTGATCCTAAGAGTCAATTTAACTCCGTATGTATAACTTTCTATGTGGTGTTGCTCAAAACAGCAGGAGTAGGCTCATGGCCCGAGTCTTAAAGCATAGAAGCTGTAGAAAGTGAAGGAATTGTGTAAATTGCAAATAGCTTTAAGGTGCTTTAAAACAAAAATTTGACTTTAAAAAAAGAAACAAACAATGTACAAGTAAACATAGAAACAAAAATGTAATTATGGTGTAAATAATATAATTAAAAAAAGTTACCAAAAAGTGCTTATGCTTATTGCGCTGATCTTTTTTTTTCATTTGTTTTCCAGACACAAAACAAACAAAGGTCATCTTACATACATTAAGAATAACTAAAAGAAGTTCAGCTTTGTATAATTGAATCTTATTCTTCTTTTATACTTTTGTAAAGCTAACTATGAATTGACATGTTTTCAGTTCATCATCGAGACTTTTCCACAGTTTAACCCCTGAACAGACACACATCTTTACATCTCCATTAATAAGATAAAATATAAAAAACTGGATAAAAAGAGCCTTGTTTCCGGTTGTGTCTTTGTTTGACTTGGTGGAAATGTGGTTTTGTAACTTATTAATATATATTCTCTGCTTAGATCATCGGCGGCATCGACCCCTCTCTGTTCGTCGGAGAGCTGTGGTACACTCCTATCCGCAGAGAGTGGTACTACGAGGTTATCATTGTGAGAATTGAAGTGAACGGACAAGACCTCAACATGGACTGTAAAGAGGTCGGGCCTGTGCACACATAAATAACTCGAGTTAATGTGTCAGCGTTGTGATATTTCTTTTTGCCTGCTTCAGTACAACTATGACAAGAGCATCGTGGACAGCGGCACCACAAACCTGCGTCTCCCGAGGAAGGTTTTTCAGGCGGCGGTCAAAGCTATTGAAGCGGCCTCCTCAGTCAGTCTCCTGTTTTCTGTCGTCTCTAAAAATGTGTCGAGTCAGAAAAATCAAGAGGAAGTTTTTTTTTTGAATGTCCCTTTGGCCCTGTTTTGCAGACAGAGCAGTTCCCCTCTGGCTTCTGGTTGGGAGAGCAGCTGGTTTGTTGGCAGGCTGGCACTACACCGTGGCACATCTTCCCAGTCATCTCTCTGTATCTGATGAGTGAAAACCGCAACCAGTCGTTCCGAATATCCATCCTGCCCCAGGTGAATGCAGCACTGTTATAAACGTAATTAAAGCCATATTATCACTGAGAGTGCAGGTGGAAATTAAGACTACCGTTTTTAACATTCAAATCAGAAGAAAACCAAACAGAAAAAACACAAGGCAACCACAACAAGTTATATTCAAAAAAAAAAGAAGAAGAAAAAAAAAAGAGGAAATGTTACAGGAAACTGCTGATGTGGCTTGTAGCTCTTGTATCGTGTGTGCAGGATTGCAGCGTTGGCTACTTAAACAGTGACGTCACACAGACACTATACTACACACACAAAACATTATCAGCAACGTGACAAAATCCATTTGTGTTGGATTAAAGAGTTGTCTGCATTTACATATATTCAGCTTTTTTGTGTGTCATAAGACTGTTTATCACAAGAACAAAACAGGCTTTATTTGAGAAAACATATACATTTGTTTTGCTCCCTGATAATGGATAAAAAAACTGCAGTATTTACCGACACTTCTTAGTAATCCTACCTCACAGAGAGCAAAGGAAAATGATGCACTTACTATATGGGGCTCTTCTAAGCACTTTTGAAAAATGGAAATGCCGATACCAATACAACCCTTCAGTGGAAATGAGCCCCTTTTGCACTTCTCAAGACTTCTATGGATAAAAAAAACCTCTACTCTCTTGACTCTAGTTTAAACAGGTTTACACAATACTTTAATTCAAAATCTCACATCTGTAATTTACCGCCTCTCAAACATCACACACAGGTTTTTGAAAACTTTTGATAAAATCCCACAGGAGACTTAGAGAGGAGCTGATGTAGGCAACAGAATAAAGTGTTTACTTTGGTCAAACCACAGCTGAGATAACAGCAGACAGTATAAGCTCCTGCATTTACTTCAGTTCTCAAGCTGTCAAGGTAACTTAAGGAAACTTTGCTGCAAATTCATTCATTTAATCTCATATTTTCCAAGCCACATGTAAATTAGGAAAGTAAGAAAACACACATTTCTATTAAATATCAGCTGTGTTAATGTAAAATATGATGCTTCCTCCGCCCTGCAGCAATACCTGAGGCCAGTGGAGGATGTGGCGTCTGCACAAGAAGACTGCTACAAGTTCGCAGTGTCTCAGTCGAGCACCGGGACCGTGATGGGGGCCGTCATTATGGAGGGATTTTACGTGATTTTTGATCGTGAGAAGAAACGCATCGGCTTTGCTGTCAGCACTTGTCATGGTATTGAAAAATATTATTATATTTAGAGTTTCCACATGTCATGGAAAATTTTTTAGGTTGTGGGAATTACCGGAATAAAATGTCCAAATGTCAGTTTCGAATGAGTTCCTTGTTTCAGGGTTTTGTCAGTAAACCTCAGTCACATATCGTTTTAAGCCCCACAAACACCACGTGATTTTTTTACCCAATGGGAATTTAAAGTTTGACTTTTGACTCTCTGATGCTGCTGTAGTTTGTGGAGAGGACTTTAAACTTACAGGTGAAGGCTACACATAAACCCTCCAAAGAAAACAGCGAAGGAATGAAACAAGATCTGTTGTAAATGGTTAGGGAAAAATATATAATAATACTATAATAAGTCTTAAAAAGGTCCTGGGAGATTATTTTCTTTATGTTGTCAATGGTTTTGTCTCAGTTTCTGATTTTGGAAACTGTTTTTCTAACTTTGGTGGCTTCATGTACAGAATTTGGAAAGTGTAAATATTCTCATTGTTGTTAGAACAGAAGAAGTTTGTGAACACCATTAACTTTAGAAGTCAGTTAAAACTATGAGTAATTTAGATTTTAAAGCTAACACACTTTTTTATCAAGCCTGAATGGCAAAAATAGTGAGACTTTTACCAAACTTGTTTTAACAAACATTTAGTGATGATATTAAGTTAAGCAAAAGTGATCAGATTTTGAGGGTTTCTTTTTTTACTTGAGTCAATCCAGTATTTTCTATTGTATCGCTAAGCTTCAGTTTCCTCTTTTCTTCTTATAGTGCACGATGAGTTTCGTACAGCGTCAGTCAAAGGTCTGTTTCATGGCGTGGACCTGGAGGACTGCGGCTACAACATCCCCCAGACGGACGAGTCGACTCTAATGACCATCGCCTACATCATGGCCGGCATCTGCGCGCTCTTTATGCTGCCTCTGTGTCTCATGGTTTGTCAGTGGCGTTTCGCTCGCTGCCTCCATCCACACGGGGACTTCACCGACGACATATCGCTGCTGAAATGAGGAGGAGGCATGTTCTGGAGACGGTCTACTTGAAGTAAAACAGATGATTATTGAGGATAAAGGGGGTTGTGGATGTGCAATGTCATAAAATAAAGGTGCTGTGGAGGATTTTTCAGGTTTATAATTTTGAAGAGACACAGAAATTTAAAGGTATATGGAAGCAGTGACAGAAAACATTGACATATAAAGAGATGTTTGATCAAATACATTGAGTGGCAGTAGCTTCACTAGGATATGAGCCATTATTGACAAGTATCAGCTCTGCCTTTTAAGGAACATATATAAAGGCCATTTATGGGACCAGACTTGGGCTTAATGTATACAAAAAAAACTTTTTATTTGTCTCTTAACAATGCAAAGTTCAAGTTGCTTTAAAGTCCTTGATATTCCGCGGCTCTTTCACAGACACCGGAACAATTTTACTGAACGAGAACCCACTCTGTAAGAAGGAAATATAGTTATGTGTGAGTTTATAGCTCTGTTGTTTGTGGCTAATGAGTAAATGAAGTGCGAGCATGCCTGTTGTGTGTATTATATGGGTGTGTATTATATGGGAAGTGTATCCTGAAAGATAAAAACACTATATACTACTGTCAAAAAGAGGACAAATTCAAGAGAAAATACTACACAAGGTCACTCCAGTTTTACTCAATGTAAAACTGAGACTCCTGTATCTGATGTCACTTTTGTTCTTGTACCAATAATATATGTACTGTACATAAGATATTAGCAGATCCTCTATAACAGCATTATCTTCTCAAACTTCTCCTGCACTGATGATCAGAATTTGCACACTGCATATTAATGAACCGACGTGTAATAGGGCTTTGTTCAGATACAAAAAAACTCACTACATCATTTTAATAGGGACCATATATTCTACAATAAACCCTACCCAAAGTATACCATACACAAAAAAAGCATTGTATCTAAAAAAGAGAGTTGGTTTTGTCTTTCAGCTGCTGTAAATACAACTCTTAATTGTCTATTTATCTGCCATAACAGACTGGCAGCTCCAATAAAGTCATTATTGTAACTACATTGTGTCATGTGATGTTTTCTTTATCATTTCAAAGTAAAAGCAAATCATTGATCAACTCTATACAACTAAACTCGCATTCTTTCTAAAACTTAATTTATACATTAACGGTGAATTTTTGGACAATGGGGAGAAAAGGAAGTGATGACATGTCCGACTTAGGTGGTTGTCTACAAGAATCAACAATTAAAAACAAATGTTAAAACAGGAAGTTAGAAAAGAGCACCTTACATCAAACAACAAATCAACATAATTTCATAATAAATGTGAGACATTAAATATATTTTAAACAAACTTTATTTTGGTAAAGAAATACTTGGTTAGATGCATACTCTTCTTGTTGCTGATGCTCAGAAGTTGTGAACGACAATGGGCTCTCTGTGTTGGGCGCAGATGACCTCATCGATGTATAGAGCACTGGCCTTGTTCTCGATGCTCTCCTGCAGCTCCAGCTGGCAGCGAACCAGAGCCCGCTGTTCCTCCTGGGACCGCGCCACGGCCTCACGCAGCCTAGATATCACAAAAATACATAGAGTTCACATAATAATTACACCTCTAAACAGCAGGTTTAATGGAGAATGGCAAGTGTCCTTACTTAGTGATGTAGGCTGTGATCTGCTGGACCTCCTTCAGGAGCTGGGACTGAGCCGGATCGAAACATTGCTCCTTGGGCGGTCTCTTGTGACGCAGCGCGAGTCGGGCCTGGGCCAGACTCAGACAGTGTTCGTTCTCTTTAATGGCCACTTGGAGCTCATCACAAATCGTCTGCTGCTTATTATACTCCACCAGGATCTGAACGGCAGAGATACTGATTTAAACTGATACTTAATAGAACTTTTATGTCAGTGCAGTTTTAAGTCTACCTCACGCCTGGTTTAAACTACTTATTATTCAGGTTTTATGTCTCAATTGGGACTCAGTTTGAACTATTTACAGTGTTGTCATCATTTTGCTTCGTATCTGCTCCTACCTTAGAAAGCTGATCCTCCATCTCGCGCTTGGCCTTCTTTAAGTCCTGGACGTTCAGCTGGAAGGCCTGAGTCGTGGCCTGGAAGTGCTTTTGCATGTCGAATGCAGTCTGCTCCAGGAGAGACTCCACCAAGGCCCGCAGGGACATCGAGTTGTTCCTCTGCTGCTCCGCTTTGGCCAGGTTTATGTCTGAGATGTTCTCCCACTGCATCGGAGTCACTGACAAGCTAAAAATCATTTAAGAGTCGTTTAGTGTGCTCATTTTAAAAGAAGGGGAAAAGTTTGTGGCAAAATGGTCTCACCTCGGCAGAACAGATTTGCTTTGGGGTTCCTGCCTGTTGTCAATGGAGTGCGGGGTCATTAAGAAACAGGAGTTGTCAATGCACTGAGCCTCGAACTTCTCCCTTAGGTCCTGCTCAAGGTGATACTTTGCCGATCGGTTCAGTCTGGAAAACACATTACACTTTAACATAGATGTTTAGGAAGACAAATGCACAGTCTGTGTCTCTGTTTCTTTCACCGTATCTGTTCTGTGAGCTGCTCTGCCACACGCTGCAGAAGTATAGCCACACTCTCAATGGCCTCCCTCTCCTTCAGCAGTTCTCTGTCCACAGCGTCGTGCAGTCTCTCCTGAAGCACACGTCGCATCCTGAAGGATCAAACCAAAGCTCAACAGGTTGTTTCTGAGGTAGATTTTGAGGTTTAAAAAAGATTGTGATAACAAAGTATTTTTATAATGTGTAATACAGTAAGTAATGTAATAGTTTTATTACAAATCAATTAATGTAATGCTCAAAACTAGTCCTAAGAAAACTATTAAACTGTCGTTGTCATAGCTTTAGCCAGAACCAGTGAAGATAATATTTTACCAAGAGTTTGTCTGAGACTGGACTTGAAGTGTTTGAATAGTAAAACGGTTCCTTGGTATGTCTTCTTATGGTCTCATTCAAAAGTCTTAACTTGGTTATGTTTTGGTTTGTTGTCCTGACTACAACGCTATGTAGGATTATTATTTTATTATAATTGTAAAGCTGTACCTCTCATCTAGGCATTGAATGGTGACTTTTAGAGGGTCTTTGCAAGCCTCCAGCGCCTTCTGCACTCTTCCATGTAATGTAATGAGGCTCTCAGTCTCCAAAATGATCTCCTCCAACTTCTGCTCCAACTCTTTCTTCAGAAAGTGGATGTCTTTCACTCTCCGATCTAAACAGCACATGAGAAAACTCAGCTGTTGTCTCTGCAAAATGAAACTGCAGTGCCAAAGAAAAGTCTTAGTTACCTAGTCGTTTTTTGTCATCGTCTTGCATACGTTTGCAGGCTTTGTTGGTTTCCTCCATGAGCCGCATGCATTCTGCCCTAAAGAACTCAGAGTGGTCTTGAATGACTTTGAAATTGAGTAGATTGACGCTAGCATCCTGCCGGCTACTACAGTCCTGTAAAGACATTTTATCCATTGGTGTTGTTCCCCCTGTTTTTTAAAAAAGGAAATTATGAGCAGTTACAGACTACATGAATTCTACCAGAAATAGTAAGTGATATTACCTGCAATAGATTATACTCACTAATGTTTTAATTAGTCAGTAATTAATGCATTTTGTTATAATTGTATTTACTAGTGTGGGTCTCTTTTAGTTTGACACTTTAGCTTTATTTGCTCTGTGAAAAGAAGTTGTGATAGCTTATAAAAATTCTGCATGTGCAACAATAACAATAACACATAACAGCTGTCCTACTGCTAAGCTAACTCCTTACGTTACTGTAACACTAACTGCAACACTACCACGTTAACTACAATCACAAACTGAAGCATAACTCTTGATTTTACCTTTGGAAGTTCCACAGCCCGACCTGGAAGAACAGCTAAATGTGGAACAGTAGCTAAATGTGTGCTGTTTAATCCCCAAACATGCAGCCTGCATTCATCTGTAACTAAACAAATGGTTACCACAGCAACAGCTGATGAACCAACCAATCACCTTAGCGTTAGCTAACTTAGCTACCTTTAGCTGGAGGTTTGAGATTTTTAAAGTTAGATACATTTATCTGGAGTTTTATGATTTTTAATAACCACAACGTAACATTAGAATAAAAAATAACGCTAGCTTAATTTGGGGCTCAATTAGAACTGTAAAATAATAATTAATACATTGTTTGACAGTTTTATGATAGGCTATAATTATTTGGCCATTATATAAAACTAGTATGTTGTGCTTTATAAATAATTTGTGTTTTATCTTAGTTTTATACGGATTTCAGTCTAAAATCTTAAACCAAGGACATGTCATAGATGTCGCCTGGCCCAGGTTCTGCGCATGCTCGGGAGGCCATGACGTAGTTGTGACTTTTGTGTTTTACGGAAATTACAAGCTCAGCTTTATTACTTCCACATCGCGAAAGAAATCTATATTTCTGAAAGACTGGTGGGAAAAACAAATATGGTCCATTGTTCATATATTGGATGAAAACGGCAATATTCTTAAATTCGAAGAATTTAAGGCTAAATATAAGTTCAAATGCTCAATTGTGGATTACAACAAAGTTACACAGAACATTCCAAAGGTCCTTATTCAAGCAATACAAAATAATCTTATGTATAATGCTTCTCCGAGACTACACAAAATTAAAATTGATTATGTGAACCTAGTAGATACTAAATGTAATAATAAATTCCTTAAGCAAACGCTTGTTAACTGCTTGTACCCGGGTAGAGCAAAAAGCACTCTCTTCTTTTTGGGTTATAACAAATATGAAATATCTTCAATCAGAACAAAATTCCTAAAATATCCAATTCCTCCTAAATTTAAGGAAGTACATTTTAAAACAATAAATAATATATATCCCTCTAATGAGTTTATAAAGAAAAGATTCAAATTTGAGGTAGACAATTGTCATATCTGCAACATTAATGTTGAAACAACTGAACACCTGTTTTACGAATGTCAACCGACTCAGAATCTATGGAAATCCCTTCATAACCTGTTGTCCTCCAGATCTATAAAAATAGATTTCTTTTCATATCAAAACATTCAGATGGGGGTAACCCTACAAAATAAAAATGATGAATTTTTGGTCAATAATCTAATTATAGCAACAAAATATTATATTCATAAATGTCGATTTGCTAAATCCTCCCTACATGGTCCGCACTTAAGAATGAGCTTTTGCTGTTCCAAGACTGTCTTATAAAGGTTGAGAAGGCCCTGGCTAAAAATTGCATAAAGGTTTAATAAAACTTCAGATGAGCTGAGTCCCTGTTATTTTATTTTATTTTATTTTACCTTTTGTTTATGTGATTTATTATGTTCTAATTTATTTTTACCATTTTGTGTTCTTTGTTCTTCCTTGTATATGATCAGTATAAAAAAAAAAAAAAAAATGTTGTAATGAGTGGTGGGAGGTGTGACTCCTGAGTTATAATATTAGATTTATACTGTACAATTTGAGGATGTTATACTTTGTTTTGTTCGTGTATTGTAATGAGGAATAATTCAATAAATAAAAAAAAAAAAAAAAAAATTACTTCCACATCGCTCTTTACAAAGGTAACACGTTTACACGATTCGCGATTACATTTATACACTGTTTGTTTAGAATCCAGTTAATTTTCTTGGTTAAAAGCTTTATTTATTTATTTTTTTACCGCTAATGCTTCTGTTGCTATGTCTTCAATCTTGTTCCTGTCATAGCCTCGTTAATTTGACCAGAGTAGCGACAATGTACCACTGTTTTAAGGTAATACAAGCTAGAGATTTATATATAAACCAGACAGTTGTCTTGCTGGTTTCTCTATTGGCTAAATAAAAGTCAAATGTACTGACATTAGCTGATCTCTAGGCTGACAGGTCTGTGGCACGTTGTGACATATTTTTGCTAATGTTCTAAAACCACTAGCAACGTTTGTGCATTACTGTGGTATTATATCTCACCAAATAACATCCTGTTGTAAAATCTCAGTCCTGGAAGTCACCAGTGTGTTACAACAGTGTGTTAATCAGATTGACCACCGGCCATAGTTATGTAAATTAACGTCCAGTTTTTAACCCGGTGTGAAGAGCAATGCACAAAAGAGACAGGCTAAATGTAGTTCTTTTACTATTACCTGTAGTCAATAACTGTCAGGACACTCCCAGAAGCTAAAGAGACAAAACAATGTTCTGCGTTAAAGTTCAGCATGTTCATTTAGTGTTGATTTTGATTTTTTGGCATGCTTTACATAAATAGGTTGAATGGGATTTGTCTGATGGATACTGTGGCACATGTTTTTTTACCAGTTAAAAGAGAGGCTACAAGTTTGCACTACATATTTGTAAAGTCCCTGTGAATTGGTTTATACCTTTAAATATAATTTTGCTTTATTGACCTGGAGAAGAACTAGTCCTTGACCCTTGCCACATTGGCCATTTTAATGTGTTTGTGTTGATGATTGTGGTTGGGACTACTTTAGACAAATAAACACTACATTTCTTCCATTTAAATGTGTGGTTCACAGAGGATATTACCACAATATACCAGAGACAGAGAATTTTGTTTAAGAGTTGATGTGTTTGTTCGGTGGAGTTGGACAAATGAGGAACAGGATTTAAAAAAGGTTGAAAAGATAACGCATGTAGTACACACTTGCACTAAAGTTTTTGAAAGCTTGTTGTCAAAAATGCTCTTATCAGCAGACATAATCACACAAAGCCTCCTTGTCTCTGCTTCTCCGAACTGCCTCCTGTAGACATTAAGTTACTTAGTATCTCAGAGACACAATCCCTTTTTAATATTGTGCTTTTGTTGCCACGCCTTGAGTTCTCCTTACTACTACCCAATCTAGTCTTTAACAAAGCTAGTTTGTTTTCTGTTTTTAGGTTGGCGATTCAATGAGGAGGGATTGCTTGGTGGACCCTGTCAGCAGTTGCCCTTGGGTGCCATGGCAACGTCCTACTTCCTTCCTTTTCTTCTCCTTGTGTTTCTCTCCTGCATTTCTCTTTTAATCTTAGCCCTCCTGCCCTCGGCTTCTCCTTCTTTACCCTCGGTCTCGTCCTGGCCGTCGCCTTCCTGTGGTCCTGGTCAGTCCTGGGCAGTGAAGATCCACAGTCGTGGTTTGAAGAAACACGATGGCGAACACAGCTCTGAAGAAGACCTGGATTTACGAGCCAACAGGGTACAGCACCAGCTATAAATGCTTCTTGGTCCCAACTCACTATTTGTATTTGAAACAGTGCGTGAGACCAAAACACAATTATAATAATGATAATAATAAAATGGGAACAAACTATACCAAAAGAAAGTCACATGAACGCAGTGAGTAATAGATAAAAAGAGATGTAGGCTTTTGTGTTTCTTTAAGAAAGACATGTCCAAGTCAGGCTTTGTGCAGCCCTCAGCTTTTATAATAAAATGTGTTGTTTATGGCTCCAGCAGCATCAGTTCTGTCAAAGCCAACTTCAAACCTGTTCTCAACTCTAACTCAAACCTGTTCAAATCCAACTGAAACTTGTAGAAATCCAACTCAAACCTGTTCAAATCCATCTAAAACTTGTTTAGATCCAACTCAAACCTGTTCAAATCCATCTAAAACTTGTTTAGATCCAACTCAAACCTGTTCAAATCCAACAAAAACATGTTTAAATCCAACTCAAACCTCTTCAAATCCCAACAAAAATTTGTTTAAATCCAACTCAAACCTGTTAAAATCTATCTACAACCTGTTCAAATCCAAGTAAAACCTGTTAAAATCAATTAATTAATTTAACTTAAACCCATTTAAATCCAACAATAACTTCTACCTGGACTTGTAGAATTTGAATAAAATCAGAAAAGACTGTCGGCCCTTTTGAAATTTTCCTCTCAAAAAAATGTGGTGTTCTTTGTGAAAGGTCTATGGCGGGATGTAAGATTGTTTTAAGAATAAGGAACACGGTGATCTGACACTTCCCTAAACACCTGCCATTTAAATGTCATAATGCTGCCAATTTAAACACGACGCATGACATTACTGAGGTTTAAGGGCTGGGCAACTGATCATAAAGTGACTGAAGTTATTTGTAACTCATCATCTTGGCTTAGATTAGAATCAGGTTGAAGTTCCATTACCATTACAGAAATATCTAGGCTTTAATTGTTGAGCCTTTTTATAATACAAACAATAGAAAGTATATATATATATATATATATATATATATATATATATATATATATATATATATATATATATATATATATATATATATATATATATTTATATTTATATATTTATATATATTTATATTTATATATTTATATATATATATTTATTCTCTACAGTAGATATGTCAGCACTAGCACAATTTGGAGAAGCAGACCTGAGCAACAACAAAGAGACTAAACCAATGATTTTAAACACACTCGGTACAATATGTATTTAAATGTGTGGTCCATAGAGGAGATTTCTACAACATATGTGGCTGAGAAATGACCCACATTTGGGCTCACAAGGTCACTCTGAGGTGCTTGAACTGGGGAGTGGCCTCACATTACATTGCTTCTGCTTTTTCAAACTGGGGGCGTCCTGACAGCTACCTTTTGTAGGGAATATATTAGGTATCTCATAGACCCCCCTTTTAAAATGGACTAAACAGGTTTAAATGTCTGTATAAACTGAGACACAACACATTTAACACGATCACAGATAATGGTAGGAAGTAAAACCAAAGTGGATTTGTTCTAATGTGTTGTATATTATCTCACGCAGGTGGCAGAGCAGGCCGGTTTGCAGAACCAGGGTCAGATCGGACAACTGGAGGGTCACTACCTGCTGTGCTCGGTCAAATCTGGGGCTGGATCTGATGCTGGCGTTTGGAAGAAGAGCGCTGAGCCTGGGGACGTCCTGGCAGCACACCCTCACGTGCTCTGGTACTCCCAGGAGAGAGTGCTCAGCCGCTCCAAGAGATCGATGGCCTTCAATGATCCTCGATACCCTCAACAGTGGCACCTGGTAGGATACAAAACCTCTCCTGTCTTCTGGCCATTATATTACATTAAAGTCCCCTCACTCTTCCTTCATCACAAAAGCACATTTAAATTGAGTTGTTTTGTCACCTGATCCAAAGCTTAAATCACGTTTTCATCTAAACAGAACAAGGGTGTGTTTATCAGATTCCGTAGTTAAGTTCACAGAAATACAATTCAGAGAAAGAACATATTGCAGCCTGTTAAACTTGTATGGCCTGTCGGTTGTATTAGAAGTTGTGGCCCTTGGCAAGACACATCCTGATCAGTTTTTGGTGGTCAAATCAGAACATACTGATGGCGTATGCTGGATGTTCATTTAAGAAAAAAAATATTCTTACCTATGGCCCTCTGTAGTAACATGGTGGTGCACACAGTCTGTCCTCTGCCTGTATTTAGCTAATTACACTCAAGTTTGATCTGTTTGGGGCGTAGCCTCTAGGTAGCTTTAGCATGACTCCAAGGCAAAGGAAAGAAAGTACAATGAAGCAAAATCACAGTACAGGGCCTGTTTTTTTAACCTGTTTTTGTTTTTTACTGTCAATAAGCTCTACAGAAAATAAGCTTTAGGTAAAGAACTTGCTTCATTCACAATGATGAGTGATGGGTTGATAGAAAAAACGAGTTCCTCTGAGACATACTCCAGCCTACACAGCCATAGCTCGGAACACGCATCAGAGACTCCTTTTATGAGTCATTGAAACGGTAAAGACGGCGCTTGTGCGAAGTTTGTTGTTAGTAATGAAATAATGCAGCAGGAGGCAGATTCGGCAGCGCTCGCTTGCTTTAGAGTTTCTATCTATCGTATTCAATATAACAGAGTCTGCAGCTGTTTTACTCAGTGATTGTGGTGCAGTGATTCATTATTTGTATTGGTGACATATGGGCTGTTTCATATTATGTCAGAGTGAAGGCTTCACATATGGTGTACATTTATTTCTCTCTTTGATGAAGTCAATTTTAAAATGCACTGTGGCAAAAAATTTCAAGAAAAAGTGAAAAAAATACAATAAACAAATGTAAAATCATTTATATAAAATAATGAATACTAAGCCTAAAGAGCTTGAGGACTTTGTGCCTTTATGGTCTGACATATTTCAATGAGTTTTGTTTAAGGACACGCTCATTGAGGTCAATAACTATACTTTTCTTGTTGTTACAGCACAACAATCTTGACAGAGGCATGGACATCAACGTGACGGGGCTGTGGGAGCGTAACATCACTGGTCAGGGCGTCACTGTGGTCGTGGTCGACGACGGAGTGGAGCACACTCACCAGGACATTCAGCCGAACTACGTAAGCCAACTACACTTTTTAAATTTTACTTTAACTGCATATACACAAATGTACTGTAGTAAATTTATTAAGTTTAGTTTTCATATAAAGCTGTCCCAGTGTGTCTGTTAATGACTAATTACAATATATTAATACAATTTTGAGGCCTGTTTAAAGCCAGTGTTTTATTTCATTTTAATATAATTTTGTTAATTTTTTTTGTTAGATTTTTTTAATTAGATGATTTTATGATGTTTTATTTTAATGAGATTTTTTTATTTGGTGATTCTGTGCAAGAACAGATGTTTGTTTCCAATGCACCAAAACCAAACAGCTTGATTTGCATAAATGCCTTTAATCCTTTATTCTTTACTAACATTACCAGTTTAAAAAAGTAATGTTTGGTGTTTTTGTCTCTTCCTTCAGAGTCCCGAAGGCAGTTACGACCTCAACTCTAATGACCCTGACCCCATGCCCCACTCGGACGTCCACAGTGACAACCATCACGGGACGAGGTGCGCTGGAGAGATCGCAGCTGTTCCCAACAACAGCTTCTGCGCCGTAGGTGTGGCCTATGGCAGCAAAGTGGCAGGTACTGACAAGAGAATTAGTCTCGTATTTCTACACTTCAAGACACATCTCGGTAAAATTTTATGATGTTGCTTTTGTGTATTTTAGGAATCCGAGTCCTGGATGGTCCACTCACAGACAGCCTGGAGGCAATAGCTTTCAATAAGCACTATCAAGTTAATGACATCTACAGCTGCAGGTAACACTCAGTCACTTGGAAATTTTGTAAATGAAAGAAATTGTTCTCTTGCGTTTTAAAGTTCGTCAATGTAAAGAGTAAAATACAAATTTGAAATAATAATAAAAAAACTTTATTTCTGTTGGACTTTTCTAGACCTTGTTACAAAGTGCTTTACGAGGCAACATAATTAAAAGATGCATAAAAAGACCCTACAAAGTAAAAGACGACAATAGAACAATAACAACAAAACAGTTCCAGCAAAAATTTATATTTGAGAACATATAATAAAATAATAAAATTAGAGAATAATAAAAACAATAGAAGTAGTAATAAAACACAATAAAACACACTCAGACACAAACAGAGGTGTCTTTATTTTATTAACATTAACAAAATTAAATTGTTAAAAAAAATTGAATCAACCAAAAAAAAAGTAAAAACTAGTGTGTGATAATTACTGTTCTATTAAGATTTCTACTAAGCATTTTTCTGTTACATTAAATATTGTAGCTTCAGTAATTATGTCTGCCTTCATAACAAATCTGATCAATGAACTTCACAAACAAACAATAACAAGAAAACCTTTAAACTTGACTTTGTGGTTGTTTGATCATGTCCACATTTTTTGCTCTGGCCAGAAGAACCTAGGGCCTTCGGAAACTCTTGAAGCTTTTCTCTGACAGATGTTATTTTAACGGCTATATTTGGGGATATTATTTTCTTCCAGTTGGGGCCCGGACGATGATGGCCACACTGTTGATGGACCACATCCTCTCGGCAAGGTGAGAAAACCACTTATTTATTTATAACAGAACACTTTCTCACCTGCAGAGGGCACTACTACTGCAAAATAAACTTAACAGATAATTGTATGCACTGTTTTCCTTCAATTCTTTCATTTTCAAAAAGACAATGCATGTTTCGATGTTTATTTAAATCCCTCCGCAGGCAGCACTGCAGCATGGGGTGATCGCTGGTAGACGTGGTTTTGGAAGCATTTTTGTTGTGGCCAGTGGCAACGGAGGCCAATACAATGACAACTGCAACTACGACGGTTATGCCAACTCCATTTACACCATTACCATCGGTAAGAGACAGCCACAGTGAGGTCTGCTGTAGAGCTACAGGTGTTGGTGTACTCTGTGGACTTTTATGCTCCGTCCTCGTACTTTGCAGGAGCAGTAGATGAAAAGGGAAGGATGCCGTTCTACGCTGAAGAATGTGCATCGATGCTGGCTGTCACTTTCAGCAGCGGAACAAACAAGCTGAGAAGCATCGTAGGTCTTACATAAAACACTACACTATTTATATTTCTGCATGCTAATGTTTAGGACAAGGTCTACTGAAAACACATTTGTTTTTATGTTTTATACGCGCACATTCTAGAGGCTTAGAAAAAGGTCAAACAAGATGGCAGCTTTGGGATTAGCTTTGGGGCAGGGCTGCTTGACGAAAGGAAAACATGACATGGCTTAGTCAAATCTTAGTTCAAATATATCTCAAATATACAAGGCTGTAGACTAGGGAAGGGGAAATAACCTGTTTCAGGGTATTTTGTGGTTTCAAACTAATTAATAATAAAACGGCAACAATTAGTTAAAAAAAGAAAAAACGTATGACTAAAAAAACAAATTAATGTAAAACAAAGCGAAGAGACAAGTCCAGGAAGTGATTATGTTCTGTATTTGGAAGAATTGTACTCCATTGTACTGCATTATTTATCTATTAAAACAACCCAAAAACTTTACTATTTCTAGGTTTACCAGAAAATTACATTTATTTTAAGTTGTATCCACAGTACTGTGTTACGTCGTACCGTGATGCTTTTTGTTATTATACCATCAGAAGCTCATACTGTCCCATGTGTACTCTGGACACACAAGAATTTATTTTAAAGCTTAGAATGGCCTGTTAGTTTGTTGTTATTTATCTTAACATTAGGATGGTTCAATCAGTTCTTTGTCGTATGATTATTGTGAATGTGTGTACTCTGGGATGTGCGTTTTATTCAGAAAAAACAAAAACATATCTAGCTATCTAAGGAAACCAAGCCAAGCACAGTAGGAGACTTAATTAAGGCAAAAGGGAGATGCTATTGAAAAAAACAAAATTGCAAACCCAAATACATCTGCCATGATTCAAGTTGATATTAAAGCTTGAAAAAAACCACACTCCACATGAAAAAGTTCAGGTCCTATTTTAATCCAAAACATTGATGGATGTTTTCCTTTTTTTGGGGGGGTGGGGTGGGGTCTCCTTGGTAAAGCAGTTTGGTATAAGCATCCCGTCAGTCTCAAGAAGAGAAAAATGTATCCACAGTTGACCTCTGAAGAGGAGAGTAAACCACAAATGAACCACAAAAACAGTCTACTCAAGCAGCAGCACTTTCCATTTCTAAATAGAGGTTGGAGTGAGCAGCTTTTGGGGTGTAAAAATAAAGCCACAAAAACATTTAATATATTGTAAATAAGTAGTTCTTTATATATAAAACAGACATATGCACTTAATATTTACAGTATTACATATCTACTAGTATCTTATGTTCCCTGTATATTGTCAGCAGCGTTAGATAAACCTGACCTCACACACAGTTATGATAAGAACATGTGTGTAGTGGCTCTAAAGCCTCTGTCATGGCCGGGACAGCTGTGAGCTCACACGCTATCAAAATATAAACATGAAGCTCTGGGAATTGACTGTGATCCATCTGTCTATTCTCTGTCTGCTGTGTGCACTACTCACTGGAAATATATGTTCCATGATCTTATCTGTTGTGTTTTTATCATGTTTTTGGATTTATCTCATTGAGTTCACCTACTACTGTTCTACTTTGACACTATACAAATAAAGTCAAAGCCTATATACTACAACTTTCTGTGATTTGAATGTAGCCCATCTTGTTGCTGTTTAGGTGACATCCGACTGGTCGATGCAGGACGGGACCGGCTGTACAGACAGCCACACCGGGACCTCAGCCGCGGCTCCTCTCGCGGCAGGGATGGTGGCTCTAATGCTTCAGGTTCGACCCTGCCTCAACTGGAGGGACGTGCAGCACATCATCGCCTTCACTGCCATCAAGGTAAGCGGAAAAAATAAAAGGCATGAGATGACATACCATAGTGAGCATACAGAGCAAATAAAAAGCTCTAACAAATCTTTAGCAATTCAGAGATAAAACTCATGTCACCTCTGACTTACAGCATCTGCTGATAGAAGAAGAAACACTGTTTTAGGTCAGTTCATTACAATGGAAACGGTTCAGAATGAGCTCAGCACATGGTACAAAACAATCCAAAAAACACATATATGTCCAATAGATGTTCCACTATTTACTCTCACAATTGGCAAGAGTTAAAACAAAGCTCAAAGGTAAATGTATACCTAAAATATAACGATCAAATACAAAAATGTGCAACATGGCAATTTTAAACTCTGATTACACTGAAGTCAGTAACTCGTTTGTTTTGGTTGGTAATGTTTAGGTTTTAACAGTATCTGGTCATTGTTTTTAGCAGTAGAGTTGTATCATTTAGTTTGATGCAGTATGTCTTCTACTTGTATAACACTTACTAGAAGACGGTGAATGTAGAGAGTAAAGGTGTTGAAATCCATCCCTGTGTGTTTTAAACAGTGTGACAGCAGTGCGGACTGGATGGTGAACGGAGCTGGTTTCCATCACAGCCATCAGCACGGCTTCGGTCTCCTCAACGCATGGAGGCTTGTGAACGCTGCTAAGGTATTGATAAAACTACTCATTCATTTACAAACTCAATAACGGCCTCAAATCATACAGTTTTTTTTAGCTTTTAGTTGAAGCCCTCTTAAGATCTAGCCATAACAACTGGATAGGCCGATTGAATTTAATGTGACCAGCCTTAATAAAAGCTACAGCAACAGTAAGATAAGATAATATTTGATCATAAATGAAGAGTTTTACATTAGAGAAAGGTGTGCCACAGACTTTTAAAGTTGCTTTATAAAGATAAATCATACAACAGGAAGTAAAGTCTGGTGGGTTATATGTAGCAAAAATATATCCATTTTTTAAAAGGTAGTAGAGGTAAAGCGTCAGAAAACACTCTCTAAATCAGTTAAAAGCCAGTGTAGTTTTGCTCGTGAAGTGGGAAAGTGATCCGTGTAAGAGTTGAGCTGGACTCGTGTGTCTGGATAGAAAAGGCGGATTGTAATGCTAGTTCTGAAGGGAGCCTAAATAATGTCTGTGTTTGTAGGTCTGGGAGTCGGTGCCTATCCTCATGTCCTATCAGAGCCCGTTGATACAAGAGGAAGTGTCTATCCTGAAGTATGACACAGACTACAAACTGATCCGCACTTGGAATGGTAATGACATGTGTTTTTTATTTATTTTTTTCCCCTGAGTCTGTCTCTACATCGGCTCTGGACAGCTGATTGTTGAGTTTACACACTGCATACTCCCTCCCTCCCTCCTCCCTGCTCCTTTCTCCGTCTGCGTGTCCATATTAGGCAATGTTCTCCAGTTTGTCAGGCTCTGCAAACACTTTAAAATGCTTTTATTTTTTTTTACTTAATCTGGTCCCTTTCTGTCAGTTTGGACATAGTTATTTTTTACAGGTTGCCTAATTTTTTCACATCAGACACAAAAATTATCTTAACCTTTGTCATTTTGCTTTTGCTCCCTTGATCTCCAGCTCAGTATTTCTTATTTTGTTCAATCCTTTCATGTCTTTTCACCAAAATAAATAACACGCAGCGGAACGTCTCACATGCCACGAGCCAAGAAATGTGAAGATGAAACATTCTGTCTCTCTTTCTTTGCTTTTACAATAGAGCAAAGTAGTTTTCCACCCACCATTTGCCTGTTTTATGGTCCAGTGTGGTCTGGAGCCTTTCCAGACACATGTACTTGTTTTACTCAAAACAAGAGGAGAAAGATAGTTTAAAGTGACTTACAGGAATCTGTCGGCAGTAAATCTCTACAAATATCTGTATTTTTCAAGTCGTGAGTTTGTGTAGACGGTCTCTTAAATCTCTAAATGGTTTTGTTCACTGGGTGGCCTGTCCTGTCGGTAATATGCTATTGTTCTATAACCCTTTGTTTTGTTACACTGTGTCTCTGCTGGTTTAGCGGCTGATGTATGGCCTTTTTGTCCTCTTAAGCTGTTTTCACAATTGGAACCACAAGACTGACACATTTTCCTGTATCTATAAATTTACTTTTCAACAATGCAACAACAGTAATCAGTTGTTGGTCAAGGTTTCCAAGCGTCTTTTCAAGGTGACTAACTAACTAACTAGGTAAATATGCAGCACTGTGGAAAACACTGGTGTCTTTTGTTGTTTTAATAAATGGCAGCTTCAACAACTTTTAATGTTATATTTAGTTTTAAAATGATCTATAAAAGGTAAAGTAGACTTAACATTAGCTAATCCCATTGCACCTTATCTATTCCCCAAGTCTGTTTATTTGTTTAATAAGTTCCTTTGAATAAGAATGACGTAGTCCTGTTTAGACAACACACTTCAGAAAAAAGAAATAATCAGATCAGATCTACTTTTTCCTATTGTGTGAGCATAGCATTATTAATAGTGACCATTTAATTAATTGCCTTTAGAAGTACACTCACTCTTCCCATTAAACAATAAACCTTTTGTATGTATTTTTTCTCACGTTATACTTCCACCCACCCTTCCTTATCCTCCTCACAAATCTGCAGCTACTCAACCATGTTTAAAGCCCCTTCACAAACATCGCAGCCCGCTCACGTCTCTTGACACACTTCTGTTTACACTGGTCGCCCCCTCGTCCCTTTGGCGTCCCTCCCTGCCCCGAGGACATGTGCTGCCCTACATGGTCGGGGAGCACCACGGCTCATTAGTGCTCATGGCCCAGGAAATAGACAGGAATTCCACTCACTCTAAACTGGGAGGGAGGACAAAATAAAGACGGTGTCTGATTTAGAAAGTGGTTCTCGAAAAATGCCACTAATAGAGGTTTAGCATATTAATACAGATCAGTATTGTGACACTATCTTTTTGTGGTACAGGTCAGAGTACTTGAATTTGAGATGAGGCAAGTACTTAATATTTATGCACCATATAAAGATTTTAGTGTATTTTTTTGATGTTGGAGCTTTATTTTCAGTTTACTCATCTTCATTTACAGGAAAATATTTCCAAACTGTATTCTATGGAGAAAACTCTGACTGCTATTGGTAAATACTTGTACTTGTGGGGCCTCTTGTATGAGTACAAGAGTATTAACCAGAATCATAGAGCTATATGGTGATACTGTTTTCATCCTGTTATTAATGTTATTATACCATCCTGTGCCTAGTTTCAGAATTTCTGTATGAAAAAACATTCTATCATAACTTATATTGTGTCTCCAGCTCTTACACATTTTATAATATATCACTCTCAGTATTAGTCACAACAACATGTTTTTCACAGACTGTTGCATAATTCACATCTTGACACACGCTCACTTGTCTCTTCTTCCTCAGTGACTGAGGATGACCTGAAACAGTCCGGGATGCAGACCCTGGAGCATGTGGCCGTTACCGTGACGATCACACATCCATGCCGCGGCAACGTGGAGATTGTTCTGGTTTGTCCCAGCGGCATGTCGTCGGTGATTGGGGCCCGACGAGCCATCGACAGGTGCAAAGTTGATTTTAGATGCACTGCTTTTGTCTTTTGTCTTTATTTTACTCGTGGACTCTTGGTTAATTCAGGAAAAACAAGTACAAGACTTTTCTTCTCTTTTTGTCGTCCTCACAGAGACTTGGGAGGCTACCAGGACTGGACCTTCTCCACTGTTCGTTGTTGGGGAGAAACGGCTGAAGGACAATACCAGCTCAAGATTTCCGACCACAGTTCCAGTAAGAAGCCTTTCGTTCACTTCAGTTCATTTTTTTCTTATTGAATCGACTGCATCTTCTCTTTCTGTGCTGCTGTTTGTAGAAGAGCCCCGGCATGAAAAGTGTGCCGAGGTGGGAGTCCTAAAACAGTGGAAACTCACTCTGTACGGCTCCTCGATGACGCTAAGCGAGGTCAAGGAGAGACGGAGGTAATGACTTGCACTCGGTTTACTTTTCCTATTTATCTAACATTTAAAACAGTCAGTCTAGACTCTCCCTGCTCTTTTGTCAGTTTGGTGGAGGACGCTATGAGTGGCAAATACCTGGACAGCAGTTTCTCTTTGCCCTGTCCGCCAGGCCTGGACATCCCTCCAGAGATCTTCAGCCCCTTCTCCTCCAACAGCTTAAAGGTAAAGCGTTACCGTGTAGTCTGGGCGGCAGTGGCTCAGTGGTAGAGCGGTCGTCCTTCAACCGGGAGGTATGCGGTTTGATTCCCCACAGTTCATACTGCCGTTGTGTCCTTGGGCCAGACACTTAACCCACCTTGCCTTGTATGAATGTGTAAGAATGTGAATGTATTTGGTGATGGTCGGCGAGTCCGTAGGCGTGGAACGGCTGTGGCTAAAGATGTAGCTTACCACCACCAGTGTGTGACTGTGTATGAATGAATAATTGAAATCTAAAGTGTCTTTAAGTCCCCCGAAAAAGTGCTATATAAAATTTATATAACAATTAATAATAATAATGGTCTGCAAGAAACATTAATGCATTCTTCTCAACATTTCTGTCATAATGTAAATGTAATATAACTTGCAGCAGGTTTTCGGTGGTGGCTGGTGGTGTGGGGCAGTCTGTTGTAGGGCATGTTTGAGCTGCAGTCAGATGTCTGATTAACGATAGATTTATCTTATTGAATGTAACCCTGCTTGTCACCATGTGTCTTTAGATTACTGTAGTAACAGCCGCTGACTCCTCATAAACAAGAGATGTATGATTTAAGCTGAATCTGATAAACGTTGTAGGCTGCTGTAAAGTAGGTAACTTCAGTAACTTGTGTTTTACAAGTTCCAGGAGCATTGCTTGCACTGTTTATCTGTTTGTGTCCACCACACGGCGCTCATTAACAGACAATGGCTCATTCAGTCACTTTTGAGAATACAATTGACATTTCTCAGTCATTTCTTACACTTTAGTGAAACTGAAATGGCAGACTTTGTTGCTGAATGTAATGTTTTCTACTTAAACGTAAATGTGCGACAGATGTGCATTATGTGAGCTACATTTAGATGTTTTGTACGAGTCACTCAGGTTAACTTGTTTTTTAGTGGAGCAGTCATCGTTGCTCTATTGGTTGTCTTATCCCCCTCTGGAGATTTTGTTTTTACAGTTTGTCTTCTCTCTCTAAAGTCTGATGTGGCCAGCTGGACTTGTTGTATTTACACCTGGTATTTACTTTAACCTCCTGAGATCACATTAGATCAGGTCTTCTTCATGTCTGCAGTTTTAATGTTTCTCTTTTGTGTGTCTCCCTCCAGTTTCTGCTGTTACTGGGCTGCTTCGCTCTCTTCTGGTCTCTCTACTGCACACTGGAGGTGACCCTGGCCCATGTGGACTTCAGGGAGCTGCTCTGTTTCAGCAGGAGGCGAGGCGGACACAGGGCGGCTGCTCTGAGCTCTCAGAGGGAGCAGAACGTGGAGGAGGCGCTGGGAGAGACCGAGCGAGGCAAGGAGCGAGATACGGAAGAGGAGCTACAAGCAGTGGTGGACTCTGAGGCCAAAATGCCTCTTTTGAATGGAGCACGAGTGGAAACGTAGCAGTAAATGAGAGGATATACTCTGAATCAGTACGTTTACATGGACAGTAATTACACCACTTTCTCTGGCTCAAATACAAAAAAAAGAAGTGACCAAAGTTTATCAGACTCTGCTAAGATGCATATTTACAGAATAAATATAGTATGTTAGTGGACCATTTTCTATTTGACTTAATAGGTCACATAAATGGGAAAACATACATAGGACTTTATTTTCTCAGGACACTTGTGTCAGAGAAAGACATTAGCCAGAGTTTTATTTAGGTGGCAGCTAACTGGTCACATGTTGAATAGGAATGTCCTGAAAGCCTTTTTTTCCAGAAGCAGTACTTAAAATTGAGTACTTCCCAATACTTAGTATAGATATAAATACTTAATATTTGTCAGATGTTTTATTATAGTGTCTTGTTTTAAAGGACACAGTTTCAATCCTCAGAGCATTTTTTCTAATTTGCTCTACTCTTATCATCTTTATTTATAGTAAAACAATAAAAATAGGCAAAACTGAGTGAGGAAAGTACTCGTCTGGCAGTCTCAGTTGAGGTCAAATAAGTAAAAGAGTCTTCAGGAGAACTGGTGTCGGTATCTGGACCAGTTGAATACTATAGAGAACAGGCAAGGCAGTTTTATTTATACAGCACAATTCATACACTGGGTTATTTATAAGAATAAAAGGACAATTTGCAAAATTTAGATTAAGAAACAAGACAAATTTAAACATTTTAAAAGAAGCGTGCAGATAAATACCACTTTAAGTTGTAATGGTTCACAGAACACATCTAAAATACTGAATAGAAAGAAACATTCTGATACGCTGTGACATTTAGGCTTATGGCAACGTATTTGACCAATCAGGAAGACATACACGAGGCAATTTCATTTGTCAATTCACTTTTCTATATCAAGTTATAAAGCCTTTGTTTCTAATATGACACTGAACACGCCTTCCTCGCCTTGTAACATCTTATCTGTTTCATAATGTGTGTTGTGCTTTGAGATTGAAATGAGTACAATTTCTCCTGGACTAAGATCTTTCCATCGATTTTACAAGTCAGGTTTTAATCAGACTAAAAGATCGTCTGTGCCTCTCAGGCGTTAGACCCAGACTGAGCTGAACTCTCTCTGGATTTACCGAAAACAAGTG
This sequence comes from Neodontobutis hainanensis, assembly GCA_024349245.1. Taxonomy (NCBI): domain Eukaryota; kingdom Metazoa; phylum Chordata; class Actinopteri; order Gobiiformes; family Odontobutidae; genus Neodontobutis; species Neodontobutis hainanensis. The sequence goes on from JALDNG010000020.1 coordinate 378,064, forward strand.
GCCTTTTTGACCGGACCGATGGAGTGTGTGGTTACTGCGCTTCTGTTCCCAAACGCATATCTCTTGACTTGAATTGGCCAGTCACAATTATGTTGTTCACACGAAGAACATCAACATGACAAATCCTCTGAGAGTTGGTGCTTTTAATGCAGTGCTGGTAAAGTAAAAATTAGTAGTATTTAAGTAAGGTCTCAGGTCTTTTCCTTCACAGCAGCTGATGAGACTCCCTCACACTTTGGCAGCAGGATTGATGGCAGTGTTGCTATAAAGTACATTAATTTATCATAAAATAGTATCCTAAATGCGTTCTAAGTTTTCCAGATTTGCACCTAGCACAAAGCTGACAATTTACCAACGGTTTAAAACTCACACGGCACTGTCTTCTAGATTTGTTCCTACATTTACATTATGGAGCGTTATTTTTCCTTTTCTACGATAGGGTACCATTAAAATGACTACGAGGCTAATCAGGCTATGTATTTCAGGACAAATGAATATCCATTTGGACATACACTAGTAGAAATACATTATTTAAACTTGAGACATGTGTTTCTTTGGGGCCTATTGTGTTTTCTGTGTCTCTTGCTCAGTTGATTGGAGAAAGGGCTAATGGCTCTGGTCTGCACTTAAGTAACCACATGACTAAAAAAATGCATTTTATAAAGCCATGTATTCATTTGTTCAGGAAAGACTGCTTCTCGGATATTTTTTTAACAAGAACGTAGTCCATTTATTGTTCTTAATCGTTAGTATATGTAGTTTATTTGAATCAGAATATGTGGCATTTATTTGGCCTGTTGTTCTTTTATGTAGGACTTCAAGCCTAGATCAAAGGTGTTCAGAGGGTTTTAGTGGAAAAAAAGGGTGGGATATGTGTTTAATTGGAAACGTGCAATATGGAAATGTGTGGATAATGAGCATTAGGTCTTTTATCAAGTGTCTTAGGGAGTTACTCGTTCAAAAAGGGGCTCAATTCTCTCACATGTTGCTGGACTTTTGTATTTTCTGCAGGTATGTGTTTGATAAACTACTGAATAAGTACATATAAAGCTAAATAAATAAATATGTTTGAACATTTCTATCAAGTGTTTTTAAAGTTTTAAAGAGTTATAATTTTCTAATGTAAAAGCTTGGGGTGAAGATGGATGCTGTGTTTTGCTGTGCAAGTCACAGTTGAATCGGAATAAAATACTTCCTCAGACTTCAAAAGTGTTTTTTTGTCTCAATTTTGTGCCGTTTAGAAGCATTTAGGCACATACAGTATGTTGTTTTAGAAGAAACAAAAGGCCAAACTCATTCACATATCCATCGAATCCAGATAAATGCATAAGAAGTGTTCAAATGGAATTCTTAGGGTTATCTGGTCACTCAAGATGCATTCAGGACACAGCTCATTCAAATCTTCCTTTAAGTCTGGTCACACTGTTTGGAGCTCCGTGGGTTAAAGGGGCCTTAAAGCAAGTGTGTGTTTTTATGGCCCAAAGACTTTTGTTTTGACAAGAGAAAACCTAAGACAGAAAATGGGCTGTTTCCCAATGACCAATCAGAGAGAAGTAAAAAGAAATGTAATATAAGTAAAAAGTAATAATAAAAATGTAATAAACCCCACTGCAAGTACAAAGCTATTTCTCAAGCTGCTTCTAGAAGGTTGTTTTACCCTAATCCTTCAAAATTTAGTACAAATTGTGGGAAAATGGCATTTCCGTTCTTCTTGTTTCAGTGAACACTAGTTTTAACAGGAGTGCTTACGACTGTTGCTATGAATAGAGTAATCTTTAGGGATGTACTGATTCCACTTTTTTCCATGAGTGTAAGAACCTTAAAACATTTATAGCACTTAATATAATTGAATCATACACATATACAGTGCTATACTGGTGAATAAAACCTCATAAAGAAGCTTCCTCATTAACGTGTCATTTATTAAAGGTGTAGCGGTAGTGTAGTGTGCAAACCTGTCAGCCAATCAGAAAAGAGCATGAGATATATGTCTGTGATGTATAAAATCATGGTAGTTTCCACATTTTCTACTTTCCAATAGTTACAGTTTAGTTGATAAAATACTGACCACAATAACCACACTGCACTAAAAGAGTTTAATAACCTTTTAATCTAAATGAGCAGTATGTGACCCTTTGGATCAGTATGACATATTTTTCTTTTATAATGTTAAAATCTCATGAATATTTACTATGAAAACAATAGGAAAAGACTCACAGAGAACAAGGTGTGAAGGTCATGATCCTCTGTGTTATATAGTCTCACTTTATTATTTAAGATACTTTTGGAGATGACATCAAAATGATATAAATGCAAACGTGCCTCAGAGACTTATGGGAGGTGCTGTATTACCCACCAGCACTGAACTCCACCCATGTTAATGTCAAGCCCTATTTAACTGTAGTCCAATACAACTTTCAAATTAAAATGACCTCAGAGACAAAATCGAATAAATACCAAAGACAAAGTTTTCTCAAATCATTATTTATTAAGAAAATTTACAAAAAAAAAACAGCTGATACATCCTGCAGAGTTTCAAGGGAGTGTTTCAATACAGAATTTGTTTTTCTGCTTTATTGTATTTATAAAATTTAAAAAAACAATGTTACATAAAGACAATAATAAATGTTGCTGACATCCGACTTTACATCATCTGGGACTTTAATTATTTTGTTTCCCAGATGTGCTACAGTAGCTCTGGATTAGCCTCTTGTATTTTGACTGGTAAGACTAATGTTTGGTTGAACTGATTGAAAAATTGAATTAATAAAAACTGTACTGGACCATTCTTCGGTTACACGCAGTAACTTCTCTGGCGTAAGGCTGAAGAAGTGAGCAGATGGTTTTAGAGGATCTGCCGAGGTCGTCCGTAGCTCATACCCTCCTGAGAGGCGCCTTTGTTGGAGCCCATCTGGAGGCCAATTACATTTTTACCTGCCTTCATCTGCTCATCGCTGAAGTCTCTCTTGTTCTCCTGTGCTTTCCTGTAATTTACAAATGATCAAAAATGTCAAAAGTGAGCTCCTTTTATTAGGGTTTGTTTCATTGTTGGGACTCACTTGAAGAACCAGGTTGGGTCTCCTTTGTATGTGCCCTCTTCTTTGGTGACGGCCAAGCTGCCTAAAGCTGACAGGGTCCTCTGTACAGCCGCAAGGTCTTTACCTGAAACACAACAAGCACATTCAACTCATTTTTCAATAAAAGGCTTTTGTCACTGTCTAAGGAACTTGCCTCATTCTTGGATGTCAGGACTAACTAAGACCACAACTGGTATATTTGTCTGTTCTTGGGGTTCTCTTTCACTAACCTCCATGAGTCTGGACTGGGATTTGTAGTGTCCCAGTGTTATATCGTCTCACATTATTATTTCTGATAATACTTTAGAACTAAGACTCGTTCGCACTAGTTTAACTTCCTGATGGTGCAGTGGAGTTTCTATCACTGTACACTTATCTGGGGCAGTCACAGACAAGATCAATGAAGCTAAATCTCTGTCTCTAACCTTCCCAGAGGTCCACCGTCTGGAACATGTCGGTTTTGGTGACGCCGTATTTCTCTGCGGCATTCAAGAACTGGGAGATCTGCTCCATTTGTTTGAAGGCCATTGTCGAGCTCTGGATCTTCTTGACTGGTTTATCTCCAGGAAACAGACTGTTAATCAGCTCGCTCAAAATCTGAGGAAAAAAACGTCCAGGTAGTGAGTGAATGATGTTGTGTTTTCTGATCTATTAAAGGTGCAGTGTGTAAATTGTTTTGGGATACAGTTTTGTACATTTGTCAATGTTAAGCAGTGTATCATCCTCCCACTAGAACACCCTTTGCATTTGTCTAACTTCGATAAATAGACATTTAGTGGAAGAAACCATTAGATTCGTGAACTTTTTTCACTGCCCAGATAAAAAAAACTTTAAGAAATGTTAAGAGCAATTTTTATTTTTATTTTTATATAAAATACATTAAATTATGATAGTAATGACAAACATAAAATAGGAATTAGAAATAATAAAGTTTCAAAGTATTTATAACCATAAAACACTGGACCAGTAAAAAAGGTCACATAAAAGTTTTGGAAAACCCTTTAATGATGATTTACCGTCTCTATTACTATAATATTTGTCTTTTAAAGTAATAAAAGTTCTGTTTGCTCTCATGGGTGCTTACAGGCTGCATCAGGTGCATTATTGCCAAAAACTACACCCTACACCTTTAAATGTGCAGTACTCACACATCCGTCTTTGAGCCAGGTCTGGAAGCCCATCTTTCCCGGCTCTGGTTTCCCCGCATCAGAGCCACACTGACGGCTGATCCACTCCACCAGGATCTGCTCCAGCTCCGGGTCGTACTTGCTGTCGATCTTGTCCTGAACCTGCCGACTCAAGCCGTACGAGGGGCCTTTGTTAGCCATGCCGACTCCCTGAGAGTTAAGACAGGGATGGAGTAAAACAGTGGATCAGACGATGAAAGGAAGGGAGATGAGGGTAAGGCATGGGATGAACAGAAAAAAAAGAATACATCAAAAACATGTCATGGTTTGCATTAAAAAAAAGACTTTGACTTTGTTTACACTGTCCTCAAAAGTGGCTCAAGACAGATTTTTATTTGTTCATGTCATTGTGAACAGCCTAAATTATAAGTAATATATTATTAATCACCTTTGAGTCTTGTATATATCCTAATAATATTTAAGCATATACTGTATATTCTTAACTTTGCCCAAAGCATGAATAGTGTGGCGTTGTTATGATGTGTTATAAAAATGGACAAAAAGGGGCACTTTTATCTTCAGTGTGAACATAGCCAAAGAGAGAGAGAAATAGGTACAAAGCAAAAACATGTCTGGGATAGTAGTTTGAAAATAACACCAGGCGACGTTCACACTGGCCTCAAACATGGCCTCCATTAGATTATTTTATGTCATTGTGAACAGGTCAAACCACTGTTTTGATTTGTTTTGTAAAACACATGCAGATTAATCAAAATGTTAAAAATATATATATGTTATACAGTTTTTGAGACAAATTTTTAAATTGGCCCTTACATCCAAACATTTACAGTGACAAAATAATTTAAAACAAAAAAATGACAGACTCAGCTACTCAAAAGTTTGCAAAGGCTATAAATACAACTTCATAGTTTCTTACTCTCCGTTAAGTTGTGTTTTTAGAAACTTTGCAAACTGAATACGTACTCAGGTCATTTAGGTTTTTTAATATATTTGAATTTTCATTTGTAAATGTTTGGGTATAAATGCCTTTATGGCCATCTTTGAGTCCAGTGTGAACACAGCCAGTGCTATTCTTGTAAATTTTCATACTTTTATTTTACTTATATATTTGCAGTAAACAAAGGTATATGCAACAAACAAGCAAGCATAAGTGTGTTGACAAATAAAATATAAAGAGACTGTACTTTAACAGTTTTTAAGAAGACAATGTGACGCTTTGTGTAGCTTCTCATTATCTGACCAGAAAGCATTTATTTTATTACTGCCGTAAACAAAGCTCTATGCGACAACATGCAGTGTCTAATTACTGCCATTTTAAATACTCCTTGTTTCATGCATCATGTCAAAAGCACAGAAGCTCCTTTTCTCTGTTTGTGTCTTAAAAGCTTTGTGTCCCCTACTGCACCCCATAAATGGCATAAAGACTAGTCCTAACTGGGGCACAGTGTGAGCTTTGCAATAGCCAGCTCATTTTTCCCATCCACACTCTCGCATTCATCGTCCTTTTATCTGTCAGCACATAAGTCATTGCCAGCGCTTTTTTTTCTTTTGTTTTTTTTTTGCTTTTGTATTTTGCTTTTGAGCCTCCAGCCAAGTGCAACACCCATATCACAGCGCTGTCTACACCATATCACCTTTGCTGCCATCGTGATGTCTTCAACTTCCTGTTCCTAAAGAGGAGGTCAAAGTTTAGATGTAAAAGGTCAATCCTAGGAGTCCAAGAGGTAAGTCACTTTTGTTTTTATATTAGCTATCAAAACCAGAAGATAGATATTTTCCAGGAGACAAGGTTGAATCACACACTTTTATTTGTGTTTTCTACAAATGTCCCAACTTAACAAAAGAGTTTGTTAAACTGTTATCAAACTGAGCACTGCTGAATGAAGCACACTTATGTTTCCTTTTGAGAACAAAGGTGTTGGTCATTTTTATAATCTAACGTGGACCTACCATGTGACAAATCCCCTTGGTGTACTCATAGACAACAGTATGTCCCTGCAGGGCTACCGTAGGTGCTCACAGGCAGTAGAAAAGAAAGTATTAAAGAGTGAAACTGTTTAAACCACTTAAGACCAGTTCAAATCCACTTATGACTACTTTAATCCACTGAAAGTCCTAGATAAACCTTGTGAACCCTGTCTAAATCCAATCATACACAGTTTAAAGCAGTTCAGAATCAGTAGGTGACCACATTAAAAAACTTAAATAACCCATTCAAATCAGGTTATCACCTGTTTAGATCTATTTAAACCTCAATTAAGGACCAAAGTAAGAGACTTTAACCCTGTTCAAATCTAGTTAAAATCACTTTAAACCTCCTTTAAACAGTTTAAAGTTTGACATTAACTGCTTACATGTCCAAATATAATAACACACAGTTTTTACCTGTTCAAAATCATTTTTGTCCAATTTAAATTGCTTAGACCCCATTCAAATTCTGTTTCAACCAGTTTCGAGACATCTAGACCCAATTAAAAACTCAGTTAAGAGGCTAAACCTGTCCAAATCAAGTTAAAATCAGTTTAAAACCTGTTCAAAAATGGTTTACGCCTGAGATAAACTGTGTAAAACCTGTCAAAATCCAATACAACAGACCTTAAACCCATTCAAAATCAGTTGTCCTAGTTAAAACACTTTAAAGCTGTCCATAACCACATTTATATACTGAACTTTACTTTACTACAGTTTAACTTGGTCATCATTGGCTACAGTTATTCAGTTTAAGGCCACTCTGAAAAAAAAATACCAAAGCTAATATATTTTCAGCTCTAAGCCTATTGTATACTGTGACTTAAAACACTCTATACTATTTGCATTATTGTATTTCAGTCTGTATTATCCTCAGACGATGGCCACCAGCTCTGTTTCATATTCCAACTATTGCCTAAAGAGCTTTTCCAAAACCGCAGAACAATACCAGTGCGAGGAAACACGCTCTCTTACAACATCTGACCACAAAAACACATCCTCTCCTTCTCTCTTCACAAACATCCCGTAGCTCTTGTTATTTCCTGCGTCACTATAATCATTATTACAGAGCGTTGTTTTTCTGGTATGCACTTCTTTTTTCCATTTGGCTCTCAGTCTTAGCCGCGTAAACATTACTTTAAACCACAAGTGCAAACCACACATTCACTTTTTTAAGTAGAGAATGTGATGCTTCTGAACATAATGCACTCAGTGGCCTTTTGCAGAGGATACACATCATATTTTTAGAGTTTGGTTTATTCATGGTCCGTACAGTGGGATTTATGTGCATCGTGGGACCCTTTGTTATGTTTGGGACACTGCCCAGATCTAATAAGTCAGAATTTGAACAGGTTTCTGGAATCTGAAAACACATCAGTATAACTCCTCGATTCAGCTGTATCTATTAAACAGATATATTAACTTCTTTTTAGTAGAGTATGTGAGAAAACAAGACCTCGAGATGTTATCTAGGCTTCATTATCAAGGATTTTAATCGATGAGATTTTTTAGGAGCATTCCCATTGGTTGATGATGATGTCAGTAAGGCAGTTTTGGCGGCTGATCTGAAGTGTAGCTTATTTACTGAGCGCTGAATACGTCTTTTGCCAATTTAATCACGCAATGTTTTAACGAGAAAGAGAAAAATTGCTGTTCTGATGCGGAAGGAAAGAAGGGGTGTGGAACTGCAGTCTGAAACTACACACTGCACCTTTAACTAATCTTTGTTCGTACATTTCTCTTATTGTTTAAAGGACATTGCAGGCCATGCTTTTTATGTTGTTTTATTTTGCTTTTCTGATTTTTGCCACAGGATTTGAAAGCCCACACCCCAGCATTGTTTCTAGTTCACATTCTTTTGGTCGTAGTAACACTGCACTACAACTTTAAAAAACTAATTATTAATACATTTAGTATTAATATTTATTTAATTAATATCCTCAATATAACAAAAATGCTCACTTAAAATCATTAAAGCATGTAATAATAAGAACATGTGCTAACTCTTTCTACCATTATCGAGTTTTTAGTAAGATATAATAAAAAATCTATTGACATCATGTCTATGGCACAACAAAACTATAACAAATAAATGTGAAAAATGGAATAAATATATATATCTAAAGGTGCAGCATTTAGTCAGATAGTGAGCACAAAAGGTATTTTGTGTGAAGACTAATCGTTGGGCTTGGTTTGTCTGCTCTTTTGTAGAAACAGGAAACTAACGGCTCCTTTCACTGTGTTGTATGCTTTAAGTGCAAATAAATCATTAATCCCTGCTTTTAAGAGTCCTCAAAAGTCTTATCCCACAGCCATGACTTCACCAGCTCCGTCTCCCATTCTTCGGTTTGCTGTGTTGTGCGGTCGTGTTGCACTCGTTGCCACGGTAACGGCTCTCAGTGCCAGAACAGGAAGCCGGAGTTAGGGCTGTGGTGGATGTGGGTTGGCCTGAAGCCGATTTGCCGTAGATACACGTAACCATTACATAATGAACCGGGAGAGAGATATCGTTAAGGTTAAATCATTGTGACTGTATTTACCAAAGAAAAATTAACTCCACTTTACGCATCATTTTTTGTGTCTTATTTTTCATTTGAGCATTGTTTTCTTCCCTGTAAGTGTAATTTTGTACATTTTCTATCCTGTTCATTTGCTTTTTGTTTATTTTTTATCACTCTTGACCAGTTTAACTCTTTCTTAAAGCAGATAGTTTTCATTAAATGCAAGTGTTACATTGCCTCACCATTGGTCCCGCCCCACTATTTGTCAATCACCAGTTTAGTTGAACTGTTGTCTGTATTTCCTCAGTTTTATGACCCCTGTTTGACACCAGCTGCACTTTAAGCTGCTCCATTACTTACACTATTCCACTTAATATAAAAACAGAACCTGTTGCTACTTTGACAAACTTAATGATGGACTTTTGAGTTTAGTCAGTCAAACAGCAATACGCTCCAAAAACTGGGCTCACTGTAGTTTATTTCTTTGCCTAAAAATACACAACTGTTCTTGAAGATCTTTGACTGCAAGGACTCAGTCAGATTGTGAGAATGAACTAGTTTTGTCTGGTTAAAGTGAGTGTTTACTATTGGCTGCTGCCCTTATCAAAGTAGGACAACACCCAGAGTCCAATTCAAGTCCTTACAAGAAAACAGATGGTTTATTTGTCAGCACCACAGCATTGCACCAAAGAACATTTATCTCGTCTCTGCCTCTTTAACCAAGCTCCAGTGAACACTTGTATGACTTAGACGTACCTCTAAACATGTATTTTGTTCGGGTTTGGTCTCGATTTAGCCTTTTAAAGATTGGTATTGTCCTTTATTCTGACTACATTCTTGTCTTGTTCTTGACTACAACACTTAAAATATATTTTAGTATGTGTCCCATTGTTTTGTACTCTGGTCATTAAACCTTGCGGGGAGCAGCTCTTGTACATCTGACTGATCCAGAGCCGACAGCCGAGGGGTATTTGCATGTGTAAATCCAAGTACAGTTACACACTGTTACTTCATTTAAATACACAACTCTCCTGAAGCCAGTCTTTCTGTCTAAGGCCATGGCACAGGGTCACGTTCAGGCTCCAGTAACGTCACATGATGCATATTTCAGTGAATAGCAGTCTTCGTGTTTCAACATCATTTTTTCACCTGATTTTTTTGCCTGAACTTGTTTGAAATCCTTACACACTAGTTTATCCACGACTTCCTCAAGTGGTATAAGTGATCTGACAGTGCCTTTTTGTTACCACAGCTTTGCAAAGTTTCATGTTTATCTAATGTCATTGGCTGAAACAACGACAAAACAACTATTTCTGTCGATTATAATCCATAAACCCATGTTAATGTTTAAAAGCTATAACCTATAACATCTCTAATCATTGATTAAAGATGTTTCCTGTTACATTACGAAAGCAACACTGTTTTTCCAGGTGTAGGCCCACTAAAGGAGTAAACTCTAAAAACTCACACAGAACTGTTAAAGTACATTTGTGTTGATTTGACATGTTTAAAGATTTGTGTTCTCACGAAACAACAGCATGCCATAGACTCAGAGATACACAGGACTGTCTCTTGACCCAGACTCACTGTGTATTTCAAATGAGTGTTAGTTTCCTTCTTACATTTTGAGAAACCTTTCAAAATTAACTATTATTTTAATGATTTCCATATTTTGAATTCAAAGTGCGTAGTGCTGCTTTAAGAGTAACTTCTGTGTAAGATGTCCTACACAAGTACTTTTGTTAGAAATGTAAATAAACTAATTTCAGACACATGTTTATCAGTGACTCATTCTGAAAGAGACAGTTCTTATTCGTCTTGTGACTGTAACAAAGAATCATTTAGACTTTGAATAAAATATGTTCAAACAAAAACTCCCACTGCAGCAAAGAAATACTCTCGTACTAGGGCAGTATCGGAGGAGCTCAAATGAGTACAAGAAGCTCCTTTGCTGAGTACTAGCATCTTTATCTGGACAACCCCAGTTTTTACTTTAAACACATACACTCGACATGCTCTGATGGTTTTGTAATGCTATTTTTTTTACTTTTAACTATTGCCCAAAAACTCCTGGTGCAACAAACAAAACATTATCTCTCTAACACTATTTACCTTCCAATGCTCTTCCTTTGTTCTTATGAAACTATAAACAGACTTACTTTCCTAAATGACCATCTAAATAAACTCTCTTTTAACAACAGGATAACACAGAAATAAGACTACAGTACTCAAATGGCTTAAACGGGTACAAGAGGCTCTGATACTGCCGAGTACTGGGACCTCTATCTGGACAAGCCTAGTATTATGCTCTTAGTTTTTGTTTTAATGCTATTTTTCTTTAACTCCCGTCTTTTAAAAAACACAATGGCCCATTGTTGAACAAATAAAACATTACCATATCTTGATCTAAACTTCCAAAGCGTTTCACTGAGTCTTCAAACTGGATAACTACCCAACACAGCCATCTTAATAAACTTACAAACTCTCTCTTTTTAACTTCTTAACTCTCAGTATTAGGACAAAAGTATACTCACTGTTTAAAGGAACGGGCTTCAGTGCTTTTGCTGCGGCAGATGTTGGACTGAGAGCTGGTCTGAGTCTGGCAGGAACCTCCCTCTTAAAAACGCCGGCTTAAAAAGACCAGACGAGGCAGAGATGACTTCACTCTTTCGACTCTTACAGAGGGAGGGAGAGTGGAGGAGTACTGGGAGCTGGAAAATAGGAAACTTCGACCTTACATGGGCATGGCCTTTCAGCAGCTCTCTCTCCAGCGGTGGAGCCTTATTTGGGAAGAGTGCGTTGAATCGGAGATCAGCAGCCGGGTTGGGGTTGGTGTGGTCAGAGGGAATTCTCCAAATAGTTTCAGAGGAGCTGCTGTGGAGTGAGGCAGAGCGACAGAGCAACAGAGGCGCAGGAGAAGAGGAGAGAGTTTGGACACAAGCATCATTATTCATTCACAGAAGTCCATGTATGTCCAGGACAAACCGAGAGAGCATTGTGTTCGAGTGCTCTGCACACACGCCCTGATCTGACATTAAAAACCCTTCTCTTCTATTACACATGCTTCTTGGCAAATGTTCAGGTCAATCATGATTCTGTGGAGATGCTATAGGCTAATAGAGTAAAATCTGGATTAAATACTGGAGGAAGAGTCACCAAGGCATGTTGTCAGACTTTTTATTTCAGGATTGGTTTGTCAGTGTTAAACCAAATGAAAGGATCAAAATCTAAACTGTATACTCTAATTCTTCTGTCTTGCCTCAGTATCGACATAAACATTTAAATACTGCTCTGGACTTTCACTGGAGAACGCAAACAAGAACCAGTTTAGTTAAATGAAACCCTTTTGTCTTAAAGTCTGTCAGTGTATTCTGTAAAGAGTAATCCTGTCCCCAGTTTGAGTTTTCATGTGAAATCTTTAAAGTGACTGTGACAAGTTGCAGCCACACCCCCACGTGCACTATCCTAAAGTTAAAGTTATCTTATTGATTGAATTCAACAGAAAACTTCAGTCTCTTTTCTAACATCTGCAAATGAAAATTAAGATTAAGAATAGAAGAATAAGTTAGCTGTTTCTCAGATCATTAAGAGGCACAAAAATACTATTCCACTTTATGTCCAACTTTCTTGTTTGGACATTATCAGCAGTGTCATGACCTTTCCAGTGTGTCAACATGTGTCTGCCCCTGAGTCTCTTCACAGCTCCTACTGCTGCTGCATGTTTTCTCACAAACCTCTCATAACTTTATTTAAAGACCCTTACGAAACTCTCCTGAAGCCAGTCTTTCTGTCTGAGGCCGTAGCACAGTGTGGCACAAATACTTTTCAATTTTTGTATTTTTGCGCACTTATTGTTTGAACACCAACTTTTCCACAGCTTCATTTAGTGGCAAAAGTGAGCATTACAACTGGCACAGTAATACATCTGTTCATGTTGGACATATGTTTATTTCTTCTTCTTCTTCTTCTTCTTCTTCTTCTTCTTCTTCTTCTTCTTCTTCTTCTTCTTCTTCTTCTTCTTCTTCTTCTTCTTCTTCTTCTTTTTTTCTTTTTCTTTTTCTTTTTCTTTTTCTTTTTCTTTTTCTTTTTCTTCTTTTTCTTCCACTTTTTCTTCTTCTTCTTTTTCTTCCACTTTTTCTTCTTCTTCTTCTTCTTCCACTTTTTCTTCTTCATCTTCTTCTTCTTCTTCTTCTTCTTCTTCTTCTTCTTCTTCCACTTTTTCCAGAATGAGTACCATTGTTCCCCAACAGTTACTCAAGTAAATGTACTTCATAGAGCAGTGATGGGCATGAGGCCTGTTGGGCTTTTTAGTCTGGCCCACCAAGCATTTACTAACATTTTATTATGGATTAAACACATGTTTTTCCTTTTCCTTCAACATGCTCTAAATGTTAACAACCTTGAGAAAGGAGTCGAATCACAGGTAAATGCTCATAATTTCCTAAAATCAAATAAATAATTTAATTGGAACGTTGAGGTTGATATTAAATACAAATACAGTTCTCTAAAATAAATGAACCTCTTTCTGTTGTTGTCTCTTCAGCCCCGACACAGTATACTTTCTAATGTTCTGGACTTTTTCATGTTTTACAGTCCCAGGTTTTCACAAATTATCCTTAACTCAACAAGGAGCTGGATGAGGTCACATAAGAAGAGACAAATGTAGATTTTTTTCTTTTATTTATTTGAACAAGGACGAAGAAACATCCCACTATGATTATCCTCACTGACGGGTTTTGTCATGTGAGTCTACGGCTTTACACAATGAAATCCTCCAAAAACAGACTTTATTTATCCAGGTGGTACATTTTAAATCTAGGTGGCAGAGTTAGTTCGGGTACAGCATGAATCCAGAGAAGATGGTGCTGTCCAGTGTTGTGCAGATCTTTCGTCCCGACACCAGCCGAAGGTAAAGCTGGTTTCCTTTGTTTAACTGCAAGATCACGTACTGCAAACAGACAGCATTTCTTCTGTTAACTCATCTGTATTTGTTATATTTATCATCATATTTTCAGTAGTTTTTAACTGCTCACCTGAGTGGCACTGTCTTGGAAGTCTTCTCTGTTGTTTTCCCAAACTGCAACCACTGCTCCCCCCTCCAGCACCAGCTCCACCTACAAAAGGTATATGTTTAACAACTCTGTTTTACAAAGTACTAGCGCTTTTCTGGCATTTAACGGAAAAAACGTACAAATCAATGGCTATGTTTAGGCAAGAATCACAAAAGGTGAAGGTTATGCATCATTTTCCCGTATATTCTGTAAAATAACCGGAAAATGGAAAAACAACAGCTGACTAATTTGTTATATTTTTGTATGTTCAACCTATTTCCTCTCAAAAACATTAAGAGTTACAGGTCAACTTTAGTTGAGGCATGTTTTTTGTCCCATTCACTGCCACAAACTAAATCTGTCTATTGATAAAAAAGAATAAGCTCATAAATCCTGTTTATGAGCTTTACACATCAACACCTCTTTTTAAAAACAAGATTGTGTTTTCGCTTGTGACCTTTACTATAACCTTTTGGAATCAACAGCTAATGTTTGAGATGTCGTGCTGTGTACACTGCGTTGTCCAGACATTCAAGTTCTGATCATTCATTAAAAGATCATTTATAGTTCCTTCATTGCTTTATCAAAACACCAGGTCTAAAGTTCTGGTGTAGACATTACTGCACTTCACTGCCTCTGCTGGCCTCCAAGGGTTACTACAGCAGTCCTAAATAGTGTTACTAAAGAGCATTCGGACAAACCATGGCTTCAAACCAGGAAACACTCCTTTTTTGTTCCCTGCGTATTTACGGACCTACCCACCTCATACATTTGAACACGTCTTTGTATTTTACTGACTTTGGAGTTACAGCAGCAACAAGCAGCTGAAGCTTATAAAAGCCAGTTTGTGATTTGTTTAGCTTGCTTGGTGCACAATAAGTCTCAAGGGAAATTGATTTAATGAAGTTTAGCTCAATCACTGTGGGATTAAAGCGCTAAAATAAAGGATATTTGTATTAGTTTTAAACTGCCTCTGTTCCCATCTCACTCACTTTTTCCTGCCTTTATGGCTTACACTAAGTCTTTGTATATCTCTGTATTGTGCACTGAGAAAACACTGGTTTAAGAGACTTCATGTAAACCTTTTAAAAAATACATATTGAATTTATGTGATGCTCTGCCGGTTCAATTCAGAGGTACTTTAATCTGCGTCCTTTAGCTCCGCCTCCTGGAAATCAAACCAGGACCAGACTTATTCTTTGTATAGAATAAAAAAATAATGTGTGGTTTACTTTGTGGTAGAGGAGGCCGGTTTCTTCGACCATGGACGCCACTGTGAAGGAAAACACGTAAGCACCACTTCTCGGGGCAGTGAAGGTCCCTAAAAGAGGAGGACACGGTTTAAGCTTTAACACTAATGACATGACGTTAAGTAATAGTTGAGTCATTTTGTTTTTTTAACCGAGGGCAGGGCTGAATCCATTGCCATCATTGACGAGGACATTTCCAAATGGGATCGGGACGTCGGTGTTGAACGGTCCGAAGCAGGGCACGAGGGTTCCTGTGGCAATACTGAGGTTCATTCTGGCTTGGAAGGCAATTTTTCTCTCAGCTTAATGAGGAAAGGGAAGAGATTTTAAAACCTCAAAACCTTTAGACATTGCAAAAACTGACCAGAGGAGTAGCTGTTCACCTGCGAGCTCTTGCACTTGGGTTTTGAGGACACTGATGCCCATGAACAGATTCTTCATCCGTCCAAACATGGCGTCCTCGTTGGCGAACATGTCGTTGGCTCCACAGCAGCAGCCGCGGTCTTTTCTGAAGGTGCAGTTGCAGTCCCAGGAGCTACAGGCCAATTTTTCTCCCAGTCCAACTAAAGATCAGAGTTGAAGTGAAGTTTTGGTCATTTCTGCCCAAAAAGTGACATCAACTAGGACTAAAATACTAATAATACTTCCACAGGAATACTTTAGGACTTTAGGATACGCCTTAGCATTATCTCCTAGGACAAAAAAATAAAATCTATCTTTCTCATAGAAATGTGAAGAAATCCAGTTCCCCATTAAGACCTGGGTACTGTGTGAGCTGAATGTGTTGGTTTTGGTTTAGACCAGACGGAGAGACCCCTAAACTAAAGAGCACCAACAGGACACCACTTTAATTTATCCAAGCAGCACAACTTCTTTTCTTTTTTTGGTCTTGCTTGAGTAAAATTTCAAGAATAGTAGAGAATTGTTGTTGTTCCTTACGTGCCACATCTTTCAAAGTCTGGAGCGAGGTCTGGGCCTGCACTAGACCAGAGAGAGACAGCGCCCCCAGCAGGAACAAACATGGCAATGCATTCATCTGAAAAAGAGAGGGCAGTTATAATATACCTGTATAAAACACCTTTTAAAGAGCCATAGATCTCAGTGGAAGGAACCGAGCACTGCTGGAGGAGAAGTGGAGGAACACAAAAACAACACACACCACCTTTAAAGGCACATAATGCAGGATAAAAATAAAAATAAAAAAAGTTTGCCCCATGCTCCAGTTTCTTGGAATGATCATTATCGAGAGAAAAGTCAAATCCAGGTTTTTTCTGGCTCTTGTTTTAATTGAATACTTTTCTTCCTCTTCTGCAGATTAAGTTTTGTAGTTTTTTTTCTTCTGTGAGCTGTTACTGACTCAGAGCTTCACACTCAAAAACACTCGGAGTAAAATGGATGGAAGATTAAAGCTGGTGAAATGGAAGATTAAATTCCAAGTTTCACTTCCACAGGGTCCCAGGTGTAAAATAAAAGAGAGATTTACAATACATAAGCATTCATTTATTTTGAACAAAAATCCTGCAAATGAACATTATGATAAGCTACCACCAAGAATGTGTACAATGAACATCTCTAGAGTTACTTTTTACAAAACAATAGCTGCAAAACAAAATGTATGACTGTTTATTGAGACATGTTGCCAGAACTAATCAAAATAACATTATACCCTCTCGACTTAAAGCTTTGCTCAGGTTTTAATTTACCAATTGTCTCTTACATCTCTTTACGTCATTGCATTAAACAAAAATACAAAATATATAGGTCTCTGGTCTTTGTAGTAAAATGTTGAGTGTACACTGTAAAGAAAACATAAAACTATTTTAAAAATAACTATGACTAACACAAGTACACTAGTACATCAATGACCAACCATTATTTCCACATAAATCTATTTTTTATGTGAATATTTTATGGACTGAACCAATCATCTCTATTGAAAAATTAAACACAATAGTTTATATTAAGTCTAATATAGATATTTTAATAGGAGTGTATTTATTATATCCAAACTTACTTTGTGTTTGGTCCTGTCTCTTCTGAAACGTCTTGTTACTTTGTCAAACTGCGAGCCTCGCTCTTAACTCAAGAGTTATATCCATCAGACAGCTTTGATTTTTGCTCATTATCTCATTATTGGTCCCTTAAACTTGGTGAACACCAGAAGCTCCACCTTTTGTCAAATACTACACCCGTCCCACCCAGGCGTCCGGTTACAGTTGAATCCAAAAACCCACTTAAAGTCTCCAAAGACAGCCACGTCTGCTCACTCAGGGCCTCGCTTTACTGTGAAAGACGAGTCGGTGTCTTTGTCCCGTTATTACCCCACAGTTCGAACCATAAAAGCCTTTGTGGGACATTTGTGGGGCATTTGGGTGATATTTTAGCCAAAAATGCTGATAATATCGGCAGTTCCCAAAGGAGCAAATGGACCAGAAACGGCAAAACAAAAGAGAGAAGAAAAGTTTTCAGAGTTATTGATTGTTCCTGTCCCAGATCTGGCTTCATAAAACATTTCTCACGTTGAGCTGCTCAGAGACCGATACGTGAGACCTGTGTGTTCCCATGACATCTTCACTTTCTGTTCTCAAATAATATCGAGACATTTTGATTAGTGTTTGTTGGGATACTCGATGCTGGAGTTTTTACAGCTCTGTAAACATCTTTTCAACAGAGACTGGGAAATGTGCACAATACCAGTGTTTCAAGTTCAAAAACAACTTGTCTTTGTTGAAAGCACTAGTGTAAGCTCAAAGTATGACACTTTATGAGGATATTTTTACAAAACACACTTTTACTTTTGTAAATGTTAATTTTACTCAAGTGCCTTTTCAAAAAAATCTAAAAAAGTTACTCTTAGGTTTTATAAAAAGCACAGTGGCTCGACTCCAGTCTGGACCACATCGAAAAGAAGACTTACAGAAGCAGTAATAATGCAACACTTTAGATATTTATTTTAGTCAGCTGGGCTTAGAACTAAAAAACAAACTAATGACAATATTTTAACTCTTTTTTGTGAAAGGAATTTAGTTTTAAATTATGAAATATTTATACAAACAGACAACAAACCTCTCATGTAACTTTTTTGTGTTACTTCTTAAACATATATATCAATTAGAACATTTAAACTCACTTTTAGCTTTGACAGAATCAGGATGTTTAGAGATATCTTTTTAATTTTTCCCTCAATAACGTTAGAATGATTAACAGTATTATTGTGATTGTTATGGCAGTGAAAAAGAGCTCATGAAGAGCCTTTATTTGATATATACACAATATATCTTAATTTCTCCCAAAATGTCACCTGGATTTTATTTTATATATTTATACCGAGTCTTAAAGATCGTTCTGTGTACACCTGATGTATATAAAAACACTTTAACTTGAGTTGTATTTTCACTCATTTCTTTGTTACTCCTCATTAAACATTAAAGTACAGTTTGTCTACTCTCTACCCGCTTCTGTACCCTCTCTATTTTTCAAGTTAATTCTAGTTTAGATGACAATGTGTTTCCTATGGGAGACATTGAGTCACTTTTGAACCTGCCTTGTTTCCAGGAGCAGTTGTTTTATTGCGTGTATGGAGTCCCCAGTCAGCTGTCCTGCTTCTTCCAGATGGAGGCCAGTGAAAACAATATGAGGTGTTAGTTTCTTTATCAAACAGATTATTCCCTCGATGAGGTGCTGTAACATTTTAGAATAAAGTAAATGGAGCTCAGGTGTGAGTTTAGAATTACTGTTAGATGGTCTAGATGTGTTTTGTGATTTGTACTTGTATTGTCCGGTGTTAAGATGTGAGAACTAGGTTTGACTGACTCACCACATCCCTCGTGTTCTCAACCAACCCAGCTTCATTTTTAGAGATTTAATTCTCTTTAATAACTGACAGACTTCGTTTGACGTGATGTCCCATGTCAGTCTAAGCCTTTTTCAGTCCGGCCATGACGGTACCCTACTGTTTTCACTGTACATTAAAGAAAAGCCTTATTAGCCTTCTGTGAATATTTAGGGTTAACTGACCTATTCTTCGTTGTTTTCACATTCATTCAGACACAGTCCTGTTTATTTTTTGACATTGTTTAACTCATAAATGCCTGAACCTTAAGGTAGGTCTGTGTGTAAATTGTTCATTCATTTTGGTTACAATGGCTCCAACAATAAACCCATTCCACAATGTTTTGGGGCTTCATTCAGCTGAGAGCTGCATAATCCTTTTTGATCAGATCAGAATGACAAAAGCAACCAACAGTGTAAGAAATAACAGACATTGAACAAACTCATTTGAAACAATGCACCAAAGCATTTGCTTTTTGTAAAAACACAACACAACAAGAAACTAACTTTAGGATTCTGAAAAGTAACTAAAGCATCTGGAAGTTGAACAAGTTCTGGGTTGAACACTAAAAATGTAAGTTCTGATCTGAGAAACGTGACAAAGCAACTGAGAAAAACCGTTACAGCTAATCTTTGATACAGCTTTAGGCCCTGAAGACAGTTGGAAAAAACACTCACTGCAGAAGCACCTCTAGAGATAACTGGGGCCCGGGCAGGAGGCACCTGGGGACCCAACACACACTGGACTTAAGACATATCTGACATATTATCATTGAACAGTGGATCGTTGTTGAATTTGTCATTACAGTTTGAGAGATCTTTATTTTTAAAGCATACATAACTTTTTTTGCATTGGTCCAAACTGCTGCAAGCTGAGTTTCAATACTGAGTTTGATCTATGAAAGATACACATTTGATTTTCTATTTTCTTTTCAAGGAGCCAATTGACTATATGGCAACAACAGAACAACAAAACATTTACCCATTTGCCAAGGTAAAGCTCGTCTTAAACGTCTAGCTCTGAGATCAGTGTCAGACCGTTCCGACAAATATACGCCTCTCATTTATCATTAAACGCAGTAGTCATTTTTTATGCTTCCCTTTTCTCTCTTTATGTTTTTCTTTTTTGTATGTTTCTGCTGGAATACACACTTTCCCCATGTTGACAAGCTGAGTAGACCAACAACCAATGGGAACGTCCCTTATTCAAATGGAAGCAGACCCATGTGTATATGAGCATGTGATTGGCCAAAGCGTGTCTCATGGGCTGAACATTGTCCTCTTTCAAAAATCTTTAATTATAAAGCATAAAGGATGTGTAATGGACTTTTTTCACAGGTCGGTCTTTCAAAATAATACTCTAGATTTAAGATTCAAGATATCTTTATTATTCTCAAGGTCAAATAATTAATCATATTTGTTTCACAGCCGTCAGTGAACAGTAACACGTTCATTGTTAGAAAGGTGGCACATTTTAATAATGTTTTATATTGTGTCTGTGGAGGTTCTCAGTCATCCAGGACATATTGAAGAAAAGATTAAAACAAAGGCATCTGGGACGCTTTTGTTAACCCATTCTTTTTTTTATATTGCGTTTCCCTAAACTGTCTTTTATTTTTATTTTTATACAACACAAAAATATTATAGAGATTAGCTGTTGTGTGAAATGTGTGTTACTTACAAATGTATGATACCAGTGAATAGTTTTCTAAATGTAACATTAGTTATTATTAAAAAGTTATTAAAAGAGAGGCTGGAGACACTCAAAGCAGGAGTCTTTTCCATAAATACTATCCAAAGTCTGCTTCCTTTCCAAATCCTTGAATTGTGTCATTAAGGACATGGGGCTTAATAACAAGGAAAGATGTTTATCCAATTGTGAAAGGCTGGAAGAGGATTTTTAATTATTGATTAGGACAGACATCTCATCTGTCAGGAGGCAGCTGCTGTATTTCATATAAAGTTATTTATTTTTAGGCCATAACTGAGGGTAAACACAAGTAAAATCTTATCTAACCATTGCTCAAATAATTAAAACAGACAGAAAAATACAATTGTATTCCTTTATTGCAATTGAATACAATTTCTACAATGAAAATATAACAAGTTATTTTAAATCGAGACATATGCCTAAGTGTTGGTGATTTATTTCGTTATTAAAGGGTAATGGGTGCGTTTTCTGTTTGGTTTAATCTATAATCAGCTTTTTCTCATGTGAACGTGTGAGTTGCTTGGGGTTTTTAATCGGGGTAAAGCAGGAAGCCGCTGAACACGTTGTAATGGCTGTTCTCCATGCACAGTAGGCAGCCGCTTTTCAGTCTGACGTCCACCTTGTCGCCGGCGTTCAGGCGCGTGGCGATGGACACCGTGGTGCTGTCCTCGTGGTCAAACCTGTGGATGTCTGACGAACCGGCGATCGTGACGTTGTTGACCATCAGAAAGACGCAGGACTGCTCGTTGCTCTCCTGTCCCGCGTCGTGGAAGACGGACACGGAGAGGCTGTAGAAGCCTGCGTAAGGAGCCGTGTAAAAACCTGTGCTCGAGTTGTAGTTGTTGCCCAGGTTTAAGAAGACATTTAGGTATCTAATGGTTTTGGTGGTGGAGAAGGGGCCGAGGCACATGAGGTTGGTGGGGTTCAAAAACAGAGCGGCAGAGAAGGCCGAGCGGTGGGCTGTGGAGGCAAAGAGGAGACAAAGACATAGAAAGGACATAATGTTATAAAAAAACAATGAGTAGAGGTGCAACTCTTGTTTTCCTCTTGCATTACATTATCGTGATACAGATGTGACAAATTACATTAAAATGGCACTACAATGCAAAAATTTTTACGATAACCTTTTGTCAATCACCGTATTTTCACAAATATCATGATTTATTATTACTGTATGTCTGCCAAATTGCAGTATTGTGAAAATATTGTGAACAAAGTATTGCAAATCGTTAATCCTGTATCGCACATTGCGTATTGTGTGTCGCACATCGCGTATTGTGTGTCGCACATCGCGTATTGTGTATTGTGTATCGCAAATCGCGTATTGTGTATTGTGTATTGCACATCGCGTATTGTGTATCGCACATCGCGTATTGTGTATTGTGTATCGCACATCGCGGATTGTTTATCGCACATCGTGTATTGTGTATTGTGTATCATACATTGTGTATTGTGTATCGCACATCGCGTATTGTGTATTGCACATCGCGTATTGTGTATTGTGTATCACACATTGCGTATTGTGTATCGCACATCGCGTATTGTGTATTGTGTATCGCACATCGCGTATTGTGTATTGTGTATCGCACATCGCGTATTGTGTATTGTGTATCGCACATCGCGTATTGTTTATCGCACATCGTGTATTGTGTATTGTGTATCATACATTGTGTATTGTGTATCGCACATCGCGTATTGTGTATTGCACATCGCGTATTGTGTATTGTGTATCACACATTGCGTATTGTGTATCGCACATCGCGTATTGTGTATTGTGTATCGCACATCGCGTATTGTGTATCGCACATCGCGTATTGTGTATTGTGTATCGCACATCGCGTATTGTGTATTGTGTATCACACATCGCACATCGTGTATTGTGTATCATACATCGCGTATTGTGTATCGCACATTGTGTATTGTGTATTGTGTATCATACATTGTGTATTGTGTATCGCACATCGCGTATTGTGTATTGTGTATCATACATCGCGTATTGTGTATTGTGTATCGCACATCGTGTATTGTGTATTGTGTATCATACATTGCGCATTGTGTATTGTGTATTGTGTATCGCACATTGCGTATTGTGTATCGCACATCGCGTATTGTGTATCGCACATCGTGTATTGTGTGTCGCACATCGTGTATTGTGTATTATACATCGTGTATTGTGTATCGCACATCGCGTATTGTGTATTGGGTATTGCACGTCTCGTATTGTGTAATGTGTATCACACATCGTACATCGTGTATTGTGTGTCACACATCGCGTATTGTGTATCGCACATCGCGTATTGTGTAATGTGTATCACACATTGCACAATGTGTGGCACCATTCCCCCTCAATGAGAAAATAAATAAAACTGACTCAACATATTCAAATAGGTTAATAGTTTATACAATGCAATGCAGCGCCCTATGAGTCTTTATTCTCTGGAGTTTTCTAAACAGATTTTAACATGAAGACTGTAAAAGTAAAGCAAGCTGTAAATAATGCTCTGTTAAAGGCAAAAAAAAACTTTAAAATAAGACAACAATAAAACGGCTGAAAATTTGAAATGGTTCTGAAAAATACACAACATTGAGGTCACACAGGTTCAGGCCAGATTTGATTATAATTTAAAGTTGTGCATTTTCAACTGAGCGGGGAACAAAATATATTTATATCGATAGTCTAACTAAAATCAATCTGTTAAAGTACATTTACAAAAGCAGTTATCATATCTGTGGCATTTAAGCATAAACCAGCTTTTTTATCTTATTGTATTACCACTGACAGTTATAAGTCTTTACAATTCATTAGCTGTTCCATCTTTTTGTTTTTTGGATGTTATTCTTTATAATCCAGTGCTATAGCTGAACTCTCTGCATCGTTCAAAAGTACTCATAGTCAATTTCAGGTTCTGTCAGGAAGAAGTAGCATCAGGACATTCCTTGTATTTGTAAAGAAGACAGAAGTTTTTCCTTACTTGTCAAATTATTGTAAACTTGCTGCGTGCTCGCCAGGTCCGCCTCCAACGCTGTCAACTTCTCATTTAACATGTTTTTCATCTTGTCCACCTTTTGCATCATCGTACAGCAGCGGCAACTGTTTTCATCCACCTTGCACTCTGGTAAAACAACACAGGATGGATTAAAATGTTAAGTTGACAAACCATAAAGAGCTGCACGTTGACAATACCATTTTCAGCAGGTTTGCCCCCGAAGCTGAATGTGCCGTTCTGGAAGTTCATGCTTTGACCGGCTATCACTTTCAATACAAACAGCAATATAAACACTACAAGGAGAAAAAAAGAGCAAGTGAGCAGAGAACAGTATGACATTATGATACCTTGTGAAATGTAGGCATACCTCTCATTTTGGTGCTTAGAGGTGACATCTTCAGAAGCACAGACAGTGTTCAAACTACGCCAGGAAAGCCTCCTCAATGGTATATAAGACAAAAAGCCCCTCCTTTATTCCCGGTTTAAGGGAAAAAGTCACTCCCACTTCCCTTAAAGTCACTCCCACTTTTTATTGTCAGCTTTAATAATGTCTGTAAAAGTTATTTCTGTAAAAGGTGGAGAGGGATTTCTTCAATACAGGGGTGTTTTCTGTGACCAAACTCACACGAACCGACAAACGCCCTGCTGAGCTTTGTTATATTGAGAGATATCAGATGTCTCACCTGATAGGCTTATCTCATTGGAACACAGCCCCCGCGGGGATAAAGGGCTGCAATGTTGTGTTTATGAGATTTTATAAAATTTTGGGGTCAATGACGTTTTATTTCACAGCAATAGACTTCATACTGGCACTAGTTTAATGCAGCGACCTGTCTTGGGAGAACAAACAGTGAATAACTTTGTGAAAAACTAGTGCAATGCGCCGCACCTAATATTTTTTTGTATTATACACTGACCTTTTTTTAATTTATATTGCAAATAGGTTCATAGACTACACACGTGTCACTGCGTTCTCATAAATATGATGCGCCTTTGTTATACTGATTTTATTGGCATTTTATTTGTTTCTTTGTGAAATAATATAGCATTTTAAATAATAACAGTGGTGTGCAGTTGTAGAGAGGTTATCGAGAAGGTTGAAAGGTCGAACCCGACTGACAAAGGTGTTCTTTGAGTACTTCCTCCCTTTTATTCAAAGACGTGTGTTTTAGTTAAA
This sequence comes from Neodontobutis hainanensis, assembly GCA_024349245.1. Lineage (NCBI taxonomy): Eukaryota > Metazoa > Chordata > Actinopteri > Gobiiformes > Odontobutidae > Neodontobutis > Neodontobutis hainanensis. The sequence continues at coordinate 402,765 of JALDNG010000020.1, forward strand.
AGGTAGCTCTAAAAAAAACCATAAGGAATCAGAATCAGCAGAAGTCTGCTCTGTTAATGTCTGAATGTGTTAAAGTGAGGAAGCAAAGCAACAATAAAAACACACACAAAAACTGTTTTCGTGATTTTATCCAGACGTTTTCAGTGGGCCTTCACCCTGAGATGACCCTAATGGGGACTCGTACAATCCGGTTATGGTGCAAAAGAGTACGTATTAGCACATTATCTGCAAACGACAGGTAAACCTAGTAAAATTATCGCTTCAGTTTTATAGAGCCCATAATCACAACAGCAGTGTCCCCCTCCCCGTCCTGAACCACAGCAGGAGGGATCCACTCCAGGACAGTGTTACTTTCACCTAAAGTCCATCAAAAACACTGGACTATCCACTGATATGTTTGAGTGCAAGCTCAGCGGACATCCTCCAGACTTTATTTCCACATGAACTGAGCAGTCTGATTTTTTTTATTATTCTTTTAATTATACAGGTTTGTCTCATTGATTAATGTGGTGTACTTTTCAAGACAGACCTGTTTTACACAGGAAGACATTACAAACATATCAGAAGACCATGTCACTATAAAAATATGTGGCTGTTACCTCTTGAAGGGTAATTTGTATAAGACGTGTGGGGTTCTAGGACACGGAAAGGTGCCCCATCACTCAGTTATAGTACATGGTGGACTAGTGACCCAGGTGTGTTGATGAGAGAGGTATTCTTCTACGTGAAAGGGAAATATTACTTTTATTGACTTTGAAGTTAGGTGTTTCATGCTTGAAGTTACTCTGCCTCACACCCGAGGCAGCTGGCTCCAGCCCCAGAATGAGTGGCAGCCGATGACTTTATTACTTCATTCATTCATTCATTTCTTCCACTTATTATTCCCATTAGGGGTCACAGGTGACTGGAGCCTAATCCAGCGATTTCGGGCTTGACCCTGGACAAGTGCCAGTTAGTCACAGGCCACAGAGAAAACTTCATCATGTACAGTGAACTTCTTCAATCAACATAATCAGTGGGGTTTTGCCAATACAGATGTGCCACTCTATTGTCTAATATGTGAAAAAATGTCTCTTAATTGCTCTTTCCTGGTCTTTATCAACATAAAAAAATATTATATTATTAGTATGTAAGTATTTTGCAAAACAACAACAGTAACAACAACACAATTTAAGCTTTTTCCATCTGGTTTATTATATTGGTAAGTTACATTGCACATTTCCATTTCATATTTCAATTACCATTCATTATGACATAATTGACATAATATGACATCATTATTGACATACAATCCTTTAAGCATGTAGACATTGAATAAAGAAAAGTTAAAAGAGTTAAGAAGACTGTTGTAGTACCTGTGAAGAAGTTCTGATCAAAAACTAATGATTTCTTTGTATTTTATTACCGCTACAGACCCAGACCAGCTACATGTCCCTCCTTTAAGCCGCAGCGTACAAAAGAAAACCGGTGAAGGTATTGTAAAGATTATCACGAGCACACATGACACACGTCGCCGGCTGGTCCACGTACACTTTGTCTCCGGCATCCAGACTGAAGGTCATGGATAGACTGGAACTATCTTGCGTATCACTCGTTGTTTTCTCCATCAGCGTGTACCTTCTCACGCCGTTAATCGTGAGCGCGGCGCAGGACTTCTGAGTGCCCAGGTTGTACAGGGTGACGGCAAAGTTGTAGACGCCTTTGCGAGGAGCTGTGAAGACACCGTTTGTGCTGTTGTAGTTGCCTCCCTGGTTGAGCATGACGTTGTTGTAGACGACGCGAGAGTCGTTGGAGCTCGGGAGTTGGGTGTTGCAGTCCTGCGTAGGGTTGTTGAGGATGGCCGAGAAGATGCTGCGGCTCGCTGGAGATAAATGAATGAATATATGTGTAAGGAACAAAAAGCATATTATATATATATATTAGTGGAACTGGACGTTTAATTTAGAAACAGTTTGGTTAAGAATCAGCAGAATATCAGGGAACAATTCTTCATTTAATACATTTATAATCACCATTAGGATTTCAGCACTGTTAGTCTTGATAAAGCACTCATTTAGTCAGGCCAGTCACTGAACTTTAATTTTCAAATTTTGATACTGACTCAAAGTTATATAGAGTTATGCTATTTTCATGCATATGTTCCTGTTTTTTTTTTGGTGCATATTGTTATTTGTTAGCATTTATTTGGCTGATCAGTTCAATTTAAAGCTGACTAAGTAAAGCAAAGTAGGAATGTCAGGGTTTTATATAATGTAGGCTATCTGACACCATACAGCAGTCAAATGGTTTTCCAGGTCATTCTTATTTATAGAATATAGTATATTATAAACTGTATTCAGGTCAAACACTACGCATATTAAACAAAATACCACTTTTATGTTGATGATGCATATAATGTGTAGTCTGGGAACAAATTTTATCCTTATTTTAAGAGTTGTTTCAGACTATTTCTTTACATTTTTTTATTTAAAATAGAATATTATTAATTTATTGTATTTTTTATTCATTCTTTTAGTTTTATTGAAATAATTGTTTCTAAGGAAACTACATTTATCTAGTTCTAATTGACAAGAATACACCTAATAAAAAACATACTAGTCCAGTCTTTAGCACTCCTGCTCACCTCGGATGTCATTGAGAGCCAGCTTCGTGGCGTTGAGCTCCTCACTAATGTGCTCATAGGACATTGTAAAGAACTGGCTCATCCGCTCCAGCTGTTTGGTCATGAGACAGCAGCCACAGACTCCGGATGTTTCCAGGCATGCTGCACAAAAAACAGAAGATAAAATAAAATCATGTTTTAAATCCTAAAAAGGCGTAATTATCGTTGTGTTTGATTAAAGTGCTTACTGTCATCTGTGGAAGCTCCACTCACGCTGCTCCCAGTTACCAGGCAAAGAAATACGAAAGCTGGGAGGAAAGAAGTAAGGACATCAATATTTTTGTGATGGATATATTTATTTTAAACTAAAATCTCACCTCTCATGTTGAAGCTGGTGAACGGAGGCAATGCTTTTCAAAGAAGGTGAATATTTAGACTGAGGGGCTTCGAGATCGGGCCAAATATATACATCTCCTCAAAGCTCCTCCCTGGACACCTGGCTTTTATTCATCCTCTTTTACCAGAGCTCCTCCTGTTCATTGTCTAAATGAGTCCCTACTTGAAAAAGACTCCTTTTTGAATGTTGCATCTCATTTTCCAAACGCAGGAAAAGAGCAGATACACACCCTTCAGGGCTGGGTTTATCGCACACAGGAGCCAGCTATTGTCAACAAAAAAAAAACTGGAGAAAAAATATTGGTCAGTCCGAGCAAACACAATATTGTGTAATGTATAATGTATTGTCTAGAAAGAGTTCGGTGATTGGGGAGTGTGTGAAAGAAGATGTTGATTACGTACTTACATTTCCACAGCACCAAGATTTAAACCCATTTAACTTAAGTTTTCTCTATTGACCAAAGTTTGACTTTAAGCAGACTCTTGAGGAGATAAATTTTTTGTGGATATATTCATCTGAAGAGTATGTTATTATTGTCGTTTAAAATGCAGCTGAATGTCTTGTTAGACAGTGATTCATCTTTTATAAGATTGACTGTATTAAATGACAAACGCTGCTGGGACTGTGAGGGATCTGCTCAATGCCTACCATAGCCTACTATGTTTCAGACTACACCATTACAGCTACAGTTGGTTTTCTTGAGCAATATAAAGTATTCTCTTTGTAATCATCTTATATTCACTCCCGCCTCATAGCAAGAAAGCTGTCAGGTCAATAGGCAACTCTAAAATATCTAAATGTTGTAAACGAGTGACTGGAGCCTATCCCAGCAGCTTTGGGCCTGAGGCGGGGTACACCCTGGACAATGGCCAGTTAGTCGCAGGGCGGTCTATAACATTAATAAACCAAATGGATTTTGTGTTTAAATCAGTTTAAATGACATTAAATTCATAATCTTTGTTTGTTCATAGACCACAACATGTCCCTGCAGGGCTTCCATAGGTGCGCTCAGGCTGTAAAAGTCACCATTAGAAGAACAGAACTACTCACTTGAGCACAGTATTTGGTTGCTATAAGTTGTATTAATGCAAAAATACAGATTCCTTTCAAACTTTATCTTTATTTATAATCATATGGTTATAATAGTTTTGCCTTACATGCTTCAACCCATAACAGGGTTACAAACAAAGGTTCAGACAGTCTAATCCAAGTCACATACAGTGATGGTCGCCCCAGCTCCGGTCCAAAACCTAAACCCGGGATACAGCGGCCCAGTGAACTCAGCCTGGTGCTGATAAATCAGATCAGCCTGGTTCTTATTGATCCGGTAAAAGGCGAGGGTCCCTGCGTGTTGGTCCAGATAGACTCCGATCCGTTTCGCTTTGGGTGAGCCGACGAGCTTCTCTTGGTTGTTGTGCCAAAAGGAGAAACCATTTCCGGACCAGTACAAGCTCCAGGATGAAGGATTGTGGCCCAGTCGGCTTTTGTCGTCAGAGCTCTTACGGTCCATTTCCTTATAGGCCACACCAACAGTGACCTGTTGACAAAGCAAAGGAAAAGTTGGCTTATTTCTAAATGTTGTTTCTGAATTGTGTTTTATATTGTTAAATTAATGGTAATTATCAAAAACTTTGCCTGGTTATGGTTTAAAAAAAAGACTGCCAAGCTATTCACAAACTACAGCAACCAAAGATGGTTATCTCAAACTACAGCTGCCGTAGAGGGTCAAAATTCAAACCACAAGAGTTTTTTTACTCAAATGAAACAGGATACAGTATTGAATGTGGAAGATTTAGTGGAACTTCAAGGACAAAGGATGAGACAAATCCACAAGGACACCGTGTGAAGACTTAAAAAAGAAAAAGAAAAAAAATGAACTTAAATACTTAAGAATAATGTTAAAGTTAAATACACATCAATAATGTTTTAATGGATGTAAAAGAACAAAATGTGTTAAGTGTAAACGAGAACCAAGAGTTTAAATCTAAATAGGCCTAGAATCATGGAGCTAAAATATAGAGACAAATCTGTGCCTGTGAGCAGACAACAGGAAGTCTTGACCTAATTTGGAAGTAAACACACACAGGGACAGACAGAGTTTACAGAGGACAGACGGAACACAGGGTTTACAGAGGACAGACGGAACACAGGGTTTACAGAGGACAGGACAGAGGACAGACGGAACACAGGAGTTTACAGAGGACAGACGGAACACAGGGTTTACAGAGGACAGACGGAACACAGGGTTTACAGAGGACAGACGGAACACAGGAGTTTACAGAGGACAGACGGAACACAGGAGTTTACAGAGGACAGACGGAACACAGGAGTTTACAGAGGACAGGACAGAACACAGAGTTTACAGAGGACAGACGGAACACGGGGTTTACAGAGGACAGACGGAACACAGAGTTTACAGAGGACAGAACAGAGGACAGACGGAACACAGAGTTTACAGAGGACAGACGGAACACAGAGTTTACAGAGGACAGACGGAACACAGAGTTTACAGAGGACAGACGGAACACATAGTTTACAGAGGACAGACGGAACACAGAGTTTACAGAGGACAGGACAGAGGACAGACGGAACACAGAGTTTACAGAGGACAGACGGAACACAGAGTTTACAGAGGACAGACGGAACACAGAGTTTACAGAGGACAGACGGAACACAGGAGTTTACAGAGGACAGACGGAACACAGAGTTTACAGAGGACAGACGGAACACAGAGTGTACAGAGGACAGACGGAACACAGGGTTTACAGAGGACAGACGGAACACAGGGTTTACAGAGGACAGGACAGAACACAGAGTTTACAGAGGACAGACGGAACACAGAGTTTACAGAGGACAGACGGAACACAGGAGTTTACAGAGGACAGACGGAACACGGGTTTACAGAGGACAGACGGAACACAGGAGTTTACAGAGGACAGACGGAACACAGGGTTTACAGAGGACAGACGGAACACAGAGTTTACAGAGGACAGACGGAACACAGAGTTTACAGAGGACAGACGGTACACAGGAGTTTACAGAGGACAGACGGAACACAGGAGTTTACAGAGGACAGACGGAACACAGGGTTTACAGAGGACAGGACAGAGGACAGACGGAACACAGGGTTTACAGAGGACAGACGGAACACAGGGTTTACAGAGGACAGGACAGAGGACAGACGGAACACAGGGTTTACAGAGGACAGACGAAACACAGGGTTTACAGAGGACAGACGGAACACAGGGTTTACAGAGGACAGGACAGAGGACAGACGGAACACAGGGTTTACAGAGGACAGACGGAACACAGGGTTTACAGAGGACAGGACAGAGGACAGACGGAACACAGGGTTTACAGAGGACAGACGGAACACAGGGTTTACAGAGGACAGGACAGACGGAACACAGGGTTTACAGAGGACAGACGGAACACAGGGTTTACAGAGGACAGGACAGAGGACAGACGGAACACAGGAGTTTACAGAGGACAGACGGAACACAGGGTTTACAGAGGACAGGACAGAGGACAGACGGAACACAGGGTTTACAGAGGACAGACGAAACACAGGGTTTACAGAGTGTACACAATTTGTTGTAGAGTGCATGTATTTTGGTTTTTATGTCATGACTATATCCTGTCCAAAACATTTAAAAGGAGGTTTAAAACTCAAGGAAACAGGTCTTGCTGATCTCTTTGATTCAAGAGCAATCCAGTATTTAATGCCAGAAACCCCACTCTTACGCTCTTTCACACCATCCCTTTTTCTGATTGAAAGAATCAGACTCACTTACAGCAGGCCGTCCAAATTGTCCACTGGACATGAGAATAACAGAGAGATTTAAACGCGAGACAAAAGCCTAAAGTCCTGTCCTGGGGTTACTGGGGTAGACTGTCCTGAGGAATAGCGCTGACTGGTGGAGCCACACATTTGGGACCCAATTTTACAAACGGTTTTAGGATTAGCTCAAGCTTTAACCAACTGACTTGCATTTGGGCCTGGCACCCGCCTACAGTGATCTGTCAGAGGTCATTAATGTGGAGAAGCGAGTACTGTTTCAGAGTCTATTAAAAATAGGAAATACTGTAGCGGGGAAGAAGCCTTTGACCATTAGTGACCTTCACTACAATACGTACATTACCATAATGTCCCATCCACAAACCCAACCTGATTCCTCCAGGTCAGACCAAATTATACAGAATATTATATGTAATTTTATAAACATTAATCAAGTGTTGAGATTTCGACATACCTTGCGTCCAGTCCACTCCACCTCCCAGTAGTACGGGCTGCCTCCGAGGGGCTCGCTGCAGAGGAGCTGCCTCCAGAACTGGAACCGCTCCGGATGATCGGGATAGTTTAGGTTCTCAGCGCGAAGAGTAGCTTTACGACCTCCGTCTGACAGCTGCACGTGACGGTACGCAGTGTTTGGGTCCATTGTAGGAAGAAAACGGACTGAGGAGAGAAAAAGGTAAAGATTGTAATGTATGTTTTATTTAGTGTTTAATAAAAAAAAAAATATTATAGACTTACATTTCAGCATTTCTTCTCTCGTCTTTGGATCTGGATATGCAGACTCTACACTAGTTACTGGAGTTGCTATAAAAAATAAAAAAAAATATATACATGTGACTTATCACATGTAACTGTGACCCATTAAAAGACAATTAAAAATAGGGAAAAACCTGTTGTGCGACAAATACAAAGTACAAATAGATTCAACAAATCTATTGACAGACTGACAAACATTTTGTTTTGTTTTTGCCCAACTTTTGTATTGTATTGTCAACTTGTCTGTTAAATGTCATTGTATTCTGTAAGAGTAGACTAAAAACAATGAGCCTTTTGGTCTTTAAAATAAACATACTATGTCTAAATGTTGTTCGTTAATGTCATTGTAAAGACTCGACCAAAGTTTTATACCTTTTTTTTTTTATACCTTTTAACATCTGTGCTTATGGCTTATGCATCTATTCCTGTCTTTCTACAAACGAGCTTGACTGTACATAGAGTGAGTTGACAGTATTACACAAAGCCCCTAGAACCGGAATACTGCACATAATAAGTCCACTTCAGTGGCAATTTAGTAGATTTTACTTTCATTATAGCTCTATAAATATATTGTTTAGTCTCAACATCAACTACATTGATTTCATTAAATTTATTTTCAGAGCGGAGAACCCGTATGGTGTGATAAGTCCAGAGCTCATGGACATCAACACAGTCATGCAGAGCTGGATGTAACTAAAAAAGATGTTTATTTACCTTGAGGTGGAGCAGAAGCTTTAAAGAGAGAGAGAAGTAGAAAAAATAAATGTGGGATACTTTAAAAGATGATACAAAGCTGTTGCAGGTGTATGTTTTTTTACCTTGAGGACGTATAGGGTCCACTGGGTCTGTAGCTTTTGAAAGACACATTGTCAAAATTACAAACACTTCAAGATTCAAGGCTCCCAACAAAAATATGTGTTTATGAGTAACTTACCAGGAAGAACCGTTTCATATACTGTAAAAAATAAGAGATGTATATTAGACAAAGTTTACCAGAAATCATATTTATCTCTGCACAATATACAAACAAATCTTTACCTGGGCTTTCTTTGCTTGTTTGACAAGTTTCCTCAGCATCAGTCGTCGTAGTTTCACTATTAGCTCGTGCAGCAGTGGTTCCTTCATTCACTGAGTCAGATCAAGCCAAAGTTTAGTTCAAGAGCACATGCACAGAGTAAATTTAATCAAACAGACTAATATAGAAGTTGTACAAGCAAGATAAAACATGAGATAATATGTAACGGTCTTTATTGACAAAGAGAGGAACAAGGTCTTCAGCATTGAGTTTAATCAGAAGTTATCCACTACAGTAAGTAGGTTAAGGAAGGTCTTAAAAGTTTACTACAGTCACCGTTTTTGCGTGATGTGCTCTTATCACAAAGAGTCCTTTTTTGTTTCTTTTAACTAAAGTTTTTCTTTGCGTGAGATTGACAGACGGATCGGTGCAGCTTCTGCAGTAATGCGGTCGATGTACCGGTCTGTCGTGGTGAAGAAGGAGCTGAGCTGTAAGGCAAAGCTCTCGATTTACCAGTCAATCAACGTTCCTACTCTCACCTATGGTCATGAGCTTTGGATCATGACCGAAAGAACAAGATCCCGGATACAGGCGGCCGAAATGAGCTTTCTCCGCAGAGTGGTGGGGCGCTCCCTTAGAGATAGGGTGAGGAGCTCGGTCACTCGGGAGGAGCTCAAAGTAGAGCCGCTGCTCCTCCACATCGAGAGGAGCCAGCTGAGGTGGCTGGGGGAGTTGTTTCGGATGCCTCCTGGACACCTCCCTAGGGAAGTGGTCTCCTCCCGGTGGGCATGTCCCACCGGGAGGAGACCTCGGGGAAGACCTAGGACACGCTGGAGGGACTATGTCTCTCGGCTGGCCTGGGAACGCCTCGGTATCCCCCCGGAAGAGCTGGAGGAAGTGTCTAGGGAGAGGGAAGTCTGGGCTTCTCTGCTTAGACTGCTGCCCCCGCGACCCGGCCCCGGATAAGCGGTAGAAGATATTGACTTACTTAAGCCTTGAATCTTGGCGACGCTGGCTTTGCACTGGTTCTCTATCGAGTCTTGTAGTTCTTTAATGATCGATCGAATGGAGGCCACCACTGCTGCTTCCTGTTGAGCCATCACTGACCCTTCAGCAGCTCCCAGCGGCTCCATCATGAAGAAGTTCTGCAGCACAACAGCAGTTTACAGAGAAATTTATGATAAATGTGTTAATAAAAAAAATATATAAACTGAACAATGTCATAATTATAAATCTTGAGATATTGACAATTACAAAATACCCCAGCATCAATAGTTCATTGTACAGTACGAATATTCTCAGCAACTAGGAAATAAATAAAGTTTAGTTAGGGTTATTTGCAATACAGGTAACATGTCTCATTTATTCATGATATAATCTAAGTTTAAAGTCTTTTTGTTCAGATATGGAAGTTAGTTTCTAGAATCATAATCATTTCTCAAATATCTCTCAAAATAATACAATTTGTAAGTTAAAATTTTACCTTTGGAGCTTTCCTACAGATTGTGTTTGAGTTACTAAAGACCAGAAGCAACTTTATTAGGCGATTAGTTATTAGGCGATCTTTAGAAAATGATTGGCTGAACAAAATGTCTCAGCTGTGAGCTATAAAACAATAAAGCAGCCATGCCTTTATGTCTCAGTTTTAAATATTTCCTTCTTCAGTTTGCTTGTATTGTTGAAAACCATCTTCTACCAAATCTAATTTATGTAGCTTGCCTTTGCAGAAAAAACACAGGACTTTTTTACCTTCAAAAAGCAGACGTTATCTTGCATGTCTGCCAGTCTGCTCAGCTCCTCGTTCTTCCAGTGAAGCTGAGCCACTTCCTGCTCCAGTCTTTGGATGTTCCCCTCAACCTGGCTCCCCAAAGAAGCTTCATGAGCATCCAGCAGCTCTCCGATCTGGTTTCCCGTCATGTTCACAGCCTTGACCAGGTCTGAGAATACATCTGTGTTCTCAGTCTGTAAAGCTTGAACCAAGGCCTGAAGATGTACAGATGGAAATAAATGAAAAGAATACCTCTTCTAATCTATCTCTAATGTAGTATACCTTGTGTTGTCGGGCCACGTGAGGCAACTCCTTCAGCGTCCTTTCCGTTTGTTGAACTCTTCTTTGTACTTCCTGCTGCATTTGAACAACCTCATCCTGGCAACAAAAAAATAACAGAAATGCTGAAGGTGAATAAAAGCAAGTGAGGGTGGTTTTAATAATCTTGGTGAGGATGTAAAAATGGTCCAAAAGTCTTATTGCATCCCTGACTTTATATAAACACTATTCATTAAGAGCAATAATATCTGTTGTCACAGACTCTTCATTTCTTTAATGTCATTTTCAAGTGTAATATGGGTATTTTAACCAAATCTCACTTAATATACACCTGTTGGCAATGTCAGGAATCTCTGGCTTTGTTTGTGTGAATAAAAGTACAAAATATTAATACTATTTACCTCTACATCGCTGCATCTGTTTTATACAGTGTCCCTGAATTTGGTTGTGATGCTTTTCTGTTTTTTATAATGAATACATGGGATTAATGTATGTTTCTGCATTATTTCCTGGTCTGAGAGAAAGTTGTGGCTAAAGGTGGGCCTGGAAATGGAGGACTGACAGACTTCTAAAGAGGGGATGTGGGTTGAGCTACAATTGTTTGCTCGTCAATAGTTGAGGATTCACAAAATCATTTCTACAGCGTACTAAATACCAGACTATAAAAGGTTGACTTGAAATGTTGGGGGCCGTTACTCCTGTCCATATTAAAGCTGACACTCATTAAATAAAAGAACAAAAAGGTCACTTATTGCAGCAAAAGTAAGAAACCGATTACACTAAAAAGGACATTGTGACATAAATAACTTTAGATAACATCATTTTTCATCTGGACTAAGATATTTCTAGCATGAGCTCACTCAGTATGTTGCATTACATAAACATGACAGTCTGAGATGCACGGTTGTTTTACAAGTGCGTCAGGTTCAACTACGTCATTCCTCATCTATGTCATTACAAACCCTTCCCCTCACACAAGTCCAACTAAAGTATGCTCCTGGTCAAATACAGTTCTAAACAACCATTAAATCAAGTCACAAAGAGAACAAAACAATGTTAAAGAGGATTACCACATCAGTGCAGTAGTAAAGCACAAAATTACTATATAACCCAAAGCATGTGCCTTTGCTCCTGTCCGCTTTTCCTAACTGTCAGTGAGCTGAGAATTGTAAAAAAAATTAAATAATATAAATTGTATTTACTATTCAACATTTTCACTGGCTCCTGTGTACCGCTAGAAAGAAAATAATTATATATGTGACATATATATGTGACATCAGTGCGTTAAGCCAAATGTATGACATAAAAACCTGTTAAATACCTGTCTCTGTCTCCTCTCGTCCCCCAGTTTGACCACATGATGGCCCTTGTGTTCATGCTGGCAGCAGGATGCGCACACATTGTTCTTGTCTTCATGGCAGAACAGGTCTAAAAGCTGGTTGTGTTGAAGGCACATCCTAGGAGGCACTGCGGGCAGCTGTGGGTAAATACAACCCGGCTGAGGACCAGTATCTGGCAGGACGTCCACGTAAACAGGTATTGACGGTAGTTTGAAGCTGTTAGTTCTCAGTTTCTCCATTGCCTCCACCAGAAGAGTGCTTTTGGACAGCGATGGACGAGGCTTAAAGACTTGTCTACATTGTGGGCAAGTGTATTGGCCCTTGCTGTTTCCTTTATCCCAGTGGTTTTGGATACAAACCAAGCAGTAGGAGTGTCCACAGGGAAGAGTAGCAGGGTCCTTCAAGGTTTCCAGACATATTGAGCAGGAAAAAGTCTCTTCAGACCAGGCTGAGGCCATTGAGTAGGCTGTGTGAAAGCAAATGAATGACAACGCAACTGGTGAGGTTAACACCTTTTGACACAAATCACATGCTGCTCAAAACTGAACCTACCAGCCAAGGGTGGGGCTGGTGAAACAGGTTGGGGTGAGTTTCTGTCCACTTCCCACTTATTTGTGTAAATTTAAAATAACCAGTTTATTTTCTGTTCCGGTTTAACGAGCGCACTAAGCTATATTAGATCCAATGCTTTACAATAAACACTTGTGTTATTTAATCTCCTAAAAATGACTGTATAAAGTTGCTGTAATGTGGCACAGGCATTCCCGATCAACCAACCATCTACACTGCAATCAAACTAAAGATGTCAGACCAGTTTTCCAATGTTATTCCCCTTGTAGCAACAACTGGGTTTTCCCCAAAGTTTTATTACACAAAAACACCAAGCTAATCCTCACAATACTTTAAACGCTACAAATACTTGCGAGATATTAGAAAACAGAAGAAAATAAAACCAAACGCCTTTACGACGTAGTTTGGGCAAGCTGACGTAGGTGACGCCGCTGGACGCCATATTAACCGCTGGCAACACCGGAAACGCCGCGAGAACTCGACCAGCTGCTGTTTACGTAACTTTCAAGGTGAGTGCTCATCTTCTGTCACATATCACTTTTATTCAAATGAGGCAATAGAATTTGGCAGCAATTTTATACTAACGTGTATTTTGTCATGTCGACGTTATTGCAGCCCCTTTAAACTATTGAAATAAATTTAAAGGAGCTAGTTGTGTGCTAGCTGTTATGCTAACCGGTGAAGGAGCAGGGCTAGAGTGACAGCTCAGTCCAAACTGAACCTGATAAGGACTATTGTTTATCTGGCCACTCATGGCGCCTCTGGGACCGAAGAGATCTCAAGCTGGTTCTTTCTAAGTATTACACTTTACAATTTTTATAACGCTTCATGTCAGATACAACAACATAGCATACAAGCTAGCATTAGTTGGCTTTGTTCTATAAAAGTTAAGTAGTTCTTATGTCTTATGATTGTAGACATAAGAAAGATCTACATATTTTATTTTTCAACAATATTTGCCAAACCATACTAAGGTAGTGTTTGTAAAGTGAGTGTGAGTTAAACCTGTTACATCTATAATGAGTCAAGTTTTATTTCTACACAACCAACCAAGAACTGTTATGTTTGACATATAAATTTAATTGTAATTTAAAGGGAACTATAGTGCACTCCAAGGCAGTGTTTTTCCACCCATACTCAGGTAACCAACACTGAGAGTAATGCCAGTCTCATTGGAAGAATGTAAACAGAAATTCAGTTGTTCAGAGTCCATAGACCACTCAGTCGGCTGTTTCTCTGAGCTAGGCTTGTTTTTGAGACTTGGATATATACTGTTTCAAGAAAAACAGTTATTTACTGTAACATGGAACCCTTCAAAAATCCTGGAATATAGCTTTAGGTGTAAAACGTTTTCTTAATTACAACTCTTATTAAATCAGTATTACTACACCATGAACGACGACATGTAAAAATTATTGTTGCATTTTTATTTATGATTCAGCCACAATAATGTATAGGCGTTTAAATTTTAACTTCCTTGTGCCTAATTTAACTTTTTCCGGCTTTCTACATGCACCTTTTAGTATGTCCTATTTTTACATTTAGTTAAACTATTCTTTTTCATTGCTGAGATTAATTTCTGTGCATTTTTTTCCCACAGGATGTTTAGAGGCCCTCAGCTCCTGAACTGGGCATGTCCGATACGGCCACTGCTCCAACAAAGAGAATACCTCGCAACTTTATCCCAATATGCTGCTGCTGGGTTACACAACTTGGTCAACAGAAGAAGACATAAACAGTGCAGTTGGACTGAGAGGTCTTCTCTTGTGTGCACATGTACTCTGACGACACATTCATTGCATTTAGATTCAAGAAATATTCTGCCATTTTATAAGCTCTCATCCAAATATATTTTCTCCAAACATCATAAGCCTGCTTCAGTGGTTTCTACCTTTTTAAAAGCAGGATCTAAACAGTGGAAAAGCACTATAGGTTGCAGTGAGAATGACTGTAGAGTGAACACAAATTGCCTTCAGCCCCAGAGAAAACCCTGGGTTCAACAGCGTTCACTGAGTTTGAATAAAACTCATGGTAACCTCTTTAAACAAAACCATTTATGTTGTAGTGATAGTTTTGTAAGCTTTTTCAACTCGTCAGTGTCTACAGCCAAACACAATTTTGTACCATTTGGAGCAATTGTTCACCAAACCAGATGTGTTCACCAAACAGCTGCTCGTGAGGTGGCGGTCTGGAGAGACTGTCTGTCTGCTGAGAACGAACACAGATGTAGACAGAATCTCGAGTCAAACATAAAGCTTTACAAAGTGGAAAAAGAGAGAAGAACACCCGCTTTAATTTTGGGTAAAAAACAAGCTAGATGGGCTTCTGTCCTGGTCTCTCTGTGCTCTGTTGAAGATGAGCCGGCGTTTCTCTTCACCCTGCGATCCAGCATGCTCAAAGGGAGGCACAAGGGAGATGTGAGGTTTGTGGCAAAAAAAAAAAAGAGATGTTTAAAATGTTTTGTCACAGCAGTGTCCTCATTTCCACTGTGCTTGTGTGTAGTTTTGCAGGAGGGAAGAGTGATCCTTCTGATAAAGATGTGGTGGCTACAGCGCTAAGGGAAGCCAGAGAGGAGCTGGGCGTCAATGTGCCAACAGAACGAGTATGGGGCATCCTGAAGCCTCTCAGGGAAATGGTAAATGACTGTCATAAGCCACCACTCAGACCTTTTTAATGTGTATTCTCTTTTATCTGGGCCCATGTGAATTGTGAACAGTTTAACATCGTCCTAAGTTTGCATTAGATTAGTTCTCACATTCCCGCTTCAGGTGCAAAAGTCCACTTTTTTTTAGTTTTCTCACCAATAACTACATTTATCATATTGGGACACTTTTTTTGTTTTTAAATCTGTGTTAAGATGCACAGTGACTGGTTTAATTCCTATTGTGTGATTTATTATTGTAAGGCAAATATCTTCTCTTTGACATTTCTCTCTGATATAAAATGCTTCATCACATATTATTTGTGGGCCCCACTGCCTCATGATGCACTCCTATTAATGTTTACACATAATTAAGAAAACTTTACAAATTGTGTTTTGTTAATGCCTCTGTAACTAAATCTTTATAAAATTTCCAGCACCGAAACACCACAATAAGGTTAATTCATGAAATAAACTTTGCCTATATTGAGCTGTAGTTGTTGTAGGTGGCCATCTTAACAATAGAGTCCTTCAAAAAACATAGTTTACTTTGTTTGAAATTTTGTGTAGGAGACAGAATGTGGGTGCTGTGGGGGCAGAGCTCACGGGAGCGTAGGTCTGTAAAGGTATGCGCTTTCAGGAGGCCAGGGGGTTGAGAGACAGAGACGAGTAGCCGCAATTTTTGTTGATCGCAAAACCTACGGCTGAGTTTACCTATTTATCTGTTTATACATCTGGTTCATGCATCCTTTTTTTGCTGAGCTGTAATTATCTCATGAGCAATAAACCTACCAAACGCATGTTGGATCTTAGGGTATTTGTTACTTATAGTCTCCAAGCGCTTCACAATCTTTTGCACCACCAGGACCCAACTCTGACCCTCACAGCGTCTTCAAGCTTCGCTTGGGAAGCCGCTACAATTGAGTTTAAATTTTTAACGTGGCCTAAGGAATATGATTTCATTCTGTCTTTTATTTTTAATGTTAAGATTAACTTTGCTTCAGTTAAATTACAAAAGGTGGTACTGCAGTGTGCTGTAGAACTTTTACCAGACATGACCTACTTAACCTGTATACCAATATCTAGTTCCTTTTCTGTCTCGTGTCTTCAGTCAGGAATGATGGTTGCTCCAGTGCTCGCTAACCTGGGTCCGCTCGAGGAGTTATCCTTTAAACCAAACCCTGAGGAGGTACGTCTATGAAACTACTGCAGTTATTTTTTTAAATATTATAGCTCAATAAACTGATTAGTTTGTTTGACTTATTTTATCAAAAACATGATGAGAAATGTTTGAGGAAACGGTTAATAACCGCTCTCTTTGCTTTTAGGTGGAGGAGATCTTCACTCTGTCCTTGTCTCACTTGTGTGACCCACAGAATCGTGGTTACACACATTTTCGCACCGGTGACAAGTATGGATACACTCTCCCAGTGTTTCGTAACGGCAAGCACCGAGTGTGGGGCCTGACAGCCACCGCCTTAGACCAAACGTTAAAACTCATTGTTCCATCATAGCAACTCCAACACAAAAGCACTTCAATCCTTAATGGAGTAGGCTGTATCTTCTCTTGCACTTTCTATGCCACAGTTCTTTTATAATCAAATAAATAATTATGTATTGCATTAGCCATCTACATTTAGAGAAGAGTTTCTGTTTAAGCCTGTCTATTAAACATTATGTGAGAACTCTCATAATCTATGGCCAACATTTTATTTCACCTCATCACATTTTACTGTAATGAATCATTGTTAATAAACTACTTTTTATCCATCTTTTTCGGTTTCTTTACAGTCTTTAGGAGAAGTATGAGTTTGTCACTATGAAAATCAAGACTAGTTCTTATGTAATTTGAGCTGAAAAGACAAGACCAGAAAGTGAAACCAAATTAAACATTTACAAAAACCTTTTTTTCACTCATAGTTAGCGAATTGGTGAAGCCATTTATTGTCAAACAATTGTTTACTCTTTTAAATCGTAATGACAACAGAAACTACCCAAATGACCCTGATGGTAATTTTGGCCTGATGGTAAAGCGGGATGTTATGATGTTTTGGGATGTTTCAAGCGGGAATCTAACCCACCCTCCGGTCGAAGGACGACTGCTCTACCACTGAGCTACTGCCGCCCATTTGGACAGGAGTCAACGAGGTCTATGATAAAAGGAACACCATTCCGACTATGAAACATGGAGGTGGAGCTGATGTTTTGGGGAAGTGTGAGCTACAAAGGCACAGGAAAAGATGAATGCAGCATGTTATCAGAAAATACTGGAGGAAAAGTTGCACTCATCAGTCTGGAACTACACATGGGATGTACTTGGACTTTCCAACATGACAACGATCCAACAATCAAGACCAAGCCGACCTGTCATTGGCTACAGCAGCATAAAGAGAAGGTTCTGGACTGGCCTTAGTCTCCTGACCTCAGTGTCATTGAGCCACTCTGAAGAGATCTTAAACGTGCAGTTCATGCAAGAGCCAAGAATTTACAGGAACTGGAGGCTTTTTGCCAAAAAGAATGGGCAGCTTTACATCTGAGAAAATAAAGACCTCACCCACAACTAAAATACTTCAAGCCAGGGTAAACTTATGAGCACAACTGTAAACTTTTTACATTTCCATTGGACTTTTCAGTTTACAACATAGCTTTATCTAAAATCACATGGACTATACGTCAATTAACATAGTGCCATATTTGCTTGTGCGTTTCTGCAGTAAAATATGATATCAATTTTTTTATTTAATGTGCAAGAGTCCTCCCACATTTGTCTCATCACATAATCAGTCTTTCACATTAAGGCAGCGAGCACTCCAGCGGGTCCTGAGAGTCCAGCAGCAGGTTGCAGTTGAAAGGCCAGCTGAAGGAGAGCGTGTCTAAGGCCTGGCTGCACTGCTGTTCAGCCGAGGAGCAGACGGAGCGACACGGCTGTAGGACGCCACCCTGAGGGCTGCAGTGAGGCAAAAACATCCCACAGAGGAGTCTCCTCAGGGCCTCGAAGCACGCCAGCTCCATCAGCACCTGACGGAAAACCAAAGGAGAAAGGAGGTCAGAAGAAAATATTAACCCAGTGGTGTCAAATTCAACTTTCTGATGGGCAGAATAAGTAAATAACATCATTGGCAAGAGATGGTATCCAATTACAAAAAGTGAAGAGACCCAGAAATTTAGGAACTGGGACCTTTAAAAAGTCTTCAGATATGGCTCCCGGAAAAAAAAATAACTTAGCATAAAGTTTTCTACCCTTGGAATTTGTTTTGGAGAAGTAAAATTAAAATGTAAATAATAATTTGATTTTTTTATTGTATTTTAATTTGATTGTTTTTGAGAATTGCACCTGTAAGTTATGGTGTGCATTTACTTCGAAACATTTAACTGGAACTGGATAAATAATGCTCTCCAGAAACCCACTGGGAATAGGAAATTTGAGTCTTGATTTGTTGAGAAGAAAAGTAATTACGTAAAAGAATGTAAACAACTATGATGTGTTTTATGTTCCATTAATAAAGAGAAAGTGCACCTGGTTGCTTTAGTGAACATATATTTTAATCTTTATCAAGGCTTTTGTCTTGTCTCACCCGATACTGCCGCAGCAGCGTGGCAGCCTCTCTCTGGTCAGCGATGGACAGCCAGATGTTTGGAAAAGAAGTCAGGTTATAGCTCAGCCCCAGACACATCTCCACTTCAATAACTTCACACGATGACACTAAAGACACAAAACACATGCACTACTTAATGGTAGTGACTATGAAGGGGAAGTAGGTGAGATATTTAAATAGCCCTACGTTCATGTATAATATCCAGGTCCTATTTATTTTACAAAGGCTGTGTTCACTGTTTTCACAAGACCTTATTTATTCCCATTATATGCTTGTTTAGTAGCTCAGTAGGTTAGGTTTGTTGTTAGTGGTGGAGTAATGGAGAAATCATTGGTATGTGTTTAGTAAAATAAGAGTTAAAGATCCATATATTCCGACAGTGTTCAGTAACATGGCTTTCCTAGTATTTGATCTAAAATAGAAACTGGTGAAAGTAAAAACTAGCTGCAGATACATAATACATATAAGACATTGAATGGCTAATCCCTCGGATGGTGTTCGAGAACCGGTAACCAGAGCCTCTGCGATCGGAGTCAGAGATTAAAGGGACTCACTAAACGGAGGATAGGTGGAGTTGTCACAGTGTTGTTCGTCCACTCCGTCTGAGCAGTCGTTCCATCCGTCGCACAGCCACTGTCGCTGGAGACACTCTCCTGTGCTGCATGCAAACTGATCTGGGCCACACGTCCCTGGAAAACAAACAATGGATTCAAGACAGCAATATATTTTATAGAATAGACTGTATCGAAAAGTAAATCACTTTAAGTAAAACAGTTTTATTGGTACTTCCTTAGATCATTTTCTTCTGCTTTTCCCTTCAGGGGTCTCCACAGCGGATCATCTGCCTCCGTGGAACCCTATTCTGTGCATCCTCCTCTCGCACACAACTACCTTTACACTTTACACTGCTCTGTTGTTGTTGTCTTCATGTACGGTAAAATATCTCCAAACTAAGACTTTGTAAGAAAAAAGGGGAACAGAAACTTGATGGGTGACTGAGGTACTTGTATAGTTTCAGATTGATAAGAGCAGAGGTGGCTGCATCTGTACCAATCAAATTACAATTATCAGTCTACAATGTGTCCCCTCATCTGTATTCCTCACTTTCACACTTAACGCACTACTGACTTCTTTAAATCAAATACAGACTAACAACAAACACAAAATCTCAATGAAAGGCACAGAAACAGAACTGTGACCTACTGTCTAATAAGGAAACTGCCTGATACGTCGCGCTGAAGCCGCTGTCGGCCACACCTTCATCCGCCACAAATACCACAGTCATATGTGGCCCGGACGAGGTGATGTTCGGAGGAAAGGTCGTACCACAAAACCTACAAAAACAGAGACAGAACAAATAGAAGATAACACAGAGCAAACTGATCTATGTAAGGCACCTGCTTTTCAGAACTATACTGTGTTTTTTAATCCATTTTGAGTTTTTAGCATTCAGTTTTTTGGTTTTTGTCCTATTGAGTTCACGTGCAAGCACTTGTTTGATGCAGTAAAGATCATCTGATAAACATTTTGTGACACTATCTCCATAAAAGAGAGTCAACCATTTCAAAGACACATGTCCAAGAACCTACCTTCCTAAAAGCCGTCCTGCTCTCATGTCGGCGCTGTCATGCACCTCCACGTAGTCAAACTCACACACGTCCTGGGTCTCGAGGCTGAAGTTCCTGAAGCTCAGCGTTATGATGTGGCCCTCTTCGACAGTAATATGCCAAATACACATCTAACAGGAAGAACATTATACAACACAAGCTCTCAAACTTTAAACGATAGTCTTAAAAGATAACGATATAAAGAGTGTAAATGAAAGTACCTGCTGGTGAGGGTACGGCAGGGGGTGGTTTGGACTTGCCAGGGAACCACTGGGTCCTGTTTTCTGACCGCCACACTCTGACAGAAACAAAGGGACAACATTATAGATGAGATTATTTATTTTCAGTTCAAATCACAAACTCCTGGTGCAGCTGGAGGTCATTTAAATGTTTCACCAGGCTTCATTCACCGCTTAGGGACTTTTTAGATCTTCAGTCAAAAGGGACACAAAAGTAAAGAGTAATTGTCCACCTTTACCGTTGTGTTTGTGGCTGCAGGTTTCCTCGTCTGTTCGGTCGTTGCAGTGATGATGTCCGTCGCAGACAGAGACAGGCAGCAGACAGAGCCCACTGTCACACATGAACTCATCTCTGGAGCAGCTCTCTGTTTTAAAAACACACATATGATGAAGCAAATGAGAGCAAACACATATTGCTGTTGATTACTCTACTCACTGTGTGCAGGTAGAACGGCCCTGTACTGAGCCGTGAAGCCATTGCCTGAGATGCTGCCGTCCGAGCGAAAGGTCACCCACAACACGCTGCTGTTGGTGTTCACTGTCGCAGGAGCTACAGTTCCACAAAACCTGCGACAAAACAGAGACAGGCCTTTTATGTTAAGCATTTTTCCTGGCACCAGGTTCCACTTGGACTTTATTCCAGAAATCCCTAAAAGAATCTGAGAAGCAGCGTTGTTTTACATTTTTGTGAATCCTGTTATGACCCTTTCTGAGAAAACAAATAGGCCAGAGTTTGTAAAGACAATGAATCCTCTTTTTTGGAATCAATTTTGATACGATTAACAGGGTTGCAGACAGTGACCAGTGTTGTGTCAGTCTAAGAAACTGCCTCAGAGACATTTTGCCTGTACTTTATTCTTGTAGCACGTCTGTAGACGACCAGGAGAGTTGGACGTCTATAGTTGAGACTAAACAATACTTACAGGATATAAACAGAGGTCAGCTGACCTAAGGACAGTAAACAGCAGGGGACGAACTGCCTTAAAAACATTTAATAATGCCTTTTACATTATTTGTCCCATAATAGAAGACATTTTTTTAATTAATCAAAAGAATTGTTGAATAACCACAGATATTCTTGCCAATGCAACTTTAGTATAAGACTTAAATATGACTTATTATCTTATTAATGTAGTTTTTAATATATCTACCTCAGCATATTTACAAAAGGCTGCAGTGAAATATGAAATAAGATAGATATAAGAAATGTTCATTAAAAAGGCAGGTGAAAAGTTTATTGTGAATCACATTGTGGTGAGTTTGTGCTTGAAGTTTCCGGTTTTGTCATTGAGAGAGCATTATCGCCACCTACCGGCAACTAAAGGTAATGACATGGTCAGATGCCTTCGCTTTAATCCTTTTCATGGTCATATAAAGACAATTAATGTGGACTTTACGGTTTTTTTCCAGCTACATCTCCATTTATCTCTGCTGATGTCGTGAGTCACGCGGTTCAAAAGGTTTGTAATCTCCAAAAGGATTTGATAAAAAAATGTTACAAGCCCGTAACAATGTCCAACCACTCCAAGTGTGTCCAAGTTTGTCTCACTGAGAGACAGCAACAGTGCACGTGTCTTCCATGTTTTTTGTCAAGTGGACTTTAGATTTAAAAGCATTTCAATTATTAATGTTATATTGATATATATATATATTAAATATAATATTAAATAAATAATATTTTATTTTATTTTTAAGATATTTTTCTTTTATTTGAATAAAACAATATATTTTTTTAAAACTGCAAATTTTCTTGAATAATTTTAGTTTTTTAATCTGATGAGTTAATTTAGTAAAAATTAAAAATATTTACTTCAACTTTAAAATTATATTTAAATACAATTTAAATTTCTTCCGCTAACAATAACGTCATTGCCTTTGGTCCTAAATGTACAGATTTTTAAAAGAAGTCACATAAATGTCTAAATTATTCTTGGGAAAATTACACACTTTTTCACAAATAGCTGTGTCCCACTGTCTACTGTAAGAAGTCCTTACAGTAGATGCAGAAGTAAGCAACACCTTTTATAAAAGTTATTTACCCACCTTTACCTCCCCGTTCGCTAATTTGTTTTGTCTTATTGCTCAAACCTGGTGACCACAGAGGCGTGCTCCAGCTGCTCCTGCACCTCCAGCCAGTCGAACAGACAGGGAGACGGCCCCTCCACGGATAAAGACGACACGTGGATCTGCACCAGAGCCGGAGGTGGGACCCGGATCACCCACACACACAGAGAGTTGGACGGGTAAGAGCCGGGGTGGTTTGGTGAACTGAAACTGCCCTCTGTGTCGGCCAGCACCCCCCCACAACCTGAGACAACAAAACTGTATGATAACACTTCAGAGACTAAAGCCACATCAATTTCATTTACATCCTCCATCAAGGCAAGGAAAGACTATGTGAAAAAAGAGAAACCTACACTTCTTCTTCTGCACATCTGACATGAAGTCAAGTTTCAGGTCAAAGCCCTCCCTCTAGATTGATAAAGTCACTTGGACAAGAGATGAAACATCTTCACTTTAAATTAAGTACAGATGCCTTTGCACTAACCTTTTCTTCATTAATGAAAGGAAAATTCCACCAAAATTCCGACTCAGCAGTGTTTTTTTTTTAATTAGACTAATCATGTCCCTTGTCAGCAACGTCATTTCTTTTTCTCAAACTTCAAGGAACTGTGGCTTTTTCCTGAACGAGGAGCAAGAGTTTTCATAAATCCTGTTTTCTGACACTTTGAACAATACAAACTGTACCGCAGTGACCTTAAATCTGTTTTATGAATGGACAGCACAGTTCCTTCAGTAGAAGCAATAGAAACATATTTATAAAGCATTACCCCTTTATTAACACCAGCACTCCTTTTTATTTAATGTGTAGAGCTTCCATTTTATCATGAATTTGATGTAAAAAAAATGTTACAAACAAATGTTTATTACATTTTATACAAACTACCATTCCATCCTCAACAACTGTAAAGTGAATAAATGATCAAGAAGAAGTAATGCTTTCTCAAGTTAATTATTTAGTTGATTTAATACTTGAGTGTTATAGCACGCGCTTGAACACATGTCCATAGGAGGCTTTTTAGGAGCAAATGTGTGAATCAAACATAAGCATTCAAATGGGAACATGTGAATTAGACATATTTTTTACATATTCATGTTCTCATGTGAACAACTCTGTCCAAACTTAAGCCATTAAAGATGTTTGTCTCAGTTTAGGTCAACGAAGAGAGTCTGGGCCCTTTAACTGGGCAAACATAAAACTATACTTCCTTATGAAAAGACCCTTCCTTTTGGGTGAATGCATGGATCTCTTACTCGTTTCAGAGATAGATGGCCCGGTGGATGCTGGTGTAACGGGGCCTTCCCATTGGCTGCTGTGAGTGGGAGCTGTGGGTAACGTGTCCGGTCTCGTAAAGAGGACGTCCGGAGAAGTGGTGGACAACAACAACTGCTCTTCCACAGCTTCGTCTTTTATCTCTTCAAAACCAAGAAAAAAGACAACAGCAAGTTATGTCTGTTTTTTAACGTTTCTAACTTGTCACATATTTATTTAGTGTCCCACTTGGGAGACCTAATAATGGTCCAGCGTCCACTCACGTGTCAGAATGAGCGCTACTGTCAGTCCCAGGACGGCCACAAGAAGCAGGGCAGCAACAGTGACCACCAGAGCCCCCCAACCACAGCCCGGACCCCGCAGTCTCTTCACACAGACCCCAAACAGGCCCCAGACCAGACCTCGGGGTAAAGACAGTTTACAGATACATACAGAGTGCAGGTAATCTTGAATAAAGAACTAAAACTTAACTATACATCCTATTTGTGCATTTTCAGAACTGTGCATGAATGAAAAATGGCAGCACTGATACGTTTAGTGTATATAATTCTGTTACTGTAGTACCACCATTACAGGCAGTAGTACAAGTGTGTAATCCTATTTCTTTATTGCTTAAACAGGTGGCTTTTTTCTCACTGTGCCACATTCAAAGGTCATAGAACGGTTTAGTCAAACGAAAACCTGTTTAATCCATGTTTAAAGTATTTTTTTAACCTTCATCGTAAACTTAAAGGAGCACTGTGTGACTGACTCACTCGGAGTTGCAGGTTTGATCGGTTCAGGGGTCGATGAGGTCGTCCTGAATCCCTCCACTCTCTCCTCCTGCTCCCCCTCCAGCTCAAAGGTCGGGTTACAAAACACATTCTGAGGAGGACAACTAAAGTCAAAATAACCAGGAATAAACACTATAATGTTACGTGTTACTTTATTTAGGCAGCACTGCTCTGTTAGGGTCAGAGCATCAAATCAAAAGAACTTTATTTAAGGTTCTCCGTCTCTAACGAGGGATGATGCAAAGAGGTGACACACACCAGTCTTTATCAGGGATTAATGTGGCTCTACTTTAGAGTATGTCTTTTAAAAAAAAAAGCATAACCTGGTCATACAGGATGTTATATGTAGGGCTTTTATTGTGAAGGCTGAAAGAAAGTGCTGCCTCAGAGGAAGTGTGCCGATTAATAATGCCTCTATTGTTCAGATATTCTAGTCTTAGGTAAAAAATGAGTTCAGTATTTTGTACTTGATACTTTATTTTCTACATGAGATAATAGTCGTCTCACAGAGTTTGAACAGTACCAAAGACAGTTCTGCTGTAAATACATCACACTTGTTGCTAATGAACTGAAAAATCAAGAAAAAAGATCAATAAAGGCAGGTTCTGAGACACAACTGAGCTGCATCTTCCTGATTAGTATTTGAGGACGAGGTTTATGGACTCAAAAAGATCAAAAAGGATTTTATATTTGCATATTTTTTACAGCTACAACTCCAGATTCAAGTGATACTGTAACAAGATTTAGAATGCAATGGTAAATGCATTTGTAAATAGTTTCTTACTGTATTTGTAAATGAGAATATTGAAAACTCTTTTAATTTGGGAAAGCGTCTTATGTAAAAAACAAAATTGCAATATTTAAGTCCAGGAGGCCACCTTTATCTTCTTGTACAAACATGTGGTCGTATAAATGAGGAACTCAAAAAACTGGACGATCTCTTCAAGATATCACCCTTTGTTTCCCTGTTTTATAAATAAATTTGCTTGTTTTTGGGATCATTTATTATTTCTTACGAAGCACTCACCTTATAAATCTCACAAGAGTCTGAGTACACTGCTACCTCACTTAAATCAGTCATCTTCAGTCGTCTGTCGTCAAAACCTGAAGAAAAACGTAGGTCTTTTTTCTTGTGTTAAAGCCAAAAGTGGCATTTGAAATAAAACAGACACTGTCCATTTGGGGAAGTTAGAAATAAAGTCTTCTGTTTTCCCGACATTGTCAGTCTCCTTCTGCAAACTCCCTTAGAGTTGTTTGACGTCCACAGTGTTCAGTCTCCAACAGCGCTTCAGTTTGGACTTCCATCAACATTTTTCAAAAAACAGAAAATACATTCACACTTGCACCTTGTTTGAATTTAGTAGCTTTGAGTTTTTTGACACAGTGTGAGACTTTACGAAAAAAAAAGTCTCTGTAGTCCCTTCTCAGTTTGGACCAAAGCCGAGTCAGCTGAGTCGACTGAGCCTAAGAAGAAGGAGGAGGACAAAGAAAGAACGAAAGTATGGTGGCCCTTGTTAAATCTCTCTAATCCCCCTTCAATGATCCCCTTAGCACCTAAAAGTTTAAACTTATGCACAGCTGCAGTTTACAAATTTACAAAGCCTCAAAATGCAATGAGAAAATTCTACACATAAATTCTCAAAGGAGGGAATCACAACAGTGTTCAGTGAAAAGAACAAACTGTTGTGAGCACTAGAAGAGGTTTGAGGATTTAGAAGTGCATAAACTGTCCAAATCTGTCTCATTAAAAGAAGAGTTAGAAGAGTAGATTAATTCTGCACACTGTTCAAACCCTGACCGCTTCTGCTTTCTCTCATGAATATTTTCAAATTAAAGCCAAATAACACTAGAATGGGGATAATTGTGTCTTTTAATTTGTCTATCAAACATAAAGCTCCCTAAAACTAAGTAGAGTCTCACTTTTACACAACATTTATACGATTGTCTAGACTTCTCATTTGACATTTTCACAGATTTTATTTTATTTCTTCACAGACAGTGTTCCTGCAGGATGACCCTAGCTGCTCAAAGGCTCCTGGGTAAAGGAGAAGTGTGATGATGCTGCACTATAAGTAAAACTAAATGAAAGCTAAGAGAACAAATCACAGTTTCTCTCTTAAATTGCCCAATATCTACTTCCTTTTTTGGTGAAGCTGTATTAATTTGTAACCAGTCGTCAAATAGACCAGATCTTCTCGCTGTGGTCGAGTCTCTGGGTTTGTTGTCTTTGCACAGCTCATTTATTTTTTATGTGTGCAAATATGTTGGCGAAGTTGTTGCTGTGGAGTGTACTTGTGTCGATGCAAAGAGGTGAGAATCATTACGTTTTACATTTAAGGGATAAATATAATAGCATTTATAGCTCCATGCTACGTGGTTATGTTGAATTTGTTGAGTGTGACACAGTTTGGGATAAAAGTGAAGCATAGGATTAAAACCTTTTGTTTTTGTCTAGTGTCGAGTCAAAGGAACTGTTCAGTGTCTGTGAGCATCAAAGGTGGACATGTCACTTATTCACAGGTAAGACTTCCTGGATAAATAATGGGTAAATAAAAGAAAATAAACTGGAGCCATTATGTATTTCATAGTAATGTGTTAAATATATTCACATAGAACCAAACTAACCCTGTACTGTACACTGTGAATTCATCTTAAATTGTATTATTCCATATTTCTGTAGCTGTGGACCAAAGCTGTGTGTCTGAATTACAGATTTAATAAAATGGCTGTGGTGGGACCTTAACAAAGCTATGCATATAAGCAAATTTTCCAAAACCTGAAGTGACTAAAGCAGTGTTGTAAAAAAGAACGGGTCAAAATTCCTCCTAAACAAAGATAGAGAGTGATAAAGGAAGTCCAGTGGGTTTATTTAGTTTTTCAGTAAAAATGAAGAAGTAGATAAAGTTTCTAAACACATCAAGTTTAAGTTTATTCTTAGTAAAAAAGTGGGAAGTTAGATTTATTTACTGTAAAAGTGTAGAATAGAAAGTGAAAGTATTATTTAAGTCTGACCTGACCTTGTCCACAGGGCGGGCTGGAGGGCAGTGTCCTGACCTTCCGCTGCGGACCGGGACAGTACCCCTCCCCCGTCAGCTTCAGGATCTGCAAAGCCAGCGGACAATGGACACCTATGAGACTGCCCAACCGCAGAACAGTGACCCGGGCGACGTGTAAAGGTATTCACAGTTTTCCAAGACTGCTCCATTACCTTTTACTATTACACCTTTTTAATTATTATTTTGGTATGTCAGATCTAAAGTGTTTTGTTCAGTAAAAGCAGTAAGTAAAAAGTTGAGCATAAATCCTAAAAACACATTTACCTTGAAACTGGTCAGATTATATAATATACAGTATAAAGTTAACATTTGGGTGGATAATTGTGTCATGTTTGACTCAAAGGTATTCAGATTTTTATACCTTTTCCAAAACTGTGCTCAAACAATAACAACAAAATCAACATTAGGAAATGATATTTGAAATGTTCAGTTCAGTTATTATAAAGACCTATATTAAAAACACTTTTTAAAAAGAAAATGACATAAAGAAATGCAAACAAAAGGCTTAGTTTGAAATTTTACATTAACAGACTATATTGATCAGTTTTTGAGGAGTGGCCGACATAAACCTTTTATTTTATCATTATCTAGTGAAGGTTTTTGTTTTTAAAGAAAGTTAAAGGGGCTGTATGTAAAATGTTTCAGTTCTAACATTATACTACAACAACATTAGTAAATCCCCTCTAAATAACACTTTCTATTTGTTTATCTTGGACATTTAAAGCTTTATTGATCCCAGCGGAAGGAGGAGCCATTTTAGTTTCATTACTTCACACAGACAAACTGAGCACTGCTGGAGGAGAAGCACAGACTTTTTTTTCCAAACACACATGCAGGAAGGTTCCGAGCATCTATGAACTAAAATGTTTAAAAATGTGTAAGGCAAACACATCCACTGGGTTAGACAACAGTATGTCCCTGCAGGGCTGCCGTAGGTGCTCACAGATTTTAGAAAGGTTTTGTCACCACTAGATGCAAGACTTTCATTTCTTTTTTCTTCTTTTATCAGATGTATTGTGTCCAGCTCAGCTCCAGTTGGACAATGGTCACTTGTGGCCCAGAGACGAGTGGATTCCAGTTGGAGGTTCGCAGATTTTCTCGTGTGAAGAAGGTTTCACGCTGCACGGTTCGGCCAAGAGAAACTGCACCGTGACTGGGGAGTGGACGGGAAGCACCCCTGTGTGTCGAGTCTTTGGTGATTCAAGATGATGGACATACCAACATTTCCTTTGTTTTTATAAACTGTGAAAAAAAACAGAAGAATTGTGTTTGTTTTATCTGTTTTAGCTGATGATTGTGACGATCCCGGGACCCCACCAGGAGCCCACAGTCAGAGGTTCTCAGGACACTTTTTTCTGGGAGACAGAGTGACCTACAGGTGTCAGAGTGGGCTGGAGCTGCTGGGATCGGCCGAAAGGGTTTGTCTGGAGAACAGGGAGTGGAGCGGCTCGGCACCGCGCTGTCAAAGTAAAGCTACACTTTTTACAGCTTTTTAAACTGATTAAGTATTTACTTTTAAAGAATGTAGAATTGTATTTGTTGCGTGCCTGGTTTAATTTTTTTCTATCTTAATTTTATTTTATTTTTTCTTCAGCAGAAGAAATTCCTTCATTTTGGGGATAAATAAACTGACATTTTATCTGCAAAAGTTATAAGTGGCACTAGGCAGACTTTGATCTTAGCAGCTGTACAAATAAGATAAGACTTTATTGATCCCAAAATTGGGAAATTTGCTTGTAACAGTTGTTCATAGACAGGTAAAGTGCAATAAGTGCAAAGACAACAAAAGCTAGATAAATTAAATAAATTAAATATTAAAAATGTAATATTTCTGTTGGTGGTGCTCTTGTTTTGGAGCAGTGTGGACGTTAAGTTGTACAAAAGGATCATATTATTCTGAAATAATTACTTAATATACAATTTACTCTTCAAACAAATGTTTGCTCTAGCTTCAAAGGCACTGTAGTTTCTGTAGACTTTTTCTGTAAACTACAAAACCCTTGTCCTTTTAGCACTCGGTGGTTAAATTTGCAGGCCCCAATGAGTGCAGCAGTCTTTGGTTGTGACATTACCAGTAGAGAGGAGCATTTCATTTTAAATCTACAGTCCTGGAAATAAGCCTCTAGACTATTTTTTATCAGTATGATAGGACTTTGTTGATCCTACTGCAGCTCATACACAGATAAGGTAAAAAAGCATCCAATAGTCCTCATGTGTGCAATCAATAAAAGTAAAAAGTGTATTAAAAAACAAAAAAAGTAGACTTAACATAGTATTTAAAGTATACAGTTGTATGCTCTGTGGGTTGGATTTTTAGATAAAGGAAAGAAGCCACATAAAAATAAAAATAAAACACTACAGTTAAACAAAAATGTGCCTTTATTTCTGTTAAACAATACTTTACAATATTTAAATGATCTACAAGGTTATTGCAGGAGGAGAGGCTGTTTCCTTCCTTTCCTTTGACCTTTCCATCTTCCATTTTAATCTTATTATCACCACCTCTACGTAATTCCAGGCCCGTACACCTTCGACTCCCCCAGTGCCGTGGCAGCAGCGATGGCAGGTTCTCTCGCAGGAGTCATGGACATCCTGTCACCTGAGTCAGTAAAGAAAGGTCAGAGAAAAGAGTTATGAGTAGGTTTGTACATGTTTATTACATTAAAAATGGCAAATACACTTTGTATTTACAGCCGCGACTTTTGGGCGATCCTTCCAAGTGTCTGAGGGCAGTCGTATGAATGTGTTTGTCTTACTGGACACGTCAGGAAGCATCACTAAAGAGGACTTTGTACTTTCCAGAAACGCCGCCATCGCTTTGATCAGAAAGGTTTGTTAAGTTAATTGTATTTCTGCCCAATTGTGTTCACCTCTTGTTTGTTTAATGGTTTCTGGTGCTTGGTCTTTGCACTGCTGGCTTCTAAAAGTAGGTTCTTTATCCTCTGGTCTACGCCTACACTGTCCAGTTTCATTTGCCTGGTTCGTTATCTTCCCTCAAGTTCTTTTTTCTTTGGCTTTTCATTTGAATAAAAAACAGTAGGAGAAACACAGGAAGTGGAACCCCCTCAAGTAAATCTGATGACAACATCTTAAGGGTGCATCTGAAATTTTTGACAGACAAATTCAAACTCAAACAGGGATTACTCTATTTTTTACTCTTGGATTTTGACTGTTTAAAGCTTATTGTAACAAAAGACATTATCAAAGCTTTATGATTAAGGATTTTAATAGATGAGCATGATCCGCCTACAGCAGAACTTTGGCCAATCACAGCTCTCTCCAGGTAAAAAGGAGCGCTCCCATTGGGCGACACTGATGTCAAAAAATAACGAAGGAAATTGTTTTTTCTGTTGTTGCAAAATGTCAAAATTGTCTTATTTTATAGCAAAACAGCTCAAAAAATGCTAATTAATTGCAGATAAATATTGGTAATTCTTTGATACAGTGTTTAACAAGCGGAGATAAGAACTAAAACTTCAAGGTAAGCCTTAAACTTCGGTTTAATGTAGTGTAGTAGTATTCTGAACATTTCCTAAATAAAAGAAGCAGGAAAGGTTATTATGCTGCTGTTGAGGGAGAGTAGTGAGAATGAAGAAGGGAAGGCAAAAGCAAAATAATCCTTTACAGTCTGTGAGCATCTACAGTGGCCCTGCAGGGACATGGTGTTGTCTATGAACAAGCCCATTGGAAATATGTCAAATGTGTAACTTTCTAAATTGAGAAAAATAAAAAGCCTACATGCAACATTGTGTTTTAAATAAAAAACATGAACATGCTTCTCCTTCAGCAGTTGCCGGAGCCGGTAGTAATGGACCTAATGGCTCCTTCTTTCTTCTTTGAGGTCATTATTCATTGTTTATTGCAGCTGCATCTCCTTAAAAACTCGTCTTTCTGTCGCAGCTGGCCAGTTACGAAGTGGAGATACGGTTCCACGTTTTGTCGTTCGCCACCGAGGTCATAGACATCATGGACATCCTGAACGAACACGCCAGCAGCAAAGAGGACTACGTTATACACAATCTTCAGAACTTTGACCCAAAGCGTACATTTTTCACTCATTCATCAATTATGTCATCTTGAGAGGATCACTACTATAATCTTTCTGCTGTGAATGATGTGTTTAACTGCAGGTCATGGGGATAAAACAGGCACCAACCTTTATGCTGCGCTGAACCGCGTCAGTGAACTACTCGGTATTTTAAAGATACGGTTACCCCATTTCAACGAGACCCAAAATGTCATTGTCATACAAACGGACGGTAAAGACAGAAGCTTTATTTATGCTGTATTTTTTTTTTGACAACTGATTCAAGTGCAGTTAATCATTCAGTTTACTTTCAGGTCACTCCAACATCGGCAACAAGTCTTCGTTAGCTCTGAACATGATCAGAAGCGTTCTTGGTTACGACGTCACAGCGACTGACCACACGCACGAGAGACTTCTAGGTATCGGCATCATCAAAAGCCTTTTTATACCTTTATTCAAAATGACAAAAATATTATATGAAAATATAAGCAAACGTAAGCTCACAACACCTTTAAATTAAGCCACAACGGAAATGCTCCTGAACACAAGGGGGCAGTGTGTCTGCTACAGGAACGAGGGTTAAAGGACAAACAATGATTGAAATTATAACTTTGTAAATTTTTTTAATAAACACACTAGATGGTGCTGTTAGCCCAAATGCTAATAAGGCATGTTACCATTGCATTTGACCTCCTCAGTGCTTCACATTTGACCTCGTCATTTTATTTAGTTGGAAAATATTGTTTCGGTTGTTTGTTTTTTTACCCCTCTCTGTTTTTTCTTTCTGTTTAAGATCGTCTATGGTCCACTTGAGTTTCACACTTGAATCAAACCAAACCAGAGTTTACTTGAAAGCCTGTCGAGACCTCTGTTTTGAAGGGGCCTTGGAGCGTGTGTTTGGTGTTTTGTCTGGAGCATTCACATTTATCAAATTGAACAAAGCTTTTTTTACTTGCTACTTGGATAGTCTCCAGTCTGTAGACGAGGGATCTGCGCCCTCTACTGGCTTAAAGTTATGCAGTGCCTTTTTAACTAATAATGTGTAGTCATTCAGAATTTTCCATGAAATGAGCTAAAGCTTTTGTAAAAACAAGGTCTATATCAGTAAATATTTGTGGCACTCCTCTTCTTCTTCAGGGTAATGTAAAGCTGTAGGTCCTAATAATAAAAAGTAAAAGTGCACATTAGAGAGCATTCATTTAGCAGGACCAGTCTGAGGCAGGTTTAGCGAATTTGCTCTGTAACTAATATTTTTATGAGGAATAGGAAGCAGGATTAGGTATAAAATAGGGTCTAAATCATGAAAACGTGTGTGACATTTTTTATACATGTGTTGTTCTTTTCAGAAGTCTATGTGTTTGGAATCGGACTCAAAGTGAAAAAAAATGAGCTAAACTCGTTGGCCTCAAAAAAACGTGATGAGAATCACCTTTTCATTTTAGAAAACTACAACCAACTTGGAGAAGTGTTCAACAACATTATCAGTGAGTAAAGCTCTTTGTGGGGTTCGTGCAAGGCTTTTACTCTTCATATGTCTTTAAGTCATTTAAACAATATTAGAGCATATAGCTTACATTCTTTCCCACTTTTGTGCTGCTTTACTGTCGTTTTATCCACAAACCTTGATGTATATGACCCTCTGTTGAAGGTGACAAGACCGTGACAGTTTGTGGAGTGGCCCAGGAACATGTAGAAGACACCTCTCAATTTTACACCCATCCCTGGCATGTCAACTTTGTCGGGGTAAGATTTATTTTGGTCTTTAGTCTTTGTATTTTTGATTTGTTTTGTCTGTATCTCATTTTATTTTTTCACTTC
The DNA here is from genome assembly GCA_024349245.1 of Neodontobutis hainanensis. Taxonomy (NCBI): domain Eukaryota; kingdom Metazoa; phylum Chordata; class Actinopteri; order Gobiiformes; family Odontobutidae; genus Neodontobutis; species Neodontobutis hainanensis. Next base: position 436,379 of record JALDNG010000020.1, read on the forward strand.
TTTGTAGAATGGAACAAAACCCAAATGCTCTGGGTCCATCGTGAGCCAGAACTGGGTGCTGATGGCTGCTCACTGTTTTGGCAGAACGGGCTCAGAGACGGTGCCTCAGATAGTGGAAATTAAACACGGTCAGTACGATAATAAATAATAAAGAGGCTGTGTCTGAAACCACATCCTATTTCCTAACACCTCAATAACTACATTTGTTCTGTTGCCGTTGGTCATGTGACACTGGCATATGTGTAAATCCTGCCGAAAGCAGACGTCTGTATTAAATTGTCAAGCTTTAAGTGATATTTACATGTTAATACATAAATAATATGTATGTGTATGTGTCACATTACTGAATAAACTGACTGTAATATGGCATCTTTTGGTAATGTTAGTAAAGTGTATTTTTTATTTTAAAGATGCATTATGAGAAATTTTGACTGCACTCCTTTAGAGTATGTAGTGCTCCAAAATGTCATAATAACTATAACCCAGGTAGAAGTTTAGGACACCTCTCTGGTTTTTTGTCCAATCATTTTTTTGTAGAGTCTGTCCCTTTAAAGCCCCTCCCCAGAGCTTTAAAATGCTCAGAAAATGTGCAACTGAACTGAGATATTTCGTGAAATTACAATGTTTAGGAGAGAAGTGCTCCAGCAGGCTGCAGTTCGGAGAGGCCTGTGGTCGGAGCTGCTTCTCAGGGTCTTTCTGTGAGGAGTCTGACATGTGTTACCAGGGGTTCTCTCCGGGTACTCCGGGTTTGTCCCTCTGTCACTGTCACTGTCTGTCTCTAAATGTTAGCCCTGCGACTAACTGTCCAGGGTGTACCCCGCCTCAGGCCCAAAGCTGCTGGGATAGGCTCCAGTCACCCGTGACCCCTAACGGGACAAAGCGGTAGATAATGAATGTATGAATGAATATACTATTACACTAAAGTGGGTTGGAGAGGTTAGTGAGGGATTTTCTTTTTTGTTTGTTTTTGTTGAGTCTTTTTTTTTTCCAGGAGAGGGCACGGTGATGTCCGACAGAGTGATCATGCATCCCAAATTTGATGTGGATGCACTTAAGCAGAGAAATGTGAAAGAGTTTTATGACTACGACTTGGCACTAGTGCATTTGAACCGGCCGATCCATCTGTCGTGGAGAGCCAGGTAAAGTGGGATTGTTTTATTTTTTACATATTCAGTGACACAGAAAACATACAGCACATAAAATAAACACATATAAGCCCAACATATTTCAACTCTTATCATCTTAGAAGAGCTGTGTGTATACACTCTATTTTTATATCTACAACAGGCCTATCTGTTTACCGTGTACTGTCCCGGCCAATCGAGCGATGAAGAGCGTCAACTCCACGTGTCTGCAGCACAGTAAGTCTTTCACAACAGTTTTACACACATTCTGCTCTTTATTTCACTTAATTTACTTCATATATGACCTGTAAACTAACAAACTGATCAGTGTTTTCTGTGTAACTTACAATACCAACTCTCCATCGAGTACATGATCCTAAACAAACTGAGATCCAGTCTGTAGTAAGAGAGCCACAGGGGTGGAAATAACCAGTCTGTTTCATTATTTACAATATGTTTGTTTGTTTGTTTGCAGTGAAGGAGTTGATTCCTCACACGCAGACAACTGTCTCTTTCATTCATAAATCCTCAGAGCGAAAAGAAACTCATATTCACACCGGCCGTGAGGTGAGTGTTTGAGATGAAACACAGGTCAACTGGCCACATTTACAGCACTGCATGGTTTAATCACCGTCTGTGACTGTGTGGACTATGGAAGCTACTTTTACAAACTACTGATCTGTATTTCCTGTGGGAAATCCTGTGTGTAATTTCCTGGAATAAGCAAAATTCTAGACAGGTTAACCATAATCTAAATCAGTGGTGTCAAACTCAAAGTAGTGAGGGGCCTTGATAGTTAATAAGAATCCTTTTAGGGGCCAGAGGCTGTGACACTTTTTATTAATATTTAGTTTTTGAATGTAAGGTTTTATCTTCATTTTAGTTTTTCTCACATCACAATGTTTTTCTAATGAATTTTATGCCTCATTTTCACTAATCTTTTTGTAAATTATGACACTATTAACTCATTTTAAACCCCATTTTAGTCCCTTTTAAACGGTTGCCCCTGTTAAGTATCACTTTGTGGTGGCATTATTCCCTATTACATGTCTCTGATTAATTCTGCAAAATCTTAAAAATATCATCTACTAAATGCATAGGAGGGCAAAAATAAATGATTGCTTGTGTTTGACATGTGCGATCTAAATACTACGGACGAATAGTCTCTTACACAGTGTTCTCCTGTCTTCATTTACAGAGGGCTGCTTGTGTGGACAAAGCCAAACAAACTCTGAAAAGTCAAACGGATGTGACGCTGGATGAATATGTCCCAAACAGGTTTTTTTGTTCTGGAGGATCTTCATCAAAACAAGATGCTATCTCCTGCAAAGGTCTTTAAAAAAAAAAAAAAAGTTAAAAAGTTAAAACAAAAGGACCACAGTGGGATTTGGATGAGCTTTGAATGTCATGTTTATTTTTTATTCTTTTTAGGAGATTCTGGGGGATCTCTGTTTCTGCAAAAAAGAAAACGCTTTTTCCAGGTTTGTGAAATTGACAAAAACAGCATCTCAAGAAACATAAAGGTTGAGCTATTGCGCTGCTTCTGCCACAAACTGAACTCAACATAAAGGGTTTAGTTCTTTTGTTTTAGCTGTGCTATTGACGCAGACTTACATGAAAAGAACGTAAAGCCCTATTAAAGGAGCCTTTGTAGAAAACAGAAACTACACAGCAGTGGGGGCTTTTTGTCTTTCTGTTGCAGGTGGGAGTGGTGAGCTGGGGCACCACTGATGTGTGCTCCGGTGGCTACGCGGAGGACAGGCCTCCGCCCGATGCTCGAGACTTTCACATCGATCTGTTTAAGCTAATGTCGTGGCTTAAAGAACATTTGGGACGCGACCTCCAGTTCCTGCCTGACGTTCAGTAGGAACATGGTCGGAGCACTGACTGTGATGAATTTGAAGATTTTAAACTTTTTATTAAATCAATTAAAAAAATAAAACTTTACAGTCACAGACAAATGTTGTTCAAATCTGTTTAAATAAATCTCTTGAATTATTCAGATGGTCTAGTTTAGTGTTCTGTAAAAGAGGGTCTGTGAAATACTGTACTACAGTAGATAATTGTCAGTACGGCCCTAGTTTGGAGAAGCACACAGGAGCAACAACACCAACACCGACTTTGTGATTGTGTATAGTATGAGTTCTGTATGTCTACTAATGCAAAAAAAAAACATTATGAGAGAAGAGATGCTGGCTTTAGGAAAGTCTTGTTCTTGTTTGGACCATGTCAGAGTCCAATCAACTGATCACTGTAGGATATTAAAGGGAAAGGAAAAATATATGCAGTCCTTTATCATCAATAAAATATTAGTAAATGCTTGGCGGACCAGATTAAACAGCCCAAAGGGCCGCATGTGGCCCCCGGGCCTTAGTTTGCCCACCCCTGCAGGAGAAAGTTAAAGTCCAAAGAATAACTTCAACAGGCACAGGAGTTTCCAAAGCTTTATTGTCAAACTCTCGGGTTATTTAAAACAATTAAGTAACAGAAAATTAATCTATAGTTGTCTTCACCTACTTTAATGTAAAATTATAAATGTATTCTCAGGTCTTTGCTCACAGTGTGTTCATTAAGTGTGTTCATTCTCTCTTTGACTGTGGCTCTGCTTCCATCTCCTGCCTTAGATCTTCTGTCCTAAGTGTCTGCACTGGCTGTATGTTTTTCTCTCTATTGAAACTGACAGCACCAGTCGTCCACTCATCCTTCAGAGAACAGCTGGAACAGAGCTTCTGATTGACTGTCTTTGAAGTTAGGCACAAAGTGGATCTGCAGTATCTCAGAAAACCCTTCAGAGAGAGAAGGTGCCACAAAGTGTTTCCTGTCAAAATAAAAGGTCCAGGTTTGAGAAAATCTAATTTATATATATATATATTTAAATACATTTTTATACTATTATTTGAGACTTACTTGTAGCTGTGGAAAACCATGTCATTGACCTTGAGGTGTTTTGTCTCTGATGGAGCCATCTCACGAAACTGGAAAAACATGATCAGAAATGTGTTCGGCACAGACGTAAGATGAATAGTGTCATATCCTCATCATCATCATCATCATCATCATTATACCCTGTTGTTGTGTTTGGCCTGCTCCAATGTTGCGGAGAAGTTGAAACAGCGACAGGGCACTCCTGCTGCCTTAGCAACATCTAAATATCTGTAAAAAAAAGAAAAGTACATCAGGGTTGGGCCATTCTCAAGCATTTAGACACATTTGACTGTGGTTATGAGGCCTTTTATCTGTTATTAAAGGTAATATAAGACCAGGAGTGCTCAAAGTTATCAAAGTGTCCACCAGAGCTTTCAATACAGACCAGCAACGAACTGGCTTTTGATGTAAAACCAGTGTTTATTCAATGAAACTTGAAGGAATTACAAAGGATCCACCTGTTCCACCTGTGTACAACAAAATATACAGAGCTGATATCCCCTCGAGTGAAGAAAATGTCTTTGAATTGTATTAATGACTCAGTAGACTTCTTTTCCCTGAGGCTCCTGTGCTGGCAGATTCATTTTATGATACATTTGACAGATTTATTGGATTAATTAAATGTGTGGGATGTAATTCTTGTTCACACACAAAAAACACGTCCACACTTGTTTAACTGCATTATGATTAGAAGTTCAGCGCTTTACAATGCACTGTGCAGTTTTATAATGAGACTGTGAACACAGGAAGAGGATTCAAGCAGGGTTTTTTATAACGTCCAGTTTGATGGAGTTTAAAGATTAGGTGGACTTAAAAATATTAGAGTCGGACTTAAAACTATTATTGAGTAAAGAGCTAAAAACAGAATTCGACCTTTAGGAGATTTCTTTAGTGTAATGTCTGCAGGTCAGCCACAGAAGGCTAAGTTTTAAAAGTCCTTTTGGTTGCAGCACGTTTAAACAGATCTCTTTGTTTATGGAGTGGGGTTATGGAAGTCTCTGGACTAACTTAACTTTAAATGTTCAACGAGTATTACTAAGTTTAAAACGATAAAAAAAATAAAATATTGCTTTGCTGTAAAAAAAGAACGAGAATCAAGAATAAGTTTATGTCAGACAGAAGACTGTAAGAGGCTGTCCCAGAGAAGGAGCTGGCCTCATGATTGATTGACTCTTGATTATTTTCAGATAATGTGGCCAAAAAAGGGGCAGGTCATATAAGACTGAGCTTCTTCCTGTTCCGTTTCAGTTTATGATAATTGGATGGCTGGCTGCTTTGTTTGTTCATTTTTTGTTTTTGTTTTTTATAATGTTTTGTGGAGTTATCTGAACAAAAAAAAACAAAACATAATAAAATATTTAGCGGCCACTAATCTTTTTGACCTGGAGGTCTACTTTCTCTGTTGTGTTGAAAGCGGAGATGTACAGTCACACAAAGCATACTTTTGTATGTTTCACTGAACATTGCACGTAAGAGATTAATTTTCCCTGAGTGTGTACTGACAGGCAACTTTGCAGACTTACATTACAAAAAAACTATTTCTATTTACATGACGTTCTTATTCAACACATTTGAGATCTACAAGCACAATAAAAAGTAACTATAGTTCACACATGATAAAGTAAAACTTCATAGGTTTTTTTTAAACTTTGCAAAGCAGCAACCCCTTTCCTGACACAAGAAGGGAAAACCTGAGAAAAAGCCACAAAAGAAGCGTGCGACAGGTGACGTCAGGACAACCTCAGCGGGACATGGTGCAACAGTTTAACAGAAAAGGCTTTATTACAGACTGCAGCATTCATCCAACTGTGACCTTTGAACTAAAGCTCTACTTTCTCGTCTTTAGAAGTCTACCTTCTGACACGCAGAGTGAAAAAAGGTTGTGCCGATTAATTGCTTGATGCAACAAAGAAGGCCTTATATATTTATGTCTGTGGTAATTAAAAACACAGATGAGCTATACATTTTAACGATTAACTAAAACACACCAGCTTCAGCCATGTGTCAAGTAGAGCAGACTGCAGATGAAAAGTGCCTCCTTTAAAACAACTCATATAAAGAAACTTTATGAAAATCAGCAGAGCTCTGAAGTTTAGCTTGGCTCCATTAGAAGAAGTACCTGATTAAATGATTTTACTCTAATCTTCCCCCATTGGCTTCAAAAAGAGGTTTTCTTTTACCGTTTGCGGGACTCGGGGTCTGGGTTGGTGTTGTCAACGGCGACGCTGTGGCCCTCCTTCAGCGCTCGCTCACACGCCGCGACACAGTTCTGCCATGAACCCAGCGTGTCCTGAAGTAGATTAAAGAGATGACCTCAGATGTTTTCATGAACGAGTGGATGTTTAATTTGCTCAGAAAGTACCCACTCACCCTGTTCACGTAGACGTAGCCCTTTGGAATAATGTGATTGTGAAAGAAGGAAGATTTACCCGCTGTGGACAAATACAACAGAAATAATTGTACAGTTTTTCCACAATATGACTTTCTTATGACTTCTCCTTTTACCAAATCTTCTCTCCTGCAAATGTACAAGACACCATTTTACATAAATCCTTTTGAAAACACATCTATCTTGACACAGGAGTGATAATATACAAAACTAAGACTTCATGGCTGATGGTAATATGAATATTTTGATTAGTACATTAAAAATCTGCTTTTTCAAAACCTGCATTTATGTTTTATCTTTATTATTTATTGTCGTTACTGCTTTAGTGTAGCTGCACTGCTGAACGTAAAAGTGACATGGGATTATTATGTTGATCTATGTTGCCATAAAGATATCACTCACTTTAATTTCCCTTTAGACAAAGTTTGAGTTGAAGTAAGTTGTAATTAAGGAAAGTTTTATTTGCGTCTGAACTGACAAAAGGTATTTCTGAGAAACTTTACCATACCTTGAGATAAGATTATAGTCGACATGACGAGACAGAAAAACACACACATATTTGGAAACTGAATCACAAAGGCCTTATGCAATAGTAATAAATAGTTATATAATCCAAAAAATAAAAGGTTCTGTACTTCTTTACTTTTGGATGTGACCATGTGATTGAAGGCTCTAAATAGACGAGTGTCAATGTTTGTTGCCATTATTACGGTTTTACAAAGTGCGAACACAATTCTATATATTTTATGTCCTTGTAAGCTCTTTTCTTGTTTTTAGATAAGTTTAATTTATTATTGTGAAATGTTGATTCCTTACATTTTACTGCAACAGATTCTCTCAGATATATTTCTGGTCTTGTCCTTTACAAAAAAAAAAGCTTTAAATATGAAATCCTGTATATAACTCACTTTAAGAGATTTACACCAATACTGAGCCCATAATAGTTGCTTATACCAGTGACAGATCATATTAATACAAGATACTAATTTTGTTTTGTGTTATTACAGAAGTATAATATAAAGAAACTGTTAAAATCTCGTTAATATAAAACTTTATCTTGTACAATTTTGATAATGATAATAACATGAAACATATTACTTTAGGAGGTGATACGGATCAAATTATTCACAATAACTAATAATCAATTTACAATTAACACAGTTTTAGTTTTTTAATCAGAGTTTGAATGAAGCTATCAACTGTTGTTCGACTATTCTTCTCTACTTTGGTTTAAACTCTTCTCAACCAACTATAACAGCTTCAGAGGGTCAAAACTCAAACTACAGCAGCTTCAGAGGGTCAAAACTCAAACTACAGCAGCTTCAGAGGGTCAAAACTCAAACTACAGCAGCTTCAGAGGGACAAAACTCAAACTACAACAGCCTCAGAGGGACAAAACTCAAACTACAGCAGCTTCAGAGGGTCAAAACTCAAACTACAGCAGCTTCAGAGGGTCAAAACTCAAACTACAACAGCCTCAGAGGGACAAAACTCAAACTACAACAGCCTCAGAGGGACAAAACTCAAACTATAACAGCCTCAGAGGGACAAAACTCAAACTACAACAGCCTCAGAGGGTCAAAACTCAAACTACAACAGCCTCAGAGGGACAAAACTCAAACTATAACAGCTTCAGAGGGTCAAAACTCAAACTACAACAGCCTCAGAGGGACAAAACTCAAACTACAGCAGCTTCAGAGGGTCAAAACTCAAACTACAACAGCCTCAGAGGGACAAAACTCAAACTACAACAGCCTCAGAGGGACAAAACTCAAACTATAACAGCCTCAGAGGGACAAAACTCAAACTACAACAGCCTCAGAGGGTCAAAACTCAAACTACAACAGCCTCAGAGGGACAAAACTCAAACTACAACAGCCTCAGAGGGACAAAACTCAAACTATAACAGCCTCAGAGGGACAAAACTCAAACTACAACAGCCTCAGAGGGACAAAACTCAAACTACAACAGCCTCAGAGGGACAAAACTCAAACTATAACAGCCTCAGAGGGACAAAACTCAAACTACAACAGCCTCAGAGGGACAAAACTCAAACTACAACAGCCTCAAAGGGTCAAAACTCAAACTACAAAAGCTTCAGATGGTCAAAACTGAAACTACAAAAGCTTCAGATGGTCAAAACTGAAACTACAAAAGCTTCAGATGGTCAAAACTGAAACTACAACAGCCATAGGGGGTCAAAAGATAAAAAAATAAATACACAATAGATTTACAGAAGGGCATTTACCTGACGCTGCACGGTTTAACTAAAGTCAATTAAGCTTTAAACAAATTGCTTCCTGACACTAGGGCTGCAGAAAATATTGCAAATAATTGCAATATCAACAACTGCAATATCCACATCTCAAAGAACTGCCTAAATCACAGTAATAATATTGTATTGCATGTGACAGCCAATCACCGTTCGCATGACAAAATAGTTGTTATATCAAAATGAGTTGTAAATGTACGTTTTCCTGATATTATACCGCCCTAACTGACGCGATCTTAAGAAATCTGAGGAAATATGTGCAATCAGCAAATAAAGTGCAAATTCCAGATCTATATACGTATATTCTTTCCAGGCCCACTTTGGTTCAATCCTTGTTAGTCTAAAGCGGTCAGAGCTGTGTCATATTTGCTTGTAGTACTGACATATATTATACTTACAGGCAGGAAAACCCACAGCAACAATGACTTCTGTTTTGTCCGAGACGAGAGAAGCAGACGGTGGGTCGTACAGCCTCGCATTAGAGTCAAGCTTCCTCTGTTGAAGCAAAGAAAGAACTGTGGTTAATACCTTTCACCAAAGACAATAGAAATGATGTAGGTTTGTATTACTGGGTCAAATTGAGGGAGGCTGTAGGGGGCGCTCTTCCAGCCCAGGAAGTACTCCTCTGGGGTGTGAAACGGCAAACCGATGTTCAGAGCAAACTTTAAAAGAAAAAGAAAGAAACTACTATTACATTTCTTCAAGCACAAGTTTTGAAATGATTTGAAATCTGTAAAAAACAAACATTAATATTAATATGACATATTGCACCACATTATAGAAACAGAAAGTGTGTTCTGGTTTCTGTCATGACTTGATTTTCTCATTTGTTTTGTTTGTGGACAGATCTGCAGTGAGTGGATCTGGTGAGATACATATTCACTGTGAAGTTTTTGTATTTACTGAGCCTTTTTCCACCTTCGCAATATGTCCCACCTCCGTCACTCACTCCCAGAACTACCTCATGCATCCATCTACACTGGCTCATCGTAAATATATGAATATTCAATACAAGATCCACCTCACGCCCTGCCTCCTCAACATCTCTTTCTGTCCTCCTTCACCTCTACATGACCCTGTCCCAGAACCTCCGCTCCTCCACCAACACACAGCTCTCTTGACCTTTTCTGCTTCTTCGCGTCCGTTATGTGCGCAGAATGTGTGGTATATTGTTAGGGGCCTTGGCTGTAAGAAGCTTTAACTGAGCTTAAAACAATTACTTGATTTGCCAAAAAACATAGAATAACATGGGGACAACCCGATGATGAGCACACAGCGTGAAAATGGTCAAATAAAAAAGGGATCGACAAAGTTTAGAGAAAACAGTTATCTTACTAATCTGTCACTACAGGAAAAGTCCTTCTTCTTCTTCCCTGGAGCCCAGTTTTCAGGTCTCCCTGCAGCATCTGTTAGCATTAAAGACAGGCGTATCCTAAATGTATCCTAAATATCTTCATGTAAATGCAAAACCGAGGCCAACTGACCAGAACTGAACCCTCACCTCCGACATACAAACTCTGCGTCTTGTCCACAGGAAAACCATCATTGCACTGCAAAAAAACAAGTGACAGATAATCAAAGTTAATCCTGTTAAATCTCTGCTAATGTGAAGTTGTGTGTGTTTTAGCCAACCTTTTCACACAGGTGACTCCACATTCCCGTCACTGGCTTCCTGTAGACACCTGGCCCGGTCGCTACAAACACCTGTAACACAGAGCAAGGTAATAGGGCTTCCATTTCAAATCCTATTCCTTCTTATTTCAAATCAGTTGAAGTAAATATTGTGTGTATTGTATCATTAAGAAACTGTGGAAGGTTGGTTTTACTCAAAGAAAGGACCATGTTTTTTTAATTCCTTCCTTTGGTTGAAAGATGGTAAAACAGTATTTTTAGTTATGGTCCATTTCTCTAAATTGAATTTAAGAGATGAATGATGAATTTGAATGAATAAATTAATGAATGTATTTTGGAAGAGTCAAAAGAAAAGCAGAAAAAGAAAAGGGAAGTCCCACATATTGACAAGTCTGTGGCAGCCACCATTAACTGGCCCTGCTATAGACTCCACACAAACCATAAATAGGTTAGTTCATAGTTTTTACAACTGTAAATAAGTACAGCCTTATTTTAGAGTCTGCTACATTGACAGTGTACTTCCGTGAGTTTTTGTAACTACTCAGAGGAGCTCAGTACAGACTCTGTAGCAGCTGCTGCTGTGGGAGAGTTATTGTCTCATTTAAATAAATCTGTATGTACTAAACACTGCGGGTCAGACGTCCTTGTGATAGGTTTTATTAAGGCTAAATTCTAAGCTCAATGCAGCTCAAACAGTCCCTACCCCGCTGTAGACTCACGACAAGTCTATGGGAAACACTGAGAAAGCTACATTATGCACTGAACTGAGGAGAGAAGGCACACTGCTCATCAATGACACATTTCTAAGCCAGACTTTAGGGGATCTTACATTTGTTTGTGTTGTGTCTATATTTGTAAATGACTGACCTGCACTGGGAGCTGCAAAGTTGCAAGAATGTCTTCCACTTTCGACTTGAACACTTCTGGTCTCAGTTTGCCTTTAGCGATGCCCATCTGATTAGTGAAGAATACCACCTGCAGAAGAAGTACGGCTAAAAATGAATAATCCAGGATAAAAACAAACCTGCCACAAAATAAACAAAAGTATTTTATTGTAAGTGTATACAGACTACCTTGTACCCTTTCTTGAGCAAACTGGCGAGTCTGGGCTGAATCTCAGGATACAAAATTCTGAAGAAAAAAAAAAAAAAAAACAGATGTAACCAACAGTATATAAACTATAAACATACAAATACTCTTAGCTAAAGCCGTCTCAACAGACCTCCAGTCGTCTGGTGCCGTGGGAAAGACTTTTCCAGACTTGGTGGTGATGATGCAGCCGTCTATGTCAAATCCGGCGATCTAAAGCAAGAGAAGAGAGGATTATACTTGCACTAGCGTCAAGATGCTAATTTGATTTAAAAAGTAAGCTTGTTATTACTTTTTTGGATTGTCTTTTGTATTTTCCAGTCCTTACCTTTTCACTTCCTCGGACTCCCGCCGCAGTGTAAACCAGGAGGTTACTTATTTGCTGCCAGCTGCTCTTTGCACATCCCACTGAAGACGATGAAGAGGACGAGACAGACCGAGACGTGGTACTGTTAGCGTTATCATCCACAGACCGCGCTGCCAGCTCCTGAAGCCTTCTAAGCTTTTCCTCTGCCATCCTCTCCTCTTCATCGTCCTCAGTGCTTCTGTCTGAGACTTTCGTGTCTGATTTTTGCCGTTTTACCTCCGACTGCTCGACATCAGGACTCAGTGGTCGCTTTGAAGACTTCACAGACATGAAACAAAAAAGAACACAGGCATCAATTAGAACTAGCCTTTAAAACTGTATTTTAAGTATGACCTCATTTAACAGCGGTATAAAAAGTATCCTCTTTATTTATAGTAATTTGGAATTACTTCATCTCATGTGTTTTTGTTATCAATGAGTCATATTAATTCAATTCATTCTTTACTACTCAGTTTACTTAAAGTTAATTTATACTCTATATTAAGCAATCCCATTAGGTTTGCGTTTAATAAAACATAGTACATAGTTAAATTCAGCTGATAAATCCCAGCTCTGCTAAAGAAGAAAGTAAAACATTTAGCATGTTTTTTCCTGGAATCTTTTTGGTAATGGAAACGTAACCGTACTGACCTGACCTGCACCGTGGAAACATTCTAGTGACACTCTTAAGACACAGAATGCAAGACAAACTTGTTCATTTAAAATCCCAGCCACGCAGAATGACAGGAGGGTGTGGACTTAAAAATGTGTGGCAGCTACAGGTGGAGGAACAGTGTTGGCTGAGAACGGGGGCGCGGCACCACCCAGGGAACCACCCAGGGAACCACCCAGGGCACCACCCAGGGCACCACCCAGGGCACCACCCAAGGCACCACCCAGGGCACCAACCAGGGCACCACCCAGGGCACCAACCAGGGCACCAACCAGGGCACCACCCAGGGCACCAACCAGGGCACCACCCAGGGCACCACCCAGGGCACCACCCAGGGCACCACCCAGGGCACCACCCAGGGCACCAACCAGGGCAGAGGAAGCAGCCGGAGAAGGAAGGGGGTGCAGGCCCCCAATAAAAAGGAAGAATTCACAAAGGAGGATTTACATAAAAACACAGCAAGTAGAGCAATTGAACAGTGGCCCAGTCCCGTTAGAGCTCATGGGGCAACTTTGGGCCTTAGGCACCCCTTTTCCATGATGGTCCGCTGCAGCACCACTGGAGGCGAGGGGGGATACTGCGATAATCAGAAGTTTTGTTTTTGTTTTGACAAAGTGCAATGTGAAGCAAACCGAAGCCTCAGAAAAATGCAACAATGTTGACTCTTAGTCCCCAATTGAACCAAGTCTACCAGACTAGTCAGGAAGACTGGTCAGGAATGACTCTAGTATAAGAATAATCCAAAGGACACCAAAAAGGTACAGAAATATGATAGAAATGTGCAACATAGCATTGTCCCTATAAGGTTTTTTATTGTTTTATTTTATTTAAAACAGGGACCATGCAATCAAACAGTTACAAAATAAATATTGCAGCTGATGTGATGCATATAAAGTTTATAGCAAATGCTAATTCTCAACTCTTGACCCTGTTTGGGCTTTTCTTTGTTTAGGGGACATCGAGTTAAAGTTGTTGATTTGTTAAAGGGTAACTTTTGTCCTCTTTAGTGCCTACTTTTTATTTTAACATTTGATTAAGATTACAGTAAAACAGTTTACCTTCATGGGAGAAGTAGGAAAGAAATCCTTTAAACTCCGCTTTGGTTGCTGACTGTCCTTTTCGACCTTTACTCCTTTTGTTTTGTCTTTTGCTTTGAGTCCAGTGTGTGTCGCACCAGCAGCTGTCCCATTGGAGCTGAGTGAGTAGTGTAACTTGAAAGGGTGGCTCTGGTTTACCAGGAACAACACACCTCCATGAGTCAGTTTCCCAGACTGGCCTCGAGGCAACTTCTGACCGTCCAGAAAACTAGGGTTGGGCCCGAGCTATAAGTACAGGACATGAAAGATAAGAAAGACAAAGGCAATAATAACAGTTCCACCAATAAAAATGTATGATCAGATTTATTTACGACCAAAGGCCTTACTCCCAGGGTGCCCTTCTCCAAGTCTCAGAATCTTTATCAATGTAAGTCATTTAAAAATAAAACACACTGGTTGGAAAAATATTGAAAGCACATTAGCAAATTATTAGTGCTCCATAAAAATTCAATGACTTCATTTCAGATTTTCAGGTAGATTAAATCTGCCTGAGGTGCTCTGTTGAGATTTTATAGGTCTAGGTTATTTGTTTTTACATTTTTACATTTAAGTGCAATGGTCTTTTTCAGAAATCACTGTACATAATTTTGTTTATTTCTCCTCAACACTCAAATCTGCCTCTGTGTATGACTGCCATATTTCATTTGGCCTAAGGCAGTGTTTTAGTGATTTAATTGGTAATTGGTAATTACCATCTTAGCTGCTGTTCTTTTGATTATCTTTACCACAGTGTCATTCCTTTATACTCTCGTTTCCTTGTTGCTGACCTTTCAAAATGCTTAATTGGTACGAGTGGTGTTCATGATTATTGTAACGTCTTAGAACCGCAGTTTATGTTTAAATCATCGTCACAATCTTAGTGGTATTTTACAGGAGCTGAGGAATTACATTCAAAAAGTTAAACTTGTATAATATATTCATTCATTGCACACAGACCGATCTATTTATTTCTTTTAAGTTTGATGATAATAACTAACAACTATCTTGAAGAGCCCTGGTGCCACAGAAAGATTGGACTGGAGTCAGTGCTTCAACCTCTCTGAACAGACGTATGCAGGACATGGGTTTCAGCTTCGCATTCCTTGTGTCCAGCCACTCTTCAACAACACAGCGTCAGAAGCGTCTCGCCTGGGACTGCTGCTGAGCGGTCCAAAGTCATGTTCTCTGGTGAAAGTAAGTTTTTAATTTCCTTTGGAACTCAGGGTCTCAGAGTCTGGAGGAAGAGAGGAGAGACACTCCACGTTGCTCTTGGTCCAGTGTAAAGTTTCCACAGTCAGTGATGGTTTGGGGCCATGTCATCTTGTGTGTTCTGAGGTCAAAGGTCAACGCGGCCGTAGACCAGGAGGTTTTAGAGCACATGTTTCCTGCTGCTGACCAACTTTATGGAGTTGGTCAGCAGCAGTTGGACCTGCTCACAGTGCCAAAGCAACCAGTGCCTGGTTTAAGGCCCATGGTGTCCCCGTTCTTAAATGTCCAAAAAACTCGCCTGACCTTAACTCCATAGACAATCTATGGGGTAGAGTGAAGAGGATGATGCCATATGCCAGACTTAACAAAGCAGAAGAGCTGAAGGCAACTATCAGAGCCACCTGGGCACTGATAACACCTGAGCAGTGCCACAGACTGATCGACTCCATGAAAATCAGGCAAAAGGAGCCCTAACTAAGTTTTGAGTGCTGTACATGCTCATACTTTTCATGTTCATACTTTTCAGTTGGCCAAGATTGCTAAAAATCCGCTCTTTGTACTGATTTTAAGTAATTTTTTAATTTTCTGAGATACTATATTTGGTATTTTCCTTAGTTGTCAGTTATAATCATCAAAATAAAATTAAAAAAAACATTTGAAATATATATATATCACTGTCTGTGTGTAATGAATAAATATAATAGTTTCACTTTTGGAATGGAATTAGTGAAATAATTGATCTTTTTTGATGATATTCTAATTATATGAAGAGCACATTAGTAGTCTAAATGCATGTTCAAGCCTATAGTTCCACCCTGACTGTGGTTTAACACAGACACAGACTCTTACCTGAGTTATAACCACAGCCTTTTCTGTAAAACAGGCCACTGCCTTCACTGCAAAAAAAAATAACACAGTCAACTAAATGACCAAACATACCACACAATACACAAATATTTGTTGTGGATAAATGGATTACTCATATCATATTTTCTTTAGGGCGGTCCGCGGGCAGGATTATCTTTTTTAAACACACCAGGTTTATTGTATGTGTTTTGTCAGAGATGGGTGTATCCAGTTGGAGAATGTCTTTAGCCAACAAAAACTCATTCACCTCTGTACTATATGTATATGTATTAAATATGTATTGATGCTAAATATTGCAGACTATAAAATGCAGAGAACCAATGTGGATGTATCAGAACTAAACAAATCTCATCACGTTTAAAAAGAGCACCATGTCTCACCCTGGTGCCTTGAGCATTTCTTGTCCGTGACTCCGGTGTCGGGACCCCGGCCCAGAATCACTGCTCGTCCGTCTTCAAGTGGGACCCTGAGCCCAGAGGCGCTGACCAGAGCACACGCCATTGAGAGCCCCTGAATATCTTCTATCTGAGAGACTTCGGATTTGACAACGATTTAAACACGAACCTTCACCACCTTTTTATAAAACGAAGACGATACAAACACAAACTATATATTTAACTTTCAGGATCAACCGGAAAACACTGAATGGGGTTAGCTTGAAAGTGTGCAATGGGTTCATCCAAAATATCACCGTGTAGGAACCAAGTTTCTCTTAGTTCCGCTTTAAAAAGTGAACACGATCAACTGGCTTAGTTTGGGGCTAAACATCTTTAAATCCATCTCCTGCGGCTATAACAATATATTTTACAAATAAAGACATACAAGTAATTTATTTACACACACACACACACACACACACACACACACACACACACACACACACACACACACACACACACACACACACACACACACACACACACACACACACACACACACACACACACACACACACACACACAGATATACATATGTATATATATATATATTATATCATTATATATGTATATATACATTTACATTTATTCATTTAGCTGACGCTTTTATCCAAACAGACTTACATTGTTAATATATATATTACATTACATATTTACATGAGATACCAATCTGAAGGGTTTAAACAACTTCCTAAATAAGTCATCAGTATTGTTATATCAGTAAAATGTCTGCTATTCTTTATAAATATCAATATTTGCATCATATTGTTTTATTGTTAATGGTAGTTTTGAATTATGGTTAACACAATTGTTTTTTGACACTTTTTCATGCCTTAAAGAAAGCATGATAAAAATGCAAGTCATTATTTCTTAAAAATTGCTTAACCCTATTGTGGTGTTGATATTTTTGTTATTCAGCCAGTGTTTGTGGGACCTGTGGCTCCGGAAGAGGATCAGGGCCAGGGACAGTGATGGTTGTCCGCTGCCAGAGAATAGGCCGACTAATGGCAAAGCTACACCAAGAGATCCCGGAGATGTTAAAAGGGGGGGGGGGGAGACTACACGTTATGTTGTTATTAGGGGTGTGACAAGACACAGGAGACACAAGAGCTAGATGAGATTTTGAAACAGTTTCCAGCTCGTTAAAGCTGTGGTTGTTCTGTGTCTTTGCACACACAGACAATTTAAAAGTGCCAGGGGCATCTTGAGACTAATTTCACCCTCACACTCCATCAGCTGATATCACAGACAGCTCTTCTTCTTGAACTGAAATCTCGTCCCATTTTGATCTTGTGCAATCTTGTGGCATGAGATTCTGTCACACTCTTAACTGTTGTTGTTGTTTGTCCAGGAATGGGGCAAAATGAGATTCTGACAGTAAGATATTTTTGAGGAAAAATAGAATGGAAAGTAACAAACTATTTGTACTTCGTTACTGTACTTAAGTTAATTTTCAGTATCTGTACTTTACTCGAGTATTTATTTATCTGGTACAGTGGCCGAGAAAGCTCAAAGCTTGCTGCTAGAGAAGCTAGCGCTGCATTGAGAAGACGCACTTCACCTTGAGTGAAAACCTGTTCCTGGTAAAAGAAGACATTTTTCTTAGCCATTAATAATTAATTATTGTTAATAATTATTTTTATTTATGACTTTTCTGTAATAAATTCATCCCCATTGAGTCTTTTCAGAAACTTGTACAATCACTTATGGAATAATTATGATAATGTGTAGTTAATAATGTATTGGTTTTGTTTGATTGTGATTGTTACAGAATTTTTATACTTAATATTTACTTATTACCAAACATACCACACAATACATAAATATTTGTTCTGGATAAATGGATTATTTGTATCATGGATTTAATTTAGGGTGGGCCGGATTATCTTTTTCAAATGCAAGAGGCTCACAGGTTTGGTTTGGTGTTGTGTCAGATTGGGTGGATCCAGTTTGGACAATGCCTTTACAGTAACCAAACCAAACCAAACCAATGTTGAAATGTAAACTCAGCATTACACCTGTCCTCCAGGTGTGGGAGTGGAGAGTAACGTCCAACTATAAAACGAATCTTGTGCCTAGCTCTAAGACAACTCCGACCCAGACACCTTCTGGAGACTTGGCACAAATACGACCCACGCACGAGTTGAAGAACTGAAGCAGGTTTGACAAATTCATTTTTGTTTGATAATGTTTCAATTCACTTTATTTCTCTCATATGAATGTCATTTAAAGAATATCACTAAAGCCATAGTGTTGTGTGAAATAAGAGCATCTAAAGCAGGGCCTGTTTGCACCAGATTTTGTTGTAATTTTTATACACTTTAGTTTAAAATGAATGAACAACTTTAGTTTAACCGTTTTACATCTTGTTTTAATGTTACATCGCGGAAACAAAAAAAATGTGTTGTGCAGTAATAAAAATAATTACAAAACTGAGCAAATAAATAAATAAAATTAAAACTTCCATAAAGTGGGGCCTTAATACACTCTAAATTTGAGGCTCAAAAAGTGTGAACAGTATAATATTTTGATAAATAGGTGTCAAATAATGTACAAATGTGTATGATTTTGCAAAACCATAAGAGAAGTGACAGAAGACCAAGATTATATATTATATGTACACTGATGTAGTTTTTTAAATACAATATTTATATTTCTTTCTTGACTTTTACTTTCACAAGGAAAGAGAAAAACGAACCCCTTAGCCTTGGTTTTGAACGAGAAACAAAGTGGTGTCTCAATCCTCATTTGGATCAAGGGGAATTGTTAAAAACCCCTTAAATGGACATTTAGGAATACCACACTTAAAATGAAGGGGTAGGATAATTTCCCATAATGCAGTGTGTTTACCAACATCACGGCTGTGAGAGAGGTGCAAAATGTAACTAATTTGGGCAAAAATAAAAAGTTCAAAATTACAACTTTGCTTTGATCTGTTTTCTCCTCTGAAAGGTTTGTAAAAATGTCTGTTTGCTAACGTTAGCCTCACATCGACAGGCCACAGTCTCTTATTGAACTTTTTATCTGCTGATATATAACACTGCTACCTGTTTTTCTGTTGGTATAAATTAATACTGTTTATAATAATATACTATAATGTTTTTGTGGTCATCTTTATAGTGTCTGGCTGAGCAAGCTAGCAATCATAGCCTAACTCCTTACCCCGTCATTTGAAGGGCCAAGGGTAGGGCTAAAGGGAAGGGGTAGGGGGGTACACATCGGGTACACATCACCCAGCAGGTCAGAGACAACAAACAGTCACTTAAAATTCTTCCAGATTTTATACATTAATCAAGGTAATCACCCTTTCTTTTCAATATTACTGAGATCTTTCCCACACGCGTTTTTAGGAGGCCCCAAAATAATTAATTGCTCTGATACCTTGATATAGAGACAATGATAAATTTGCAACACGTCTCTACTTTGATGTTATGTATGTTTTTTTCCACAGGACACCACACCCAGTTTATTATTGAAGACAACAACCTTCAAACAGTCTCAACATGTCAGCTTCTAAAACTACATCAGCCCAACAGGCCTATGCTTCACTGATGAAAGGCCTGACACAGCTTGATTTCAGGGGCTCCTCAGTTCCCTGCCACTTGATTTTGAACAGCGACAGTGCTTTTCCTTTGGCCATTAGCAGCAAAGGTGAAGTACTTATCGCTGCGTCGCAGTACGGCTCGGGGCGTATTGTAGTGATTGGTCATGAAACCTACCTGACTACTTTACCAGGTTTTGTAGAAAATGCTGTTCGTTGGCTCAGAGGAGATAAATCTGACAACATGTCTGTGGGAGTCTATAAAGATGTCAGGGCAGTTGCTGATAATCTCCCCAAATCTAGTTTCAAAGTCAAAGTTATGGAAGGTTTTAGCAGTGACCAGGGCGTTGGGGTGTATGTGACGGATGCCTACAGCGTTGGGGCCAGTGCTAAAGACCTGGTTGCGTTCATGAAAGCCGGAGGAGGAGTGCTCATTGCGGGACAGGCAGGGAATTGGGCGGCACATAACCCTAAAGAAAACACTCTGCTGCAGTTTGTGGGCAATAAAGTGTCTGCAGTGTCTGGAATCTACTTCACAGACATTTATGGAACAGCAGAGTGTCTGCAGGTCAAGGCAGAGATCCCATCGTCCTGGAAGGCTCTTCAGTAAGTATGATATAATAATTTACATTAAACGAATATTAAATTGTATAATTGGATTTTTTTTGGTCTTCCACTACAGGCTCCGGGAGAAATTTAAGGATGATTTGGAGTTTTTGCTGAAGGGCATCTCTGAGTTTGACATTCGTGGAGATTCTGTGGCCTCTGAGATCCTGTGTCACGGCCCGCTAGCTTTCCCCATCGGGACCACCGAGGATGGGTCTGCGTTTCTGGGAGCAGGCTACTACGGGAAAGGCCGTGTCATTGTGGTCTCACATGACGCATTTTTAGGAACAGAGGTAGGACCTGAGTTGGAAGTAACACAGTACAACAACAAATGTAATATGCCATTATTCGATGGATTTTTGTTGATTGTAAATTACAGAATATTGTCACATTGTTTTATTTCAGAGCCTGGCTGCATTTTGGAATAATGCCCTTCACTGGCTGGATCAAAACCGAATGGGGGTTGTTGGAGTTGAGCCCAACAAAGCTCTTGATACTCTTAAGAAATCGGGACTCAAGTGTGAGAAAACAGGTTTCAGAAAAGACCTGAGTGTGTTTGTTTGCACAATTTCTAATGATCATTTAATGGAGATCCAAGACTTCGTGGCTGAAGGAGGAAGCCTGCTGATCGGTGGACAGGTCTGGAGCTGGGCACAGAAATATTATGATGGGAATTATTTGACACAACCATTGGGTATGTCCTCAGTCCTAAGTCTCTTTTAGTAAAGACTCTTAATAAGGTCAAATATAAACCTTATATGTTTTATCACAGAACATGTTTTAATGTTGAAGATAAATGTCCATCCAGCTACTTGATCGGTGGCCATATCCTTTCCAGTTTAAGCAATTCATGAGCTACATGCATTCCTAAATCTTCTAACTAGATATGCAGCTGAAGGTGGTCTACAAATTAAACTCTCAAAGACCAAGTGCAGGACAACGGATAAAACAAACACATTAATCTTACTATATATGGCAAACAAATCACTGAGTTTGACTACACGGGTCAGAAATCTCTCCTCAATTAAAGATGGAATGATTGCTGTCCAGCACCACATTGGCCTGGGTCGGGCAGCTTTTAACAAGAAAACAGTGCTAACATTTAAAAGAGTATTATATAAACTGAAATGGAAGATCTTCCACACCTACATCATACTCGTTCTTCTCTTCAGACTTCACTGAAGAGAAAAATGTTTGATCACATCCGCACTGAAGAGCTTCTCCATAAAATAAAACTCACCCCAGTCACAACCATAATCATATCAAGAGTCTTGAAGCTCGATCATCTGTAGGTGTGAGGAAGAGCTGCTTAGAAAGAAAAGTAAACAGTTTGATAATCATACGACTGGACAGAACTAAATCTGAAAACACAGATCTCATCCCATTGTCAATCTACAGTAGGTGTAGAAAGCAAATGATGATGGTTATTTTTTTGCATATTTTGCACAAATATCACGCTGGTGGTTGGTGGTGTGGCTTACTCACATTATCTCTTATAATGATGTCTCCAGAAGTTCAGGGACACTGTGTCAGTGAGATAGACAGGAGTCCACTGATCTCATGTGACAGAACTATTGAATCATTTTGAATGTTACACAGGGTTGATTTCTGAACCTGTAGCAACAGAGTCAGAAAAGTGCTTTGCTGAATGCACACATCACACAGTATATGAGCATTTCCTTTAAAACATTTAATATGAGACCAAATCTTAAATATGTATTTTAGCAGATCTCCAGTGGGATTATGGTTTTAAACACATACTCTGTGCTTAGCTTACTGCCTCTACACTTCCTGTTTTTGGTTGAAAATGAAAAATGTAATATGACAGTGGACAATATGTCTTACTTTTGCTCAAAGATTGTTGAATTCCTTGTTGAACTCTAATAATAAAAAAACTCCTCTGACACACAGCTCAGAGACAAGCTCAGAGACCAGTTTAACTCTGTGTGCTGTCTTTTAGGAAACAGGATGCTCAAAACAATGGGCTTCAGTCTGATGTCAGACAAAGTTACTGGAGGTCTCACTCTTTACAAGGCTCCTGATCCCAGCAAGACGGTCCAATTCCGCCATCTTCTGTATCGCTTTGCTGGACATGTAATTGAAAACAAGGATCTAACCGAGGACGAGGTGAAGCATCTTAAAAAATGGGGACATCACTGTGCTATCTTCTTGAAGTTGGAAGACTATGACAGCTGTGCCTATACACAGTTACTCTCTGACCTCACAGACATCTTAAAAAAGACAGGACTTCCTCAGGTGCATATAATTACAATAATATACAGTAGAACAGAAGTGAGAAAATAAGTATTTTTTTTAAACCTTGAATACTTTATCTCATTTGAAGGTGTCTGAAAAGTCATCTGTAACATCTCCCAAAGACCGCCTGCTTCTTAGTGTAGCAACAGAGGTGTATAAGGTTTGCCCAAATCAGGATGAACTGCTGCCTTACCTCATCAAGAACATCCCTCAGCTGCAAACGGTTAATAACCAAAGGATCACCATTAACGTGAACACAGCAGGTCAGGACACTACTACTAAGAACAAACAGATGATTTAATGAATCGTTTTTATAGAGCAGTGATATATGGTTGTGTGAAAATACTGTGTGTGTTGCAGATAGAGAAGAGTGGGTCAGTACAGGCCTGTATCTGTCTCCTGGGATGAAGACCAACATGACCATACCTGCAGACATTGTCAACAAGGGATGGAAGGTAAAATAACTAGAACTGACAGAATGTAATGACAATCAATAGTTGACAAAGGTTAAAGGAGAAGTGTTTTTGTTTTTGCGGTCTCTGTGATATACAAACAGCAAATCTACAGTATTTTCTGGTATTCCATCTCCTTCGATCCAAAATAACAAGTGAAGTCAAAGTACAAGGGCAAGTTTTAAATCTCTTACAGTATTTGTTTTTTAAATTGATCTTCAAGTGTACTAATGACCTTGCCCCAGAAATAGTCTGTGATATGACTTGAAAAGTAGACCAGCTAACTGGAAACTTATGTCTGGTTAGAGCTCCTTTACCGTCAATGACCACACATTTGGAAAACCTACTGAAATTTTTTCCAAATTTTCAATTATATCCAGTAAACGTTAATTCTTTAGACTGTTCTGTGTGACTTCTGTAAAATAACATGAAGTGACAAATATAAAATTGGATGACTGACTGGGTTTAACTCTTGTTGTATAGAGCCTTATTACATCAGTTTGCAGCACATTCATTTATCCTAAATGCAAAATAATTGTAACAACAACGATTTTGGTGGCTGGAGTAGCTCAGTGGTAGAGCAGTCGTCCTTCAACCGGAAGGTAGTAGGTTCGATTCCCACTCTCCCCACAGTTCATACTGTCGTTGTGTCCTTGGGCAAGACACTTAACCCACCTTGCCTCCAGTGGCTGTAACACTGGTGATTACTGTAGAACAATGTAAGTCGCTTTGGATAAAAGCATCAGCTAAATGAATAAATAAATAAAATAAATAAAAAAATTTAGATTAAACTTTTAGATTAAACTACTGTAGTCTAATAACATGTTTTCTGTTATCTCATGTCCTTAAATCAAATCAGAAACGGTAATGCCTTAAATAGAATGTGTGCTGTGTTCAGGGTTTAAAAATGATGGAGCGAGTGATTAGAAGCAGGTACCGAGCTGGAGCTGATATTTGACTCTGTAGTAACCATAGTTTATATATATATATATATATATATATATATATATATATATATATATATATATATATATATATATATATGTATATGTATATATATATACATTTTATTTATGGTTCTTAGACACATGATCATTAGAATCATGCCCATCTCACTGACACAGTGCCTTCAGCTGGACAGGAACCTCCTGACCTTCCTGACGCTGGGACAGGGACCTGTTGTGAGACAGGTTCAACACATGGGCCGATACATTGGACCCTACTGGAGTCGTATTTGTAGAAAATACACTAAAATGACCGTAACGTTTTAGGAAACATGCCAAACCTCCTGGCTTGGACAATATTTTCTTGTAAACAAAAATGGCCACATCTCTGACAGTCTAGTTACACAGAAAGGGATCAGTGCCCTCTACTGGCTAAATGTTACACAGGGCTGCTTTAATTGAACTGAAAACTCTTTTACTTTATTGTTTCAGGTGCAAGTTAGCTGTCAGACGGACATACTCCCTCATGAGGAGTTAAATAGAGCACCAAGTGTTTCTGTCAGGTTTCCCATCACTTCAGAGATGATGCAGGTGAACAACCTGTGGGGAGGTCTCATTTACCTGATCGCACCTCCTAAGACTCAGGTGACAGGAGCGGAGGTCATGGTTCAAGTGGCTGTACCTGCTCATTTTTATAAATCTGGTGAGTTGTTTCAGGTTTACAACTTAAACTTATTTCATCAACAGGACTTTTGATAGAAGTGATGAAATGACCACAGAGTCACCCATTCTCCATCAGTGCATGAGTCTATCACATGGGGCTCTTTTTAATGGATAAGCTGTGAAACCACACAGACCATGACTCGAGTTCCTCGTAAACCTTTTCACAATAAAAACCATAGCAAGGGAAAACCAAAAAAAGACTAGAATATAGAAAGGTGCATTTAAGGAGGCCACCCCAAGCTCAGTTGGTAGAGCACATACACAAATACTCGCTCTCACCCCATTTCCTGTCAACCTACAGTCCCCCACTATCAAATAAGGCAAAAAGGCCAAAAACAAAACAAAACAATAAATTGGTGGTGTGATTAAAGACCACTTTAAAACAACATAAAAGATGATTGAAGCCTGAGTTCTTTGATCATGTGGCTGCACTGTTTCTCCTTCAGGTGTGACGAGTCTTGCAGAATGGTCAGTGTTGTGCTCAGCCCCTGCTCCCTGGACCGAGCTGGAGTTTGAGAACATCATCCTGACTGTTCCCTCAGATGTGATCAAGGACCTGGAACGTCCCGATGAGTTAGCAGCGCAGTGGGACTCCATCATGGCAGCTGTCGCTGACCTGGCTGTTATTCCACACAAGTTTCCTCGAAAAGAGAGAATTGTCTGTGATGTGCAGATCTCTGTTGGTGAGAGACTTTCACTTCAGTGTTTTAATAGTCTGTAGTAAAAGGTGGCACTATGGATGTCATAGTAATTATAAATTATACTGTATATTATGCTCTCACTCCTGCCCCAGTGTATATGCTTATCCACATACACATATATGTCTGTAGCTATATCTCCTATTGTCGCCAGGCTAATCCAAACAAGACACTGTCCTGTTCACTTAGTGGCATGTACATGTAAACATCTATGACTGACACATCAGCATTACATCCACGAGCCTGGAGCCGAGGGACATAATGTACACCTATAAAATCTTCATGTGTTGTAAACATGTTTAGCAAATCACCATGTACCATTGTTGCATGTGTCTGATTTGTTTCATTCTTGCAAGAATTAAACCGGTCTTCCATTTCTAAATTTACCATGTACGGTCTTCGTCATCTCGTTTGTGATCCGAACCCAATAATTCTTTTAACAATACAAATGGCAGGACTACGTTTTTGTGGACCACAGGCAGAATCACAGTTTATTTAAAATCATCGAATGCTTTGTATTTTGAATCCTGCATCTCACACCCTTCTCTGATATATTTTGTACATTTTGGTGAACTTCCTGGCAGTTCATTTTTCAAGTGAAAAAAAAATATGTTTTATGTTTTTGATCACTGCAGCTTTGACCTAAACAAAATGCAAACCTTCACAGACACTAAGTGGATACATCCTAAGTTCTCAGAGGTACTGTTTTTCAGGCTTGTTGCATGCTGGTTACCCTGTTATGGCTCACACACCCGCTGCCGCTGAGTTAGTAAGTGTCAACCAAGCAAGAACTAAAGGCTTGTGGGGCCCCTTTCATGAGCTGGGACACAACCAGCAGAGAGGATGCTGGGAGTTCTCAAAACACACAAAGGAGTGTACATGTAACCTGTGGTCGGTTTATGTGAACGAAGAGGTGCTAAAGGTGCCCAGGAACAAGGTACAACAAATCACTGTTTTAATGTTGTCTAATCAGTGCTTTAAGTGGATAAAAAGAAGTGCCGGCACTCTAATTTGTCTTGTTTAACAACGTTAACAACGTTAACAGCGATATAATACATGAAAGCACTCTTTTAGGCTTGCTTTATTTGTAGAGCAGAAACCAGAAGTCTACAATGACCTGTTATCAGTGTATTTTAGTACGTCTTTTCAGTTTTTCAGCTCATATTAAGTAAAATCAATTCAATTAAAATTATTATAGGCCAATAATAAACCCGTAGTCCCTATTGTGCTTTGCACAGTATTGTGTACTAATCTGGCTACAGTTTTTTGCTCATAAGTCACTTTTGCATTTTTAAGCAGCGGTCTGGCCAGTCTTGCTCAAGGTTTTTAATGTTGCTGTTTGCAGCACTGTTGACAGATGTGGAGTCGGACGTGAGAGCAACAGGTTGTGTACTGATGCTTTAAGCGGAGAAAGAGTGTCTGTGTCAGGCTGACCTGGGGGTCTTTCAGCCTGTGCCATGTCTGTTTCAGAACGTGTTCTCTTTTTGCCCTTAAGGTCATCATTTTACGTGTGTATGTTTTCTCCTTTTTTATCTTTCTAACTTCTCAGTCCGTTCCTCTTTATTCCCTCAGCTAGTAAAAATCAAAACAGCGAGTGGTTTGCATGTGCTCAAGAGAAAGCATAAGTGGATGGGTAATAAAGTCTTAAAGTTTTACTCCTGCCAAGATTAAGTTCGAAGAGTTGAGGGAGATTTAGAAACTCTGAAGCCGTACACTAATAGGAGCCAGTACTCAGTGCCCGTACTGCAAATAAAGCTGCATTCTGACCCACTTAAAGCACTGGTTCTAATGCTGTTACAAATCTAAACTAATGGTAAATCCTGTTTTACCAGGCACATAATAGCTTGACTTTAGAGGCTCGAAACAGAGGCACAGAGAAGTGGGTTAAAGACGGCAGGAAGCTGGATGACTGGAGCGTGTGGGTTGCACTGGAGACATACTTGCAGGTGACGTATTCATTCATAAGGCAAACACGAGGACAGTTTAATCTGATTCTAAATGATGATCAGGTCTGAAAATAGATGTGTTTATTGGAACGCATCAACGCCTTCTTTTTTAAATCCAGAGAAAGAACATGCTGCTACACAGAGAACAGAGAAAAACAATATTTACGAGTGGCCAGGCTCAAGAAGATGAGGTCTGGGTTTTTTGTAAACTGTCAGAGGAAATGCTCTGTTCCTTACTGTTTAGATCAAATTTTACCCATCATGGCAGCAAGACTCATCAGGCCCTTGGAAGAGGCGTTGTCAGAGCAGGAAAAAAAAAGAAGTTTCCTAACACTGCTTTAAATGCAAAGACTAGTTCATAATAAGCATTTCATTTTAGGATTTCTTATGGTATTGCAGTGAGGACAGTGTTTAATGGTTAAACATGGTTATATTAATAAACCATTGTTATTGAATTCAAACTAACCAGAAGGTTTGTGCCAATTTATAATTCCATAAAATCTATTTAAATCATTGTGGCTTTTATTTTATGTCTTGTGTAAAATACAACATGATACTGTGTAATAGTGAATGTTTTTCTCCAAAAATGAGTCTTGTAAAATCTAAAAAATACCATCTCCCAGCTCTCTGAACATTTCTAAGGATTAATCAGACATTTATTAATGTGGCATAGGCTATTTAAACGTTCTAAATTGATCCGTAGACACTATGAGTGAATTCCATACTGTGCAGGCATTAAGTATGAACACATTTGTAAGAGACACATACTCCCACAGCTGGTTTGTTATGTTCTGGTCACCGCTAAAGGTATTATTTTATTAAGAAAGGGCAAAGTTTTTAATGCATCAATGCAATTTTAATAATCATTTCTCCTTCTCTGAACAGCTGCAGGAAAGATTTGGCTGGGATGCCTTTAAGAAGGTGTTTGGTGCCTACCACAAAATTGATAAAGTTCCCAGCAACAACGAAGGGAAGATGAACCTGTACGCAGAGACCTTTTCCAAAGCTGTGGGCATGAACCTGTGTGGGTTTTTTAAGTCCTGGAGTTGGCCCATTGAAGCTGACACTGAGAAGAAACTGTCCAACCTGCCGTCCTGGACCGACCACCCCATGGTCAAATACAACTAAAGTGTGCAACGCTGCCTATTTTCTGTTTAGTGGCTTTTAAAATCTAAAAACAGAGCCACGTGTTTTAAGAATTATTATCTCACGAAGACTTTTGGCCATACATTTTTGAACATATTTAACCAGCTACAGTTTAATCAGCTACAGCTTCATTAACTACATCAATACTACTTCAATGGCTACATGCCAGTTAATGCAATTGAATGCTTTATCTATGCCGTATAACCATTTTAATTGATTAAAATTCCTTTAATTAAGAAATGGTATGAGTTTGTTTCATTTGTGCACAACAGGGAAAAACATACCACAGTTTCTTTATTTGTGTCTTTGTGTCAAACATACTTGAATACATAAATTAATAATGTCTTTCAATAGTGTCTCTAATGATTTCAAAACACTTTTAATGTGTCCTTCTTAGAAAATAGACACTGAGGTCTGTCATGGAGTAGCTGTCATATTTTTTTGAATGTCCTACAAAAGGCTGTTATTCGGTACATCTACTTGTATCGACGCTGTGGAAGTGCCTAGTCTTTTTCTTCTTGTGTATTATCACTGGATGCCCCATATCCAGGCTGTAGCTCAGGAACACGTTCACTTAAGTCTCAGGAGTCACAAAATTAAAGCTGGCTCTGCTACAAGTGCAGGTGAGTACTGTCAGTGTAAGAGAAATTACTGTTGCATTTTTAGTGCATTATCCTTAAATTAAGAGTAGCAACACTGAATCTTACCCACTCTTTAGTGTAACTTCTTTATTTAAATACACTTCCAGTTGGACACATCTTCTCATTCCATAGTTTTTCCTTTTTATTTAATTTCTTCTCTTGTAGATTCATACTGAAAACATCAGAACTATGAAGGAACACCTTTCCGTGTTGTTTAATGTTTACTACATAATTCCATATTTGTTCCTTCATACGGATGTCTTCAGTGAATGTAGAGAAGGTGTGTCCAAACTTTTGACTGGTAGTGTATATATCCTCTTACTGGGGTCAGACAAACTGATTAAAAATACTATCCTCACTGACCTCAAGATGCCGCTGATTAGTCGCTTGGTGAAGCGGACAGGGGACTCAAGAAAACAGCTTTTGGCTCAGCGTTGCTTTTTAGCATTAGCTGTTTGGAGAAGCACATTTCTAATTCAATTGTGTTGGAGAAGAAATCGCTCATAAAACTAAATGTACAACCGTAATGCTTTCATGCCATACTGCTGCTATGTATGTAACTACCACAAAATCAGGAGGAATAATTATTTACTGAGGTAGTTCTCAGCATCTCAAGTTTGAGAACCACTGTCTTAAATCAAGGACACAAATCAGACGTCTGATATATTCTTTTTATTTTTCCCCATTTGTGAACAAATGCAACAGACACAAAAATTACTCATTTAATTTCTATATTAAAGGATTTTAAGGTGCATACTATATATTTGACAGTCAATCATTAGGAGAAATTGTAAAATATGAATGTTAATAGAGCAGTAATTATCCAAAAAAACATTCTCAAGCAGTAATGTGGGCAGGAAAACTAGTTACTGAGGCTGTAGCTGATTAAACTGTAGCTGGTTAAGTATATTTAAAAATGTTTAGCCAAAAGTCTTAGTGACTGCCACCAACAAAATGTAATGTAAATCTTAAAATATGTGGCTCTGTTTTTAGATTTTAAAAGCCACTAAACAGAAAATAGGCAGCGTTGCACACTTTAGTTGTATTTGACCATGGGGTGGTCGTTCCAGGACGGCAGGTTGGACAGTTTCTCCTCAGTGTCAGCTTCAATGGGCCAACTCCAGGACTTAAAAAACCCACACAGGTTCATGCCCACAGCTTTGGAAAAGGTCTCGGCGTACAGGTTCATCTTCCCTTGGTTGTGGCTGGGAACATTATCAATTTTGTGGTAGGCACCAAACACCTTCTTAAAGGCATTCCAGCCAAATCTTTCCTGCAGCTGTTCAGAGAAGGAGAAATGATTAATGGATAAATTGCACAAAGGGGTTCGCTAGTGGTCTATTTTGATCTGTCTGTCTACAAACTTGCGCTAAATTTAAACTTATTAATTATTCTTTTGTCATTTGACTGGTGTCCTGTAACTTTAGCCTAATCCTGTTAAGAATATATCTATCCTACCAACCAATCAATATGTTTGCCTTATGAATGAATACGTCACCTGCAAGTATGTCTCCAGTGCAACCCACACGCTCCAGTCATCCAGCTTCCTGCCGTCTTTAACCCACTCCTCTGTGCTGTTGTTTCGAGGCTCTAAAGTCAAGGCTGAATGAGCCTACATGGTACAACATAGACCTACCGATTAGTTAACATTTATAACAGCATTAAAACAACGGTAATTTGTTGTACCTTGTTCCTGGGCAGCTTTAGCACCTCTTCGTGCACATAAACTGACCACAGGTTACATGTACACTCTGTTGTGTGTGGTTGGAATTCCCAGCATCCTCTCTGCCGGTTGTGTCCCAGCTCATGAATGGGGCCCCACAAGCCTTCGGTTCTTGCGATGTTCACACTTACCAACTCTTCGGCTGTGGGCGTGTGACCCATAACAGGGTAACCAGCGTGCAACCAGCCTGAAAAACAGTACCTCTGAGAGCTTAGGATGTATCCACTTAGTGTCTGTGAAGGTTTGCATTTTGTTAAAGTCAAAGCTGCAGTGACCATGCAATGACCTGCCTCTACTCAATTTATTTAAACTGAACCAATTTGTCACGTAACAGCAAACTAAAGTTTAGCATTTACAATATTTTTGACTGTTTTACTTTACCCTCTTTTTTCTTGAAGAAAGCAAATGAGACTAACCCTTGCTTTAGGTCAGGGTTGTCTCAACTCAAATGGAGAAAAAAACTGTCTCAGTCGCAGGCCAAACAGGATTACTCAATTATTATTATTATTATTATTATTATTATTATTATTATTATTTGTGTTTTAAGTAATTGCCCACTGGACACATATTTAGTTGAGGGACTCACTACAATTAAAGCCCCAAGTAAAAGCCCTACTATAGGTTTAACAATATATACTATGAATATTTATATTGTATTTACATTAGTAATTAGTTTGTGTTAGTGGGACCCTAACTTTGGTTTTGGACCCCCTCCATCAATGTTCCAGCCCTGCATAATGCTTATATTCAGCTTCTGATGTTTCCTTCCATACTGTCGTTGTGTCCTTGGGCAAGACACTTAACCTCCCTTGCCTCCAGTGGTGTTCCAGCTGTGACACTGGTGAATGGAGGCTTAATGTAAGTTGCTTTGGATAAAAGCGTCAGATAAATGACTAAATGTAAAAATAGAACTTCTAATATGTAAAGATGTGATGCCAATGATTGCCCCACTCAAGGTGTTTTAGGTCTTTTTAAGTTAAAAACATGAAGCACAAAATTACTGTAGTATTGTTATTTTAATTATAAAAATCAAAATAACTAACCTAAATTTTCTGCATCAGAAGTTGACCAAAATGTCCAAAATGAAGAATGTGAGATGCAAGATTCAAAAATGCAAAGTATTCAACGATTTTACACAAACAGTGATTCTGCCTGTGGTCCACAAAAACGTAGTCCTGCCATGTCCACAGTGCCACCTTTTATTACAGGCTATGTCACGTAAAAAACACTGAAGTGAAAGTCTCTCACCAGCAGAGATCTGCACATCAATGACAATTCGCTCTTTTCGTGGAAACTTGTGTGGAATAACAGCCAGGTCAGCGACGGCTCTCATGATGGCGTCCCACTGCGCTGCTAACTCATCGGGATGATCCAGGTTCCTGACAAAATCTGAGGGAACAGTCAGGATGATGTTTTCAAACTCCAGCTCCGACCAAGGCGCAGGAGCTGAACGCAATGATGACCATTCAGCAAGAGTCGTCACACCTGAAGGAGAAACAGTGTGAGTCGACAGGACTCAGTGACAGTGCAGCCACATGATCAAAGAAAGTTGTGACTACAGAAAATGTATCAAACACAGTACACATGTTATAGACATTACCATTTTCTGGTCTGCTCTGAGACATATTGCACATGTCCCGTAAAAAACATCACTCACACCCAATAGTTTGCTTAAACAGTAACAGTAAAGATATTCTCTTCCCTATTCAAAGAACATAGTACACACATCCCATGCAGTAAAAATATATATAGTATATATAGTAGTATTGACACAGTCCAATATTTTGAACAAATGAGACCCTAGAGCCTCATTACCAGAACACAGTCACATTGATTTATGACAGTGTAGCCCTGTAAAGCCTGACACATCAAAAAATGTCTGGCAAATTCTAATTTTTTGGAACTGAGAACATTTAAAAAAAAAAAAAAAAGAAATCTAAATAATTTTTTTGTATCACATATGATACATTGGGCAATTTGATAAATTAGAGGTCTCAGAAACTCGAGTAGCAAATATACAAATGGTTTTATAGGGTTAAAAGTGAAATTTGACAGAGGAACCTACAGTTTGGAACCATGTACCTTCTTCCAGAGGGCATTACCTCAAACTGATCACAGAGAATGTAGGTGGGATCATTAGCAATTTTCTGCCCCTGTTTTAATGCTGTCTAATTGACACATTGGTACAGTGTACACAGTCCATCTGGTTTTTGTGGTTGATGCAGTATTATTTGTGATTCTTAAGTCTGTGACCAGGGCCAGAGGAACTGATATTGTTCAGAGCATAGATGTATTAAAATAAATCTTTGAGGGTGCATTATTATAATATTTAAATGATAAATGATATGATATTTACTGTTATATGTACAGTATATTATATTTATTATATTCAATATACAGTATAATAAACCATAACGCACAAACACATGCATGTACAGGTCAATTGTCCAGTGCCTCTAGTGACTGAATGTGAGAGTGAATGGTTGTCAGTGTCTATGTCTAAATGTTATTCCTGTGACTAACTGGCCATTGTCCAGTTAGGCCCAAAGTTGCTGAGATAGGCTCCAGTCACCTGTGACCCCTAAATAAATATATTTTATAGACCTTATATTATATATTATATATCTTATTGTTCATCCATATGTTCCTCTGGGGGGCCAAGGGGAAGGGCCCAGGGGAAGGGTTAAGTTGGAGAAATGGCGGTGTGTTACTTTGTTGATTGTTGTCTTGTGTTTGCACCAAATGCCAAAACAAACTGTACTGTGACCTCTGTAAATGAGTAACAAGGGTTTTATTTAATTGGTGTAAAACGTTTTGTGCCATACTATCAAAGAAAGTCCTGTAGAAGAAATAAGTTTAAGTTGTAAACCTGAAACAACTCACCAGATTTATAATAAGGAGCAGGTACAGCCACTTGAACCACGACCTCCGCTCCTGTCACCTGAGTCTTAGGAGGTGCGATCAGGTAAATGAGACCTCCCCACAGGTTGTACACCTGCATCATCTCTGAACTTATGGGAAACCTGACAGAAACACTTCGTGCTCTTTTTAACTCCTCATGAGCGAGTATGTCCTTCTGACAGCTAACCTGCACCTGAAACAATAAAGTAAAAGAGTTTTCAGTTCAATTAAAGCAGCCCTGTGTAACATTTAGCCAGTAGAGGGCGCCGATCCCTTTCTGTGTAACTAGACTGTCAGAGGCGTGGCCATCTTTGTTTACAAGAAAATATTGTCCAAGAAAGGAGGTTTGGAAGAAAGGACATGTTTCCTAAAACGTTAGGGTCATTTTAGTGTATTTTCTACAAATACGACTCCAGTAGGGTCCAATGTATCGGCCCATGTGTTGAACCTCTCTCACAACATGTCCCTGTCCCAGCGTCAGGAAGGTCAGGAGGTTCCTGTCCAGCTGAAGGCACTGTGTCAGTGAGATGGGCATGATTCTAATGATTATGCGTCTAGGAATCATCAAAATGATTTTGAGAATATATATTATTGGCCTAAAAGTAAAAGTAAAAGTTACACAGGCCTAACTCAAGTGAACATTTAAAGTTTTGTTAGTTGGAGGAGAAATAAGTCAAAATAGAGCTGTAACTTATTTTTCTTAAATCTACTGAACTAACAATATTGCTACTGCAGAGTCAAATATCAGCTCCAGCTCGGTACCTGCTTCTAATCACTCGCTCCATCATTTTTAAACCCTGCAGCACACATAGACTATTTACTTCTTGTTTTGGATCTAAGGAGATGGGAAACCCGACAGTAGATTTGCTGTTTGTTGTACATGACAGTACAGAACAACTTATAAAATCACTTCTCCTTTAACCTTTGTCAACTATTGAGTGTCATTATTTTCTGTCAGTTCTAGTTAGTTTACCTTCCATCCCTTGTTGACAATGTCTGCAGGTATGGACATGAAGGTCTTCATCCCAGGAGACAGATACAGGCCTGTACTGACCCACTCTTCTCCATCTGCAACACACACAGTATTTTCACACAACCATATATCACTGCTCCATAAAAACTATTCTTTAAATCATCTGTTTGTTCTTAGCAGTAGTGTCCTGACCTGCTGTGTTCACGTTAATGGTGATCCTTTGGTTATTAACCGTTTGCAGCTGAGGGATGTTCTTGATGAGGTAAGGCAGCAGTTCATCCTGATTTGGGCAAACCTTATACACCTCTGCTGCTACACTAAGAAGCAGGTGGTCTTTGGGAGTCTTCACAGGGGAGCTTTCAGACACCTTCAAATGACAAAGTATTCAAGGTTTAAAAAAATACTTATTTTTTCACTTGTTCTATATGACAGTAATTATATGCACCTGAGGCAGCCCTGTCTTTTTTAAGATGTCTGTGAGGACAGAGAGTATCTGTGTATAGGCACAGCTGTCATAGTCCTCCAACTTCAAGAAGATAGCACAGTGATGTCCCCATTTTTTAAAATGCTTCACCTCGTCCTCGGTTAGATCTTTTTTTTCAAAAACATGTCCAGCAAAGCAATACAGAAGATGGCGGAAGTGGTAATTGTCTTGGACCACCTTGTTGGGATCAGGAGCCTTGTAGCAACCACCAGTAATTGTGTCTGGCATCAGACTGAAGCCCATTGTTTTGAGCATCTTGTTTCCTAAAAGACAACACACAGAGTTAAATTGGCTTGTGTCTGAGCTGTGTGTCAGAGGAATATTTTATTATTGTAGTTCAACAATGAGTTCAACACTCTTTGAATTAGATATTGTCCACTGTCATATTCAAATTTTTATTTTGACCCAAAAACAGGAAGTGTAAAGGACAGAAGCACAGAATAACACATGTTTACAAATAATAAAAATACATATTTTAAACCTTAATCCCACTGGAGATCTGCTAAGACACATATTTAGGATTTGGTCTCATACCAAATGTTTTAAAGTAAAGGCTTGTCTACCGTGTACCTTTAGCTCATAAAAACATAATCTTTATTTTAAAATCATTTAATGGTTCTTTCGCATGAGATCAGTGGAATCCTGTCTATCTCACTGACACAGTGTCCCTCAGCTGGACAGAACCTCCACTGAACTTTCCAGGGAAAATATTATAAGAGATAATGTGAGTAAGCCACACCATCAGTCACCAGTGTCACATTTGTAAATTATATGTAAAAAATTACCTTAGCATTTCAAAAAACATGTTCTTTCTTCCATACATGCATACATACCAACTTTTGAAGTAAAACTCTACTTTTAAACAACATTTTACGAGGGATCTGCTCCCTCTACTGGCTAAAAATTATACAGAGCTGCTTTAATATTAATATATTATTAATGATTACGTTGTAAAGTAGCCTAGCCTAGTCAAGTGTATCCTTAGTTTCTTTGCATTTTAATCACAGGCTGAAGTTAAACTTCAGTTTAACTTCTGTCCAGTTAAACAGAAGTCCTGTTAAACAGCCTAATCAAGCATTAACCGTAATCCCACTTGGCCATTGGTTCCCAAACTTTTTCTGTCAAGCCCCCCTTTGATGATATTAGATTAGTAAAAGCCCCACAGTGCACTCTCTTACTTTATGCCTAAGTCAGACTGAATAGAGACAAAGCCTCAGAAACATTTGATGATTGTGCTCTGTGCAGCTCACGCTGACTGACCGCAGCCTGTTAGAGACGCTCTTTAGAGCAAATGGAGCGCTTGGATAAATGAAGCGTCCATAGCCCTGCTGTGGCTCTTTCTGAAAAACTTAATTTTACAAAATGAGAAAATAAGTGTGTGTGGGGAGGGCTAATCTTGTGCGCTAAATATTAGCGCAGTTCTTTAAAGTTTAAAATGCCAGGATGAGGGCAACCTTTTGAGCATCGCTGCTGATGGACAGTACTGTGCAACCATAGTGTACTATCTTTATAAATGGATTGCAATTGTATTTGTTATAATTATATTTTACATTGTTTGTGTCTGTGAGTGGATAGGTTATGAAGTCATGCCCCCTGTAGTTGCTCCATGCAAGCTCTCTGTTAATAACTTATAGGGTCTATATTTGAACTATTTAAGAGCCTTTACTACAAGAGACTGAGGACATACCTAAATGTTCTGTCAAATAGTTTTGATCTGGATGTTTATATGTCCAGTACCAGACGTGTCCACCGATCAGCAGGCCTCCACCTTCAGCCACAAGCTCTTGAATCTCTTTTAAATGGTCATCACTGTAAACTGTGCGCACACACACACTCAGGTCTTTCCTGAAACCTGTTTTCTTACATTTGAGCCCTGATTTCTTGAGAGTATTAACGGCATAATCAGGCTCAACACCAATGACCCCATTGCGGCCTTGATCCAGCCAGTGAAGGGCATTATCCCAAAAGGGAGTCAGGCTCTGGAAGACAACAATGTGAAGATATTCAGTAATTTATAACTAACAAAAATCAATCCAAAATTGGCACATTACATTTGTTGTTGTACTGTGTTACTTCCAACTCAGGTCCTACCTCTGTTCCTAAATATGATTCATGTGAGACCACAATGACACGGCCTTTCCCGTAGTAGCCTGCTCCCAGAAACGCAGACCCATCCTCGGTGGTCCCGATGGGGAAAGCTAGCGGGCCGTGACACAGGATCTCAGAGGCCACAGCATCTCCCTGGATATCAAACTCAGAGATGCCCTTGAGCAAAAACTCCAAATCATCCTTAAAAGTCCTCCGGGCCCTGTAGTGAAAGTCAGTAGAGTATAATCGCATCAATTCCTTACATTTGTTTGAAATGAGAAAACACTATTACGCTCCATAAAACAAACACAAACTGAGCACTTCTGGAGAAGAAGTTTCCAACACGTTTCTTTTTTGAAAACACAATCTTGTATAAAGCATTGGGAAAGGAATTTCTGAAGGGGCTTAAAATTAAATCATGATATTTTAAGACAATTTTGTTATTTGATAATAACCACCTGATGTAAAGATCTGTAGACTTGCCGTTTGTGACTAGTGCCCCGAGCACAAGGTTAGCACAGGCAGCTCAGCCAGTATGCTCCTTTTTCTACTCAGTCCTGAAGAATGTCACAGAGTGACTTATGCTCAAGGCAAGAAGTCACCTAAGACCTTAGAAAATGTAATTTCTCTGTCTATGTCCATGCAATAGAGCCCCTGTGCAGATTTAATTTGCTACAAAGCATGATAGTTGCACTGGTCATCACAAACCTGTTTGGGGTAGTCTGTAGAACCAGCTCCTAACACTTTTGGGCTGCGTTCTGTGCTGCTGAAGTGAGTATTGACCACGGCCTCACTGTCTATGTCCATCCGACTAACTCTAAGTCAGTGCTGGTGGTCATCGAACGACACCATTAAGGACCAGGACAGGCTAGAACAGGGCTTATGTTCACTGCATATGCCTGGTAGTTTTTATTTTCTGTAAGTTTG
Source organism: Neodontobutis hainanensis (assembly GCA_024349245.1). Classification (NCBI taxonomy): domain Eukaryota; kingdom Metazoa; phylum Chordata; class Actinopteri; order Gobiiformes; family Odontobutidae; genus Neodontobutis; species Neodontobutis hainanensis. The sequence continues at coordinate 474,467 of JALDNG010000020.1, forward strand.
CATCTGTTATTCCTCTCATACACTGTTTGTTAGATGCTTCTGAAGCATGGGTTGTCGCACTAGCTAGTATCATGGCAGTCGGCTGTGAACATGAACACTAGGCATGGAGGCCTGCCTCGTGACCACGTCCAGGAAAGTGAGGTGAATGTGGCAGTGAGAATCCCTCTTGTCTAGCTCTGACTACAACTGGCCTTGGTTGTCCTGCTAATATTCAAAAGTGCACTCTTCATCGGGAACCTGCTTTCCTTCACTTTTTTTAATGAGTTCCCATTGACATTGTATCATGGAGTTCTTTGATCTCTCTCAAGGCTCTGAGGGAGACCTTTGGGTGGGTTAACCAATAGCAAAGCCTGTAGCACATATTCATAACTACTATTTCATGGTCGCCGCATTAATACTTAGTTTGCTAATTTGTAGCCGGCAATACCTAAACACAGATTAATCTTGTATTATTTTAAGCGTCATGATATTATAAAGACCTATCATTAGGACGTTTATTAACTGCACTAATTTGGACTGTAAATTATTGCGTCATACTTACTGAAGAGCCTTCCAGGTTGACGGGATTTCTGGCCAAACACACAAACGCTCTGCTGTTCCATAAATGTCTGTGAAGTAGATTCCAGACACTGCAGACACTTTATTCCCCATATACTGCAGCAGAGTGTTTTCTTTAGGGTTATGTGCTGCCCAGTTCCACGCCTGTCCCGCAATGAGCACTCCTCCTCCGGCTTTCATGAACGCAACCAGGTCCTTAGCACTGGCCCCAACGCTGTAGGCATCCGTCACATACACCCCAACGCCCTGGTCACTGCTAAAACCATCCATAACTTTGACTTTGAAACTAGATTTGGTGAGATTATCAGCAACTGCCCTGACATCTTTATAGACTCCCACGGACATGTTGTCAGATTTATCTCCTCTGAGCCAACGAACAGCATTTTCTACAAAACCTGGTAAAGTAGTCAGGTAGGTTTCATGACCAATCACTACAATACGCCCCGAGCCGTACTGCGACGCAGCGATAAGTACTTCACTGTTGCTGCTAATGGCCAAAGGAAAAGCACTGTCGCTGGTCAAAATCAAGTGGCAGGGAACTGAGGAGCCCCTGAAATCAAGCTGTGTCAGGCCTTTCATCAGTGAAGCATAGGCCTGTTGGGCTGATGTAGTTTTAGAAGCTGACATGTTGAGACTGTTTGAAGGTTGTTGTCTTCAGTAATAAACTGGGTGTTGTGTCCTGTGGAAAAACAAAACAAACAGAAAGAGAGAAGGGTTGTAGATTTATTATCATCACAATATCAAGGTATCAGAGCATTCAATTATTTTGGGGCCTCCTAAAAATCCTCATGTTTTTTATCAAAACCATATATCATTTTTTTAAGATTTCATTTACTTGTTTAGGAACAAGTATTCTATATTCTATTATCCTATAATAGAACACAGTGGCTCAGGTGATAGACAAGGTTGTCCAATTACTAGAAGGATGCCATTTCATACTGTACTGTACTGTTGTGTGTGACTGTGGAGTGAATGAATAACGGACTAAAGCACTTTGAGTCCTTTTAGGAAAAAAGTATTACCAGGTGATACTAAGGCATTCCGAGGCCAGCCAAGAGACATTGTCCACCAGCGGTTCCTAGGTTTTCCCTGGGTTCTCCTTCCTGGTGGGACATGCCCAGAACATCTCCACTGGGAGGCGTCCAAGAGGCATCAGAAAGAAATGCCCAAGCCGCTGGCTCCTCTCAATGTGGAGGAGCAGCGGCTCTACTCTGAGCAAGGTCTGACCTGGGGGCCTGTCATGGCCAGGTGCAGATTGGCTCTGGCCTTACTTTTAATTTATGTTAAATTGATTGTATGCCACCAGTGCATCAGTGCAAGTTCCCCATTCATGGTGGCAGCCATGACACATTTTCTAAAGCCCAGGACAAAAGAGACCCCCTGTCACTCAAACTGCCACTAGTTTGCTTGGATGCAATGTGGACAGAAAATGCATTATTATTGGCATTGTTCATTAATGTGCTACTGATAATGTCAATACGTGAATAATAGTAACATTTCATGTAAGCGACATGTTTTTCTGTTATAATAATAATACTTTTAAAACTTAGGTTGGGGCACAGATCAGATTGGATTGGTTAGACTATACAAAATAATTCTGTTCTTCTGGAGGGCCTTTTACACTTTACTGAGAGACTAGACACCTATACCTGACATCAAAATTTTGTATTTCAAAATATATACGTATTAATTGGGGTATGCTAGGTGTGGCTCTTTTCTTGCAATCTTGCTGGTTTACACTTTTATTTTTAAGACTTGGAAGGCTCTTGCCTGCCAGCAGCAGCTAAATCCTGCTCCAGTTTGGTGTGCTCTTTTTCAGATATAGGCTGGGCCCAGGCCCCAGTCCAGAAAGCTGAGAATGTTCCAGAACATTTTATACTTTGTCAGAGAATTCCTTCATTTGGCAAATTCCTCTCTGTGGAAGAATAAGTTATAAAAGAATGTACAAACCTGATTCCAAATAAGTTGGGACACTGTACAAATTGTGAATAAAAACAGGATGCAATGGTGTGACGTGGAAGTTTCAAGTTTCAATATTTTACTCAGAATACAACATAGATGACAAATGTTTAAACTAAGAAAATTTATAATTTAAAATTTCAAGGCATTAACACATCTTAGAAAAGTTGGGACAAGGCCATGTTTACCTCTGTGTGACATCCCCTCTTCTTTTTATAACAGTCTCCAAACCTCTGGGACTGAGGAGACAAGCTGCTCAAGTTTAAGAATGTTGTCCCATTCTTGTCTAATACAGGCTCAACTGACTTAGGTCTTCTTTGTCGCATCGTCCTCTTTATGATGCGCCAAATGTTTTCTATGGGTGAAAGATCTGGCCATTTCAGAACCAGATCCCTCTTCTACGCAGATATAATTGATGCAGTATGTGGTCTGGAATTGTTATGATGGAAACAGCAAGGTCTTCCCTGAAAGAGATGACATCTTGATGGGAGCATATGTTGTTCTAGAACGTGGATATATCTTTAGCATGGCGCCTTTCCAGATGTGTAAGCTGCCCATGCCACATGCACTCGTGCCCCCCTATACCATCAGAGATGCTTCTGAACTGAGCGCTGATGAAAACTTGGGTTGTCCTTGTCCTCTTTAGTCCAGATGACATGGCGTCCCAGTTTTCTAAAAAGAACTTCAAATTTTGATTTGTCTGACACAGAACAGTTTTCCACTTTGCCACAGTCCATTTTAAATGAGCCTTGGCTCCAGAGAAAACACCTGCGCTTCTGGATCATGTTTAGATATGGCTTCTTTTATGCCCTATAGAGTTTTAGGCAACGGTGAATGGCCCGCTGGATTGTGTTCACCGACAATGTTTTCTGGAAGTATTCCTGAGCCCATGTTGTGATTTCCATTAAAGTAACATTCTTGTTTGTGATGCAGAACCGTCTAAAGGTCTGAAGATCACGGACATCCAGTCTGGTTTTCTGGCCTTGACCCTTACGCACAGAGATTGATACAGATTCTCTGAATCTTTGGATGATATTATGCACTATAGATAATAATAACTTCAAACTCTTTGCAATTCTTCTCTGAGAAACCTTTTTCTGATAATGCTCCACTAGTTTTTGCCGCAGCATTGGAGGAATGCTCATCTTGACTTCTGAGAGATGCTGCCACTCTGAGAGGCTCTTTTTATACCAAGCATGTTGCCAGTTGACCTAATAAGTTGCAAATTGTTCCTCCAGCTGTTCCTTATTTGTACATTTAAGTTTTCCAGGCTCTTATTACTACCTGTACCAACTTTTTGGTAATGTGTAGCTCTCATGAAATCCAAAATGAACCAATTTCTGGCATTACATTTCAAAATGTCTCACTTTCAAAATTTGATATGTTATTTATTTTCATTCATTCATTCATTCATTTTCTACCGCTTTGTCCCGTTAGGGGTCGCGGGTGACTGGAGCCTATCCCAACAGCTTTGGGCCTGAGGCGGGGTACACCCTGGACAGTGGCCAGTTAGTCGCAGGGCAATTTATATTCTATTGTGAATAAAATATATGTTTATGAGATTTATAAATTATTGCCAATCCTTTTTTATTCACAATTTGTAGAGTGTCCCAACTTTTTTGGAATTGGTTTTGTAAAAAGAGGAGAAAAAGGCAGATCATTCAGTTTCAGAATCAGAATCAGAATCAGAATGAGTTTTTATTGCCAAGTATGCTTGCGCATACAAGGAATTTGTTTTAGTGACATAAGCTGCCAGTACACAGATACACCAACACACAGACAACAAATAAGTGTATAAACATACAACAAATAAATAAGTGTATAAACAGATAACAAATAAGTGTATAAACAATATAAACAATTGTGCTATAGATGATAATTGAAAGGGATTGGATAAGAAGCAGGGATGTACTAGGATGGAGGGGTAACAGATGAATATAAGGATATTGCACTTTTTTTTTGCATAAGCATAAGTGGGGAACATTTAACTGTTCGTGAGGTAGATTGCCTGGGGGAAGAAACTGTTTTTGTGCCTTGCTGTTCTGGTATTTTGTTTGTATGTGACTGAACTGTGTGGGACTCATGCTTGTCATAGCTTTACTTCTGGCTAAGGCACACATACAGTAGATTTTACTACTTTATGTGTTTAACCAGTGGGTTGTCCTTGGATCAGTTCCTCATCCCAAATTGCCCTTGATCTACATCATTTCTATCGGCCGCTCAATTCCCGCAAGATTTTGGAGTTTACAAACTCGCAAAAATCAGTCTTGAACTGCTGCAGGCAAAGCATTTGTGGTCTGAACCCTGGCTTTATTGGTTTGTTAAGACTAATGATGAGGCAAATCTAACAGGTTTAAGTGTGTTCTTGGTTTGAAGATGTAGCAACTGTTTTACAATCATAAACAACATTCTGCTGCTCTTATTAGATAACTGCGGTTGATAAATCCAATCACCGACCTGGTATTCATTGAAAGTACCTGCCCGTTGTCAAATGTTTTCAATGGGAGCCCTCCAGATGGTTCTGTGGAGCAGTTCTATTTGGCAGAGTCAGGTTAACAGTCTGTATGGGACTAAGACCTTATTTTAGCCCATATTGCCATTTAATATTCTGTTTTGGTCCTACTCCCTCTGCCCCCTTCCCCCTCAGATACAGTACTGTGCCAGGATCTCACAGTAGTTGAGTATTAAAGCACAGGAACTAAGTTGTGAAACCAATAAAATGCCTATCATGGAAGAAAATTCTTCAGGTTTGAATGTGTATCTGACTCTGCCAAATAGAACTACTGACAGAACATTATCTGTTTTACAGCACCATCTGGGAAGGCTATATATAAGACCCTTTTTAGCGTGGGCAAGACCTCAGGGATAAGGAAAGAAAACTTGATAAATGTATCATTTTTTGTATTTTTTAGAGTATTGTCCATTTTTATTGTGTGGGAACAAATCTACAAACACATTTCCCGGCTTATTCATTACCAAAAAGAGGAAGAGCAAGCATGGTTTTTAACTTATTTTACCACACATTCCTGTTTCTGCAGTAGCTTGTTCATTCAGCTGCTTATTATTGTTACCCCCCACCATGTCAGGGGAAAGGAATGTAACATAAAAATTAAATGTAAAATGGTTAGTTGTCCAAAACCAGTGCAAACAGGCCAAACAAAAGTAAAAGTAAATATATGACCAGTATACTTTAACTGGTCACACATTAATCTAAATTTTTTTGGTTGTACTGCAACATTGTTTTAAGCGTCCTATTAAGTTAATATATTTTATTTGCCACCCCAGAGTCTGAAAACTAAATAATTAAACAGATTTAACAGGCTTTGTTGTGCTAATTATTGTGTCAGAAAAAAACAATAGTCTCCTGCTAAAATAAGGACTGAATTAACTTAAGTCATTAAACTGTGTACAGCATGCAACAATCTGTCATCAGTACCCCACAAAGACTGTGCTTTAATTCATGAAAAAGTGACAAAAAAACTGTAAGAAATTATAAACAATATTTATAAGATGCAAAAAAAAGATTCAGTCTTCAGCATGGACGTAAAATATTATTTAAAAAAAGTTACCTTTAAAAGAGGCTGCACAGTTCATAGAAAGTCCTCTGCAGAGCTGTTCTCAGACTCCAACTGAATAAAGCTGACAAACCTGCAAATAGTTCTGGAGAGCAGACCTGCAGAGGAAAGAGATAGCACAGGTATTTATAAGAAATATGGGACATGACTCAACATGAAAAACGTGATGACAATGTGATAAGGAAGTAGTTTAACCACTTATTCATTCACTTATTAATTTTTTTTTTCAGAGTGGGCCAGACCTCTGTACTATGAAAAGTAAACTTGATAAATGTATACAACCTAGAAGAGTTTTAAGTAAGTCCCAATGTATGAGTATTATATATATATATATATAGTATATAAGTAAAAATAAAGCTCCATACATACATATATAGTCATTTACCAGCTGTCTTGTACATTACCTAAAAGAGTAATTAGACTGGTTTAATACGGCCTAATATACAGAGATCACTTTTTTAAAAAAAGGCACATGCATTTTAAGACAATTTTAAAGATCTGTAGACTTGCCGTTTGTGACATTGTGACTAGTGCCTCCAGCACAAGGTTAGCACAGGCAGCTCAGCCAGTATGCTCCTTTTTCTACTCAGTCCTGAAGAATGTCACAGAGTGACTTATGCTCAAGGCAAGAAGTCACCTAAGACCTTAGAAAATGTAATTTCTCTGTCTATGTCCACGCAATAGAGCCCCTGTGCAGATTTAATTTGCTACAAAGCATGATAGTTGCACTGGTCATCACAAACCTGTTTGGGGTAGTCTGTAGAACCAGCTCCTAACACTTTTGGGCTGCGTTCTGTGCTGCTGAAGTGAGTATTGACCACGGCCTCACTGTCTATGTCCATCCGACTAACTCTAAGTCAGTGCTGGTGGTCATCGAACGACACCATTAAGGACCAGGACAGGCTAGAACAGGGCTTATGTTCACTGCATATGCCTGGTAGTTTTTATTTTCTGTTTAGTTTGCATCTGTTATTCCTCTCATACACTGTTTGTTAGATGCTTCTGAAGCATGGGTTGTCGCACTAGCTAGTATCATGGCAGTCGGCTGTGAACATGAACACTAGGCATGGAGGCCTGCCCCGTGACCACGACCAGGAAAGTGAAGTGGATGTGGCAGTGAGAATCCCTCTTGTCTAGCTCTGACTACGACTGGCCTTGGTTGTCCTGCTCATATTCAAAAGTGCACTCTTTTTCAGAAGCCTGCTTTCCTTCACTTTTTTTAATGAGTTCCCATTGACATTGTATCATGAAGTTCTTTGATCTCTCTCAAGGCTCTGAGGGAGACCTTTGGGTCTGTCTGGCCCGTCACCTAGGACCTGTTTGCCTTGGGAGACCCTACTAGGGGCATATAGCCCCCGACAACATAGCTCCTAGGATCATTCGGGCACTCAAACCCCACCACCACGATAAGGTTGAGGTTCAAGGAGGGAAAAATATTCTATAATCTATCAATATACTACAGAGCCTCTGAAGTCTACATAATCATATCTTCAATTAAAAGCATATATATATTTTGTGTGTAAAAAAGTTTGTGATCCTTCATTTAAACTTTGACATTCTCTGATAAATGCTGACTGCAGTGTGAGTTTCAGATCCTCTTATTACATTACAACATTTCTTTAGAAATATTTCACGGTAAATTAATAATTTTTTTCTGAAAAAGTGGTTTTGGGAAATCTCAAATGAAACTAAGTAACCCTGTAACAAAAGGCAAAACTTTTTATATTTCTCTCATGGTATAAATCACCAGGAGACATTGACTCCTTCAACATCAGCTGAAGGAAGCTGATTAATGCTGATGTTTAGTGTTTCACTAAAAAACTAATCTTTTGAATGGATGTGGTACATTATGGAGAGTATTGTGTCAGAAGAACTTGAGGCTTCTGCTAATATAAGGACTGACTAAGTATTAACTAAAGAAAGGTTTGTTTTATTTTCTCCTGTAACTCATTTAACTGTGTCCTTCATAAAACAAATTGTTGGTCGTCAGTACCTCAGTTAGATTCAGTGAGAAAAGCTGTACTTTTATTTATGAAAAAAGTGACACATTGCATTTACACTTACAAGAAAAGATAAAGAATATTTATAAGATGCAACAGGGATGTGGAATGCAATTTAAAACACTTTACCTTTAAAGAGTTTTTAACTCTAAGTTCAACAACACTCTAGATTAAAATATTATTTATGTATATGTTGATATACTCTGCTGTATAAAAACAGACTTTTTTTATTTTCCTTGCAAAATGAGTTAATTCACGTGATACCCAAGCCTCTCTCATGGAACCCATTAAAAGGTCCTCGAATAAAATGTACATGTGTAATGACAATAAATCTATCTATCTATCTATCTATCTATCTATCTATCTATCTATCTATCTATCTATCTATCTATCTATCTATCTATCTATCTATCTATCTATCTATCCATCTATCCATCTATCCATCTATCTATCTATCTATCTATCTATCTATCTATCTATCTATCTATCTATCTATCTATCTATCTATCCATCTATCCATCTATCCATCTATCCATCTATCTATCTATCTATCTATCTATCTATCTATCTATCTATCCATCTATCCATCTATCTATCTATCTATCTATCTATCTATCTATCTATCTATCTATCTATCTACAACAATATACAGCAATATACAGCCGTCCACCAGAGGGCAGGCTCCAAAATCAGAAATATAAGGATAAACCCAATGGGGGGGATTTTATCTGAAAACTATTGTTTTACTATATCGTTGAATACAATAGTTTTTAGATAGCAAAAATGGACATATTAGAATTGTTACATGGGTAAAACTTAGCTCTAGAGAATGGAGGCCATCTTTTGTACCAGGCTGTAAACATGATTTTTACACTTGTGAAGTTGGATTCATCCTTATATTTCCGCTTTGGACTCTGCCCTCTGGTGGACGGCGGTATATCGCAGTAGATTGCCGTATGGTGGCGCCCTTACTTTAAAAACATTACTCATACAACTTAGTGAGTCTGTGTTTTGAACAGGCATCTCTCTAGACACCTACACTGAGTTTGTTGTTGAAGCAGCTGCACAGTGCCTCCAGATAACCTGACTCCAGCTGATCCGTCACACCGTCAGCAGCTGCCCCGCTCTGAACGGGACGTCCGGTGAGTCCAGGCAGAAGGGTGTGGTCGTGGATCATGTTGACTTTGATGAACCAGTTGTCTGCAGACGGGACAGATCCCACCAGGACCAGGCTTTCTCCAGGAAGAGTTCAGCTAACATGGTTCATCAAAGCCCCTCACTTTAACCATGTAGTTATTCAAAAGTTCATCTTTCAAAGGTTGCTTTGTCATCGTTTGATGTGAGCAAAATGTAAAGACATATTTTCATTGCTATTGTCACAAATTGGCTAAATTGATCAAAAATATCATGAAAAAGCAACAAGATGCTAGTTCTATGTAGCCTACAAATATGTGTAACTTTTCACATTTGTAACACTAAGTTCACATCAACACCCACGACTCAAAAATGAATAGGTTATGTATAAATATATATTTTTTCTGTTTCTTGCCAAATGAGTTAATTTACATAATACTTTAGTTTAGTTTAGTTTAGTTTCCAGCTCCAGGACTAGCCTATAATAATGTATTTATGTCTGACTGATTTTGAAATCTAAGCCTTGGGCCCAGTGAGGCTCAAATGATTGGACAGATTGTTAAGATGATTAAACTCATCAAATCAGTGATTTTTGATTAGATTTGTAGAGCTGTGTATCCTCTTTTAGAAACATGTACTACTCTTTGAAACCATGTCACACAACAATGCAATCTGACTTAAAAAGAAACGCTCAACAGTCAAAGCATCTCTCTATGATAAAATAAACACATTCTAAAAAGAACAATGACTCATTAGGATTAGGATTCATATTATGATCATGTTATTGTCCCAGTGTCAGCCCTGCGACGCTCCAGGGTGTACTCTGCGTCAGGCCCACCGCTGCTGGAACAGACCAGTGTGACTCCAGCTTTCATTGTTGTGTGTTTTTACCGTCAGCTGTTGAAGCAGCAGAAGCGGTAAATGACCTAAACTCTTTGTTTTCCCTCAGACCAAAAACCAAACCGGTTAAACTAGTTTTATTAAAGGTCTACACTTCTTTGTCTGGTTTTAACTATTCCTCAAATACCTGCCTGTGTTTCTCTCTTAAACCTGCAGCGCTTCTCACCAGGATGGTTCTGACACTTGTTTTCTTGTTTTAGTTGGAGTTGGACAATCGCAGAAACTGTGCAGCTCATTTTAAAGGTAAAGTTAAATTCTGCAGCGTCTTTATTGAAATGAGGCCTGTTAATTGCAAGATACTGCTGTGCAAATGTGTGTGTTTTTATGTAAGCATTTAAGTGTAATACTGTCACATAAGAGGTGTTGTCTAAACATAGTAGAGATAAGCACTCTTAAAATAAAAAACATTCTCTTATCATGAATCATCGTTACAAATACAACATAGCTTATTTATTGTTGTAAATTAAATTCAGGTGCAGTCAGGACACTGTCTATTCACACATAACATTTTAACCATAGACCTAATGCATGAGAAGAATCAAGATAATATTATTCATATTGCAGGTGAAGGTAAAATGTTTTATATGTTAAGGTGTAGACTTTCTGGATGACTGAGGGAAGAGAAAGTATATTTACCTTTCGAAAAGGGCACAGAGACAGTGAACACTGAAGACAGTGTCACAGTATTTACCAGCTAATGTCAAGACAATATTTACTTTGTATGGGCTTTTATATCCTCCTGAGAACATGGGAGGGAGAAAAACTGTTCTAATTTAGATTTTTCTCATGTAAAGTAAAAATCTGTGAAAAAAGCAGATGAACATTGTCGTGAGTCCATGAACAGAGGGCACTGATGTTTATGTAAAACATTCTATAATAAAATGAGCTAAGCCACACCCTCAAACCAAGCTTCATTAGTGTACTTTAACAATCATCAGACTGAACACAATCACATGGAAAGTGTAGGAGACACAAGGAAAGTAATCTCTGGTTTTAGGTTTAAACCTGGGTTAAGTGAAAGTTTATTACCAGAACAAGAAACAAATTAACCAAAAGTAACTCAGTCTGGATTTAACCACTTTATCAAATCAACTCTGAGTTTGTTCTTCTGACTTTGCACAGCAGCCTTTTACCTTAATCATGTACTTTGAGCAGCCTTTTACCTTAATCATGTACTTTGAGCAGCCTTTTACCTTAATCATGTACTTTGAGCAGCCTTTTACCTTAATCATGTACTTTGAGCAGCCTTTTACCTTAATCATGTACTTTGAGCAGCCTTTTACCTTAATCATGTACTTTGAGCAGCCTTTTACCTTAATCATGTACTTTGAGCAGCCTTTTACCTTAATCATGTACTTTGAGTAGCCTTTGCGATACAAATATTTCTTTTTACTTAACTGTTATTGTATCTTGTTTTCCTATAGGACTCAACACTCGAAGACAAAGATCATTAAATCTTAACATGTCATCCTCTCAAACATCTGCCCAACAACAGGCCTATGCCTCAATCATGAGAGGCCTAAAAGAGCTTGATCTCAGTGGCTCCTCTGTTCCCTCTCACTTGATTTTAAGTGGACATAATGCTTTTCCTTTGGCGATGAACTGCCACGGTCAAGTGCTGATGGCGGCGTCGCAGTACGGCTCGGGGCGTATTGTCGTCTTTGGGCATGAAACCTACCTGACTACTTTACCAGATTTAGTTGAAAATGCTGTTCGTTGGCTCAGAGGAGATAAATCCGACAACATGTCTGTGGGAGTCTATAAAGATGTCAGGGCAGTTTCTGATAATCTCACAAAATCTAGTTTCAAAGTCAAAGTCATGGAAGGTTTTAGCAGTGACCAGGGCGTTGGGGTGTATGTGACGGATGCCTACAGCGTCGGGGCCAGTGCTAAGGACCTGGTTGCATTCATGAAAGAAGGAGGAGGAGTGCTCATAGCGGGACAGGCGTGGAGCTGGGCGGCAGAGAACCCTAAAGACAACACTCTGCTGCAGTTTGTGGGCAATAAAGTGACTGCAGTGGCTGGGATCTACTTCACAGAGCGTTACAGAAAAGGAGAGTGTCTGTGTGTTTGTCCTGAGATCCCGAGTTCATGGAAGGCTGTCCAGTAAGGGATTAATCAGCATTGTCATGTTTCTGAATTGTAATAATGTTATTTATATACCACTTTTCATTATCTTTTGTTGTTTTTTCTGTCTCAATCCTTCTCTTCAGGATCTATGAGCATGCTAAGGATGACTTGGAGTTTTTGCTGCAGGGCATCTCTGAGTTTGAGATTCAGGGAGGACTCTTAGCCTCTGAGATCCTGTGTCACGGCCCGCTGGCTTTCCCCATCGGGACCACCGAGGATGGGCGTGCTTTTTTGGCGGGAGGCTACTACGGGAAAGGCCGTGTCATTGTGGTCTCACATGAAGGACTTTTAGGAAATGAGGTGGGGCCTGACGAGAAATATTTACCTCATAAACTACTTTTTAGAGCGATTGTTGGATAAAGTCATTTAAAACTGTGGCACTGAAAGTATAGTGGACAGTAGAAACAAATCTAATACAAAGTAGTGCACGATTTGTTTTGTTTATACAGCTGCCAGATAAGACAATGTAGTTTAAGAATGGATCAAATTAATTTATAATTTATCCTATTTCTAGTGACAATAACATGTCCCTGCAGGGCTATTGTACTACTGTATATCTCACAAATATACTTGCAGTGTGCAGTGTTGCCACCAGGATGCGCCAAAAACACCACTCCTTTTAATATTAATTTTGTTCATCTTTCATTTCTTCATGTACTTGAACTAGTGTAGTCATTTACAGAACAAAAGTGAAGTTAATCTAGCAATAACAACATGAACTGCAAAAAATACTCTCCAAATAAATCCAACTCTACTTAAAACACTTTCAAAAATGTACCATAGTGTAACTGGTTAAGATTGTAACTCAAAACAAGGATTGTGCATTTCCTCCAAGACACCATCTTATGCTCTGTTCAAGAGATCGACCAGCTCAACTAAATCTGTAATGTACATCATTAATGTGGAAAACTGCCTTTTGTGAATTGTAAAATATCTTCTCGTTGTTTTCTTCCAGAGCCTGACCTCCTTTTGGGATAATGCCCTTCATTGGCTGGATCAAGGCCGGATGGGGGTCGTTGGTGTAGTTCCAGATCATGCTCTCAATACTCTGAAGAAATCAGGGATGATGTGTGAGAAAACATGTTTTAGGAAAGACCTGAGTGTGTTTGTGCGCACTGTTTATGGTGCTGGTCCTTTGAAGGAGATCCAAGAGTTTGTGGCTGAAGGAGGAGGCCTGCTGCTTGGGGGACACGCCTGGTACTGGGCCCAGTCACATCCAGGACAAAACTATTTGACAGAGCTTTGGGGTAATTGTTTCTCAACAAATCAGTCTCTTGTAATAAAACTACATACTGCAGTTGGAAATATGAAGGTTTGTTTTCAGCTACAAGGCCTGCCTTCTGATTTTATTGCATTAGAAACTGTGAAACTGAAAGGCAGTGTTCACACTTTACCAAACACCAGCAAAACTTTATCATAAAGAACCCACTAGAGGGCGCTGTCGGAGGAAAGAGTGTGGATAATAACGGTTCCATTCAAACATTTCAAACACCAGTGATGCAAGTCTTTGTGTCTCAGATTCAGAGACTAGACTGCAGTGCCCTCTAGTGTGTAAAATGTGTATTTGTGATATCTTTGTGCTTATGTCTGGGTCATTTTAATATTAGGGCACATTTAGTGAAAAGGCGGAAGTGGAAGAAAGTCTCAAGACTCACTAAACTAAAACATATGCCCACTGTCAGACATAGGCTCTGATATAAATGTAACTCTATGTGTTGTCTTAGGAAACAAGATGCTCAACACAATGGGCTTGAGTCTTTTGTCAGGAACAATCAGAGGAGGTCGCTACAAAGCTCCTGATCCCAGCAAGGCAGTCCAAGACACTTACCACTTCCGCCATCTTCTGTACCGCTTTGCTGGACATGTTACTGAGGACCAAGAACTAACTAAGGACGAGGAGAAGTGCCTTAAAAAACTGGGAAACCACTGTGCTTCCTTCTTGCACTTGGAGGACAAAAACTGCTGTGCCTATACGCAGTTAGTCTCAACCCTCACAGATGTTTTAAAAAAGGCGAGAATGCCTCAGGTAGGTGAATGTTGTGTAGAAAAGCAACATACTCTAAACGTTTTTAATCCTTGGTGTTTTGCTTCAAGGTGTGTGAAAGCTGCCCTGTGACAAGTCCCAAAGACCATCTGCTCCTTAGTGTAGCAGCAGAGGTGTATAAGGTTTGCCCAAATCAGGATGAACTGCTGCCTTACCTCATCAAGAACATCCCTCAGCTGCCAACGGTTAATAACCAAAGGATCACCATTAACGTGAACACAGCCGGTCAGGATACTACTGCTACAGAGAATAACCTACAGATATATTATATATAGTACTGTTAAAATACTGTATGTGTGTGGCAGGAGGGGAAGAGTGGGTCAGTACAGGCCTGTATCTGTCTCCTGGGATGAAGACCTACATGACCATACCTGCAGACATCAACAACAAGGGATGGAAGGTACAGTGTAAAGTATTTTAACACGAATTTCTTCACACAAATAGACTCAGTAGCCTGTACGGGCATCACAGCGGGATTTAAAAATAACAAGTATTGTCCCTGAACTATTGTAAGCACAAAAAAAACAGTAAAAAATTGTTTGTGTCTCATTATGAAATAAAAAAACACACAAACCTAACTCAATATTTAATAAAAGAGATGCAATAATTGGTAGTGCTTAATCACTAATTTGGTTTGTGTTGCACTTTTTCTCTGTTCTTATGGGCCGAGATGTAGCTTAAATTAACAGATAAAACACCAGCCCAAACCGTTGATGGAGGTATAGTATAAGTCCAAGTACACTGGGAAAGAGTTATAATATTGTACTTTAATAACAGCTTCTTCTAAATTCAACTTCCCTGTAGGCTACTCTGATGTAGGGGTAATCTATGGGGTGGGGTTGCTTTTTATTTATAATATTTAGCATTTCTTCATCATTAATGTTGTTTTATTTCCCTACAATGTCAAAAGTAGCAGTGGTACCTTCGATAAGAGTTCAAGATGTGTTTTTTGTCCTTGTTTGTTCCCAGGTGCAGATCGGCTGTCACTCGGATTTACTCAACAGTGACAAGTTAAAAAGAGCACCACGTGTTTCTGAAAGGTTTCCCATCACTTCAGAGATGATGCAGGTGTACAACCTGTGGGGAGGTCTCATTTACCTGATCGCACCTCCTAAGACTCAGGTTACAGGAGCGGAGGTCGTGGTTCAAGTGGCTGTACCTGCTCCTTATTATAAATCTGGTGAGTTATAGATACGCTTCGGGCTACAGTGCCACACAGAGCTACAACAGACATTATACAAACTCGTACATTTGATACAGATAGAAACTGCTTAAACCATTTTACAGTGTCTTCAACCTGAGAAAAAGGGTTATAGTATAGTATTAGTATTGCACAACCCCAACACATCTGTCATTTTAAATAATTTGCTGTATTTGCCCATTTATTTCTGCTGACATAAATAAATGGGCAAATACAGCAAGTTATACATCTCAAAAACCTAATCATGCTGCTACATTTGATATATTTTATTAGAATAGTGGCACATAAAGATTTAAAACAATGACTAACATGTTTAGTAATATATCTTTTTTTCACAAACAAAATACTGTCACTTTAACATTTATATAAACTCTTCCACTTTTCAAAAACAACGCTACAGAGGGCTTTACATATAATACTCAGAAGATTCAATGTTAAAAGGGCACTGTATATGATTTTGAAGTTTACAGCTAAACAAAATGGTGCGGTCAAATGTACATGCCCAAAGACAAAAACAGGATACTTGAGGAACCTGATCATATCCGGGATACTCAACTGCATATGAACCTAATCCAAGTTAAATAAAAGAATCTACTGAGGAATTAACCTCGAGTCCCTCTGGCATGAGATTACAAAGTCAGGGAGGCCTGTCGGCTCTCACACAGTTTTTCTCTCAGGTGTGACAACCCCTGCTGAGTGGTCGTTGCTGCGCACAGCCCCCGCGCCCTGGGCAGAGCTGGAGTTTGAGAACATCATCCTGACTGTTCCCTCAGATGTTGTTAGGGACCTGGATCGTCCCGACGAGGTAGCAGAGCTGTGGGACGCCATCACGAGAGCCGTCGCTGACCTGGCTGTTATTCCACACAAGTTTCCACGAAAAGAGCGAATTGTCACTGATGTGCAGATCTCTCATGGTAAGACTTTTTGACTCTATTGTGTAGGGTGCTCCGATCGACCGGCCACAGATCATGATTGGCCGATATCGGCTAAAAATAGTGCCAGCATGCAAAAGTGTTGTTTTTGAGAACATTTATAGCACAGCAATAAATATTATAGATGAGAAAAGGAACAATCTTTCTCGAGAAAAAATGCAAAGATGCTCGTTCTTTTAGAAAAACCTAAAATGAATGCTTATGCTTATTAAGAGTAGTGGAGAGCTGACTTTTGGATAGTTGGATGTAGTCATAATACGGCACAATAACTTGTGCCGTATTATGTATTATGGGTGCTCTGATTATAAATCCTGATCAGAGCACCCATAGTATTTTGTTTTGTTTGTTGTAGTTTATTTATAGTATGATGAGACGGGGAACAGCGGTCTCAAAGACACTGTGAACCATAGTCTTGAGCCTTGACCTGGTGGTAGGTGGGGACCGTAATGGGTATAGTCAATACAGAGGTGAACAGGAGCCAGTAAAGTGTGCGGAGGATGTAGTAAGGTGCTCCCAGAGCTTATGAAGGCTCCTGCCAGGAAAGAGAGTGCATTACAGTAGCCCAGCCTGAAGGAGACAAAGGCGGCGACGAGCTTCTCTGCTGCGGAGAGGGAAAGGGAGGGGGAGAGTCTGGCGATATTACAGAGGTGGCAGAAAGTAGATGTCAGTGACATCCATGTAAATCATTGTCAAAAAAGAAACCTGGTCCTGGTGAAGGTTTTGGTCACTCTTTAATATAGATTTAGTTTCTTCTTTGACAAATGAGTCCAGAGTCCAAGTACTTCATCAAAAAATGTGTTGTCATGGGCACAGCAGTGTGTATACAAACAAAAAACTTCTAGCTATCCTGCTTTATTCAGACTTAACAAGCTAATGATGACAATAGGCTGTGTCCAAATTCAGGGTCTGCATCCTCCTTAGGATCCTTCCTACCCAGTTGAAGGAGGAGGGGTCCTCCTACGACCGCAAAACCCGGAAGTCGGTGTTTGTGAATTTGGACAGCCTACCCTTCTTTCAGTTCCCTCCCTTACCCGTTGCTCATTTCCTGTCGCCTAGCAACCGTGACAGCGCTAAGCAAGAAGCGTTCTCTCCCCGGAGCTTTATAAAAACTTCTGTCTACTCTTTCGTCCCTGGAAGCGTTAAAAACAGCTTCAATCACTAACAGATTAGCTGTGTGTAAGGGGATATTCACACAGGCTGTAAGGAAGAAGCTAGTTTACGAAAGTAATGTTTTTTTTGTACGTACAAATGTAAAAAAAAAAAAACTTAAGCAAAAAAAATGCCTAACTAGACAACCACTGAAAAACTATTATATATTTTTTTAAAAGCCAGTTTAAAAAAAAATTACATCTAAAAGCATACTCCTCTCCCACTCCGCTACCGCTCGCTTCATTGGCCATTACGCTCTGCCGAAAAGAATTATGGGATAGGTAGGACGGGAAAGGATCCACCGCACCCATCCTTCCAATTCGAGGAAAAGGAGGACGTATTTGTGGGCCGCATTTGAAGGATCCTACGAATTTGGACAGCCTTCGTCGCGGCGCTGTGACGTAACATCCTTCAAATGAGGACTCCGAAGGATGCAGACCCTGAATTTGGACACAGCCTATATAGTGACTTGGACTGGAACTGGACAGTCTACTGTAGAGGATGGTTGTCAAAATCAGACATTGGACTGTCATTGAAAAGAGCTTCAATTTGACGTTAAGAAACAATTATTATACAGTGAATTTCATCAAAGTTTGTGTATTATTGCCACACTAATAATCTAGTAATCTGTGTTGTTTTTTAGGCTGGATGCATGCAGGTTACCCTATTATGGCGCACAAGTCCACAGCCCCAGAGTTACTGAATGTCCACCAGGCAAGAACCAATGGTCTGTGGGGCTTCATTCATGAGCTGGGACACAACCAGCAGAGAGGATGCTGGGAATTCCCATCACATACTACAGAGTGCACATGTAACCTGTGGTCGGTTTATGTGCACGAAGAGGTGCTCAACATCCCCAGAGACAAGGTAGAGTACCACAGTTTATTTTCTTTTTTTTTGCTGAAGCTGATACAAACACACACTAATGGATAATCCCATGTTGTACCACACAGGCTCATCCGTGCATGACTTTAGAGACTCGAAACTCCCAAGCCGAGAACTATGTTAAAGAGGGCAGGAATCTGAACAACTGGAACATGTGGGTAGCATTAGAAACATACTTGCAGGTGAATTATTACTTTTTCCCTTTTTAAACATAAGCAATAAACAACAAAATGTTGTTTATTAAAAATCTTATCTCTACTTTTGTCCTCTTGTGAACAGCTCCAGGACACATTTGGCTGGGATGCCTTTAAGAAGGTGTTTGGAGCCTACCACAACATGAATAGCTTTCCCAATGACAACAAAGGAAAGATGAACCTGTACGCCGAAACCTTTTCCAAAGCTGTGGGCATGAACCTGTGTGGGTTTTTTAAGTCCTGGGGTTGGCCCATTGAAGCTGACACTGAAGAGAAACTCTCCAACCTGCCGTCCTGGGCCGACCACCCCATGGTCAAATACAACTAAAGCTTAGACCAATAACTGAAGATAAAACAGAGATACATCTTAAAGGACGTTGCACAATCATTTCCGTTAATAAAAAATATATGCTACATTTTCCGGGTGCAGTGTGTAGTTTTTGACTGTATTTGGACTTGCAGAAGTCAGCATCTATGGTAGCCCTGCAGGGACATGGTGTTTATGACCCAGTGGAAATGGGGGAGACGAGTGTGTTTCATCTCGACTTGTATTTAGTATTTCTGCACTGGACTCAATTTAGACAGACAAACAGATGTTTTTAGGGTGTATTTAGAGTTTTAAAAGCATATTTTTCAGAGGTTTATTTTTTTTCCTAGAGCGCTATATTAAAGTAACACACAAAGCATTGTTTACTCTGTGTTCTACTTTTCTGTTTGTACAAAGATCAAACAAAACAGAAGACATTTCTCTCCAGTTATGTGTGTAGTTATTTTTATAGACTAATGTTTATATAAATCACAATATAATTGCATGTTTTTTTTGTCATTCTCTATAGATACATCAAACCAAAATAAAATAAAATAAATTAAATGGCATTTTTCCACTGATGTAACCTTCATGTTTTAATTCCACAAAAGATAATCTGTGGTATAACTCAGCGTCTGTAAATATTTTTAAGGAAGAGTGGCAGAACTGGTTTATGTTATGGACATATGGGTGTTTCCCTGTTTTGAATCTGCTTCAGAGAAACCTGTGTGGCACTAATGCAAACACACAAAGACAAACAGGTGTTTGTACTAAAGTTTCCTGTCATGTGGGTGTGGCAAACAAGTCCCTCCTTTTATTATTTTTATACGAGTACTTGCTCCTGCTTTTATATCACTTTTAGACGTGGCCTTCTTGTGATAGTGTCTTTATTGGAACTGCACAACTCCAGGTAAACCCCTGCTTAATATTGGTGTTTGTTTAGGATCATCTTGTAGACTTTTGGGTGAGTCACTATTTTGTTACTATTTAGGATGTCTTTGTATTATCTTCTCACTTAATCTGTTGTCTTTTCACAGCTTGAGTGGTGCCAACTATCTCTACTCCTAACTTTTATGCCCTAACATCGTCTATACTTGCCCCAACTTTGGTTATTTTTACTTATCTGCTCTTCCTTGACCTGCAAAGTTTCACCATGTCCACCACCTTCGACAAACCCCAACAAGAAAAGGCCTATGTGTCGCTCACAAAAGGACTGAAAAACCTGGATCTTCGAGGCCAGGCTGTTCCCAGTGACCTGGTTTTGACGGGAGATCATGCTTTTCCTTTGGCAATGAACAGCCACGGTCACCCTCTGCTGGCTGCATCTCTCTATGGTTCAGGGCGCATTGTTGTGTTTGGGCATGAAGCCTACCTGGCACAGTTACCGGGTTTAGTTGAAAATGCTCTGGTCTGGCTCAGAGGAGATGGATCTGACAACGTGTCTGTGGGAATCCATTCGAATGTCGCACAAGTGGCAGAAAACCTCTCCAAATCCCATTTCGAAGCCAAAGTTGTGGGAAACTTTAGTAGTGACCAGGGATTCGGGGTGTATGTGACAGATGCCTACAGTGTCGAGGCAAGTGCAAAGGACCTAGTGGCGTTCATGAAAGCCGGAGGAGGAGTGCTCATAGCAGGACAAGCGTGGAGCTGGGGGGACAATCACCCCAAAGACAACACTCTGCTGCGGTTTGTGGGCAATAAAGTGTGTGGAGTGGCTGGGGTCTACTTCTCTAAGCATCGAGGACACGCTGAGTGTCTGCCGGTCTACCCTCAGATCCCAGCTTCCTGGACGTCAGTAGTGTAAGTGTCTTGGCTGACTTTCTGTTAGTATCAGTGCTTTGTGCTGTTAATCTGACCAACAACAAACGCATCAAATTTATGCCTGATTAGTCTAGTGTCTGTGGATTGGAGTTGGATTTACACGAGGCAGTACCAACATACAAAGATAAAAACTGTCTTTAGATTCCATTAAACCATTTAAAGCAAAGAAACCCTTTTAGATTACAATTACGATTGTTCAACTGGATTTCTACTTAAGGGAGGTTTCTGTGAAGGCAAGGGACCTCAGAACCATATCATTTTGTAAAGTAAATGGGTATGGTTGGCCAGGCTACATTAAAATCAGAAAAAACCTAACCTACTGAACACCCATGTGTCTACTGTTGAGTAAATTACAGCTGCAGCTGTACTTGTAAAGCAGGACTGAGCCGGTAATATTACTGACTCATCACTGTAACACATTCCTTTTATAACAGAAATGTTACTTCTCTTTCTAATCATAAGAAGCTAGCTACTTCTGTTACAACATTTATTTAGGCAAATATTTGAGTCAACCTCAAAGAGTAGATTTTTTTAACCTTTTACTTATGTCTTTTCAAAAATATTATGTTATATTTTTACAATAATACTACACTATGTAAAATATTTTGTTATTTGATCATTATTTTTCAGATAGCATTCATGGAGGTATACTAAATTTTAATAAGACTGGTGTCCAAAGAACAAAACTTAATAATTTAAAAACTATACAAATTTCTCTAAAATCTCAAATCATTGCTTTTCTGTTTGCAGACTAGGGAAGGATTTTGAGGACGACTTGGACTTTTTACTTCAGGGGATCTCAGAGTTTGACCTCATGAATGGAGTCGTGGCCTCAGAGCTGCTGGTTCACGGACCCCTGGCCTTTCCGATCGGGACAACGCAAGACGGACGAGCCTTTTTGGCCGCTTCCTACTACGGACAGGGACGGGTCATTGTGATCACTCACGAAGGGCTCCTGAGGAGAGAGGTTAGTCAAGAGCTGTGAGAATAGACCTGGACTGTTTGGTTTTGACATGTTCCTTCGTTTATCTCCCTTGTGTCATGGACTGGTCTTTGTTTTGACTTGGTTTCTTGTCCTGGTCCTGGTCCTGCCTTGATTAGGTTTTAGGCTCATCAGTTTCATAGATGAGTTTAATTAGGGGGGATATTTGGAGTCATCATTCTTATTTTACATGATTTATTCTAAAAAAATATCTGAAAATGCATGTCCTTTTGGTTTACAGTGTTATCTCTTTTAAACTTATATAGTATCTATTTGTATGAAACAATATCTGTTCTGCCTGGGGCTAAACTGTTAAAAGGTAAGTTGGAGTCTAGAAGTGTATCCATACTCAATGTAAAGACTCGCACAAA
The DNA here is from genome assembly GCA_024349245.1 of Neodontobutis hainanensis. Classification (NCBI taxonomy): domain Eukaryota; kingdom Metazoa; phylum Chordata; class Actinopteri; order Gobiiformes; family Odontobutidae; genus Neodontobutis; species Neodontobutis hainanensis. The sequence continues at coordinate 496,609 of JALDNG010000020.1, forward strand.
ATTAGAAATATGTCACAAAATACCTGAACTAGTGTTTTCCAGTAAAAATCCAGAGGGAGCTCCATTGACAATAGTAAGTTGAAAGTAGTAAACTCATTTTAGTTTGTCAAAGTCTTTCTGAATCTAATGACACCAAATCATTATCAAATACCATTTATGTGAAGTTCTGTTGTGGAGAGATGCTTGTCTTTGAGGTGGGTTTAATGGACTTTAAAATTAGTATCACAAAGTTTTTATAATTAAAAGTGTATGCTTCATCTTCTACATTAAGAACATTAGGTTTTTTTTATTTATTTATTTTTTTTTATTTGCATAAACCCCAACTTCTAAACGCCTTATATTGACATAAGATTTTATTGTTAATGCTCTTTCCACAGACTCTGGCTCCCTTTTGGACTAATGCACTTTACTGGTTGGACGAAGGCAGGCAAGGTGTAATTGGTGTCGTGCCAGACCTTCACCAATCCTTGGAGCTGTTCAGCAAGTCTGACTTCAACTGTGAGAAGACGAGTTTCAGGAAAGACCTGAGCGTGTTTGTGTGCACGGCCTACAGCAATGATCAGATTGAAGAGATCCAAGAGTTTGTGGCAGAGGGAGGAGGCCTGCTCATCGGAGGACACGCCTGGTACTGGGCACAGACGCACAATGAACAAAACCCCATGACAGACTTCTCAGGTAGGAAGCCCCCCCCCCCCCCCCCCCCCCCAGCAGAATTTGTATGTCTGATTCAAATACACACTCTATCATTCTCAAAGTCCAGACCCCAGACACCTGGGGGCTTCACTTCAACCACCCAGGCCTGGAAGGTCACATTTAAAGAACTCTTAAGTGTGCTTTATAAACAACAAAGTTAACACCAGCAAGTTAACAACAGCTGCTGTCTCGGCTTACACTGAACTCTCAAAGTGTAACAACAAACTCTGGAACCATGCCTGCAACAGAACAGTTGAACAATGCAAGGAATCTAAAGAATTGAATCTTCAGGTTTGTTGGTATACCTGAATTTAATTAAGAATTGAATCTTCAGGTTTGTTGGTATACCTGAATTTAATTAAGAATTGAATCTTCAGGTTTGTTGGTGTACCTGAATTTAATTAAGAATTGAATCTTCAGGTTTGTTGGTATACCTGTTGGCAATTTTGAAGATTTATAAACACCAGTAAAGGGCGCAGAGGCACAAGTGGTCGTCCTATAATTGGAAGGTTCTCGGTTTGATTGCCGCTCTCCCCAGTTCATGTTTTTGTGTACTTAGGCAACACACTGTGAATGTGTGTGATTGTAAAGATAGGTTTGGTGGTGGTCGAAGAGGGCTGTGAGCAGTGGGTGAATGGCAGCAGGTGTGAGAAAGGTACATAAAAGTGATATATAAATGCAAGCCATTCACTCTTATGGCAGCGTCAGAAGCGTAAATGAGTAGAAAGGACTATCTAATATAGTATGGGTTGTAATGAACAGTGGTCAGCTGCCAAACCAGCAGTTAGAGGACAACATTTCAGAGGTGCTTTTGTACATCTGACAAGGGACAAATGTTTTTCAAATAAATAAAAAACATTGTATTCTCTCACATAGTAACAACAAAAAGCGGTATCGTACTAGAACAAATTAATAGTTCCGTTTTATACATTTAGATTTTGAACAGCTATAACAGAAATGATACTATTAAAGTATGACTGGTGTCAGGAAGAATACACAGAAGATATCATCTATTTGCAACATATCAGCAAGACAGTACAATTATTTCACTGAGGATTTTATGGATATTACTTTACATCTTGTACACGGATGGGACTTTATCTTTGCGTATTTCTCTGCCAATGCAAATACATAAAACAATTATACAGTCCAATTTGATAGAAGGGCTGGAGTTTATGGAAAATAGCCCCTTTTACACCAACATTTGAGGAACTTTAATTTACCTGGGAATGAATTCCTGGTAATCTGTGTTGTTTGCATTTCCACTGCACCCCAAAGTCTGAGTTGTGGGGTCTTGCTGCAGCCTCTTGAAACAAAGAACATTCTGGCAAGTTAATAACCCAGTCATTAATAATAACACAAAGCACACAGCCGTTAAGAATTCCGAGAAATATAAAAAGTTCTAAATAAAGTTACCCATTCTTTGTTAGCTGGCCCATCTTTCAATGAAAAGCCATTTAGGTGTATTACTGTAATGCTGCGAAACAAGAAAGACTTGATATTAATGTCAGCTTTAAGCAGGTGAGAGATCAGTCAACCATTAAGGTGTATTGGAGGATTTCTGAAAAACTCCATTATTTAAAAACACAAATTCATATCTTGAGGCTCGACTGTTAATTTGTCATTTAATATAATATCTGCATTGGTTATTTGTCTATAGGAAACAAGCTCTTGAACAAAATGGGCCTAACTATTCTGGAAAAGTACATCACGGATGGTAGTTACAAGGCTCCTGATCCCAGTCAGGTCGTTAAAGACTCCTACCACTTCCGTCACATCTTGCACCGCTTCACTGGCCACGTTACCAAAGGAGAAGAGCTCGCCAAACACGAAGAAGAGTGGCTGTCGAAGCTGAGCAGCGACTGTACCACCTATTTACAAATGGATCCATCCAGCAACAACTTCAACCAGATGTTGTCCACATTTACAGAGATACTGAAGACAGCGGGCATGCCTCAGGTGATAACAAGGTCTAGGTTTGTGTCTTCACTGTTGGAAGAACATGTGCTTAATGTTGGTTATTGTTTATATAAAAGGTGTGTGAGAGCTCCCCCGCAAAAACCCCCACAGAGCGGCTTCTCCTAAATGTGGGAACAGAGGTGTACAAGGTTTGCCCGGATCCGGATGAGCTCCTGCCGTACCTCATCAAGGACAACCCACTGCTGCCGGTCGTTTATAACCACAAGGTCAGCATTGATGTCAACACAGCAGGTAAATAAAATAAAACATTACTTGTGTGCCAAAAAACTGTTTACTTCTACTAAATATTGTTCACAAATTTACCGGCATTTAGAGGCATGTCTATTGTACACGCGTACAACACGCGGCTGTGTTGATGTAAATGCCATAAAATCTGGCAAAGTTGTGTATTTTGGGGTGAATTATTTCTTTATTCAAGTCTAGTATATTCCTCTTAAACTAAATGGAGCAATCTATGTCCCTTCAGCATTCTTTGTGTTATTGACTCCCATGTTGCAATTTGATTTTTGTTTTTCATTCCCTGGTGTTGAACCCTCTTAAAGGCTATATATTTTTAGGAATGTTTGTCTAATAACACATGGATATAATATACAGTAGGTTATATACAGTAAATAGACATTTGAAACAAATAAGTTGCACAAAACTACTACTACTCAATAGTTTTAATCCTTGCTCCTCACATTCATACTATCCAAATGTCACTAGTCCATGTTCTCTGCTGCTTTTTTATTTATTTATTTAATAAGGGACAGTGTAAATTAATCTACATTTAACAATTTAAATGTATTCGAGTTAGCTCAATTTGGCAATTTTTTTTTGTCAATAGTCCCTAAACTAATATAGTTATGTTGTTTGTGAGACAGAAGGAGAAGAGTGGGTCAGTACAGGCCTGTATCTGTCTCCTGGGATGAAGACCTTCATGTCCATACCTGCAGACATCATTGACAAAGGTTGGAAGGTAAGGTATTCAAGACCAAAGAGCTGCCAAATATGGTTCTATTTACAAAACGGCCATTAGTGACACTTGGGTTTTTCTTTTCCCAGGTACAGATTGGCTGTCAGACAGATAAACTCCATCATGAGGAGCTGAAAAGAGCACCGTGTGTTCACGAGAGGTTTCCCATCACTTCAGAGATGATGCAGGTGTACAACCTTTGGGGAGGTCTCATTTACCTGATCGCACCTCCTAAGACTCAGGTGACAGGAGCGGAGGTCGTGGTTCAAATGGCTGTACCTGCTCCTTATTATAAATCTGGTGAGTGTGTTGTTGTGACGGCCATGTCTTGGTAAACCTGGTATACAGGTAGTACTTTACAACAAAGAGTTTAAATTGGGTATAGGAAAAGCAAAAAGGACAAACTAGGAAAATGAGTGATCCTTCAAGAAATGTTGCTAAAAGGTAAAGGCAAACGGGTTAAAGTTAAAGATAACATTTTGGCAACCAAAAGCACAATTTCTTTAACTAATATGTTTGAAATTACAAACTCTTTACCACATATTACATAATGAGCATTTTATCACCTTAAAAACATTTCCAGAGTCAAAGGGATAATGTCTAAACCAGACTTAGAGAGACTTATTCATGCTTTTATCTCCAGCAGGTTAGATTACTGTAACGGCCTGCTCACTGGTCTCTCAAAACGAGGGTTGAGACAGCTGCAGCTTATTCAGAACGCTGCTGCTTGGGTTCTAACTAACACCAGGAAGTACAACCACATCAGTCCAGTTTTAAAATCTCTGCACTGGCTTCTGTTGCTCAGAGAATAGACTTTAAAACAGCACTGCTGCTTTACAAGTCTCTAAATGGTTTAGCACCAGAATATATTTCTGACTGTTCCTTATAAACCCTCTCGGACTCTGAGAACATCTGGGACAGGCTTCTGCTCGAGCCCAGAGTTAGAACGAAACCTGGTGAAGCAGCTTTAAGTTTCAGCAAAAATCTGGAACAACCTCAACTTTAACAAAGTTCAAGGAGAAGTTAAAAACCTTCCTATTTAGCTCTGCCTACATTCAGTAAAGACAATTGAAAAAGTTTTGCACTCTGCTTTTTTATTTTTTATTATGTTTCATATTCTAAATCTTGTCTTTGCAAATTAAAATTTGTCTTTTATTTCTGTAATGCACTATGAATGACCCAGTGTATGAATTTTGCTATAAAAAATATGCCTATGTTAAATGATTGCTATAATTAGCACATCTTTGCACACCACACTGAGTTCTTTACATTTCTTCTGCCCTTGCTTTCAAATGAGAGCTCACATCAGAAGACTGTAGATACTGTGTCTGCCCGGTCTTTCTGTATTCAAATAGGCTACTACTTTGTTTGTAAATGTAGTCATATTAAAATAGTCTGTCTGTGTTATGTCAGAATTTAAATCTATTTCCATTTGCTGCTCAGCTTCAGTCACACTGACCTCAGAACATGTACGTTTAAGGGTCAGGTCTTTCTGAACACAGTCAAATAGTTTTTCTTTATCATCAAATCCGTTTTCCTTTTCAAATGAGTCACTTTCATATAAAGTAATTTCTTTTTTTTATGATGTTGAAAATTAACTGTGCAGCTTGTCAAAGACTAATTTAAGACTTAAGACTCTCATTAAATAAACCCTGTCCTTTGTCTTCCTTCAGGTGTGACGACTCTTACTGCGTGGTCGTTGCTGCGCACAGCCCCCGCGCCCTGGGCAGAGCTGGAGTTTGAGAACATCATCCTGACTGTTCCCTCAGATGTTGTTAGGAACCTGGAACGTCCCGATGAGTTAGCGGAGCTATGGGACACCATCATGACAGCCATCGCTGACCTGGCTGTTATTCCACACAAGTTTTCTCGTAAAGAGCGATTTGTCACTGATGTGCAGATCTCTCATGGTAAGACTTTTTGACTCTATTGTGTTTTGTTTGTTGTAATGATGGGTTATCAGTGCAACATACGAGGCCTGCACAATATATGTAGTATCAAGTTCTACATGTATCACAATAATATTATGGTCTTCTATGTGAAAGACAATAATAATAATAATAATAATAATAAAGCACTTTACATTTGGAAAAAAAAATCTCTAAGTGCTACTGTAGCATATGTGTCAGGGGTAATTAGTACAAAGGCTATAAAGAATAAAAAGAAAGATAATTTTAAAAGCATATATGTTGAATTCCAATAATGAATATCTAATTTTAATGAATATTATAAAAAAATCTTAATAATTTGATCTAAAGTTATTTAAATAATTAATATCAAAACTTATTGGAATATCTGTTTTTTTTTTTTTTTTGTTTTGGAAATTATTTTGTGTGTGTGTGTGTCAGTGCAGTTTAGGGTGGAGTATAAAGTCCTGCTGTTTGTTTTCAAGGCCATCCATGGTTTTGCCCCAGTATACCTCACTGACTTAAAAAAAAAAAAAAATCTATCAGCCAGCCAGAACACTCCGCTCCTCTGATCACATTTCTCTGGTGACTCCTACATTCAGGTATAAAAAGTTTGGAGGCCGGTCATTTAGTGTGCAAGGTCCAAAGTTGTGGAATGTCCTCCCTGTGCACCTCCGAAGCATCACGGTGCTGAGTGTTTTTAAAGCACACCTGAAAACCTATTTTTTTTTTTTTTTAAAATCAAGAATTTTAACACATAGCGTTGGACTTGATCCTGATTCCATTTCTTTACTTCGTTTTTTTATGTTGTCATTTGATGTTTTCTTGGAAAGCGCCTTGTGCACCTTTTGGCTGTTGTAAGGCGCTCTATAAATAAAATTTGATTGATTGATTGATTGAAAGGTTCTTGATTAGGAGAAATGTGTCAGCAGTGTTTATTCGAAGAATAAACTCCTTGCTATCCAGAGCACAAGCATTCAAGGCAAGAGACCTGATTTACTCAGACTGAACAAGCTGATGATGATGTAGTTGGACTGGAACTGGACAGTCTACTGTAGAGGATGGTCAAAAAAAAAAATGAATGAATGAAATTGACCTTTAAGAAACAATTAGTATACAGTGCATTTCATTAAAGTTTGTTTTGTTTTTTTTAGGCTGGATGCATGCAGGTTACCCTATTATGGCGCACAAGTCCACAGCCCCAGAGTTACTGAATGTCCACCAGGCAAGAACCAATGGTCTGTGGGGCTTCATTCATGAGCTGGGACACAACCAGCAGAGAGGATGCTGGGAATTCCCATCACACACTACCGAGTGCACATGTAACCTGTGGTCGGTTTATGTGCACGAAGAGGTGCTCAACATCCCCAGAGACAAGGTGGAGTACCACAGTTTATTCAGTTTATTTTTTATTTTCTTTTTTTTTTTTGCTGAAGCTGACACACACACTAATGTATAATCCCATGTTGTACCACACAGGCTCATCCGTGCATGATTTTAGAGACTCGAAACTCCCAAGCCGAGAACTATGTTAAAGAGGGCAGGAATCTGAACAACTGGAACATGTGGGTAGCATTAGAAACATACTTGCAGGTGAAATATTACTTTTTCCCTTTTTAAACATAAGCAATAAACAACAAAATGTTTGTGTATTTACTTAAAATCTTATCTCTACTTTTGTCCTCTTGTGAACAGCTGCAGGACACATTTGGCTGGGATGCCTTTAAGAAGGTTTTTGGAGCCTACCACAACATGAATAGCTTTCCCAATGACAACAAAGGAAAGATGAACCTGTACGCCGAGACCTTTTCCAAAGCTGTGGGCATGAACCTGTGTGGGTTTTTTAAGTCCTGGGGTTGGCCCATTGAAGCTGACACTGAAGAGAAACTCTCCAACCTGCCGTCCTGGACCGACCACCCCATGGTCAAATACAACTAAAGCTTAGACCAACAACTGAAGATAAAACAGAGATACATCTTAAAGGATGTTGCACAATTATGGTTGGACAAAAAAAAAAAAAAGATAATGTCTTTGTGTATTTGTACAAAGATCAAACAAAACAGGGACTTTGCATTTTACAAAAGAGTTTTTTCTATTATGCATTATTTAATGGTGACAATTATTTTTTTCGTGCATTAACGCAGTAGGCTTTATCATGCGTCTCAACCAATAAGAGCATTGGGGTGGGCCTAAGACTGCTTAGTTTTGTTCTGCTTTAGCGCCAGTCATCAACAAAGCTGCATTTATTTCTTGCTTAAGTCTACAGTCAGAATGAAGCCAGGGTTTATGAGCCATAGACAACAAACATTTAAGTACAAACCCAATCAATGCTAAAGCTATATCCAAGTTCTAGAACAACATATGCTCCCATCCAGACATCGTCTTTTTCAGGGAAGACCAATATTTTCCAACATGACAATGCCAGACACATACTGCATCAATTACAACATCATGGCTGCGTAGAAGAAGGATCCAGTTCTGAAATGGACAGATCACCCACAGAAAACATTTGGTGCATCATGAAGTGGAAGAAGTGACAAAGAAGACCTAGAGACAGTTAAGCAACTAGAAGCCTGTATTAGACAAGAATGAGACAATATTCCTTTTCCTAAACTTGAGCAGCTTGTCTCCTCAGTCCCAGACGTTCGCAGACTGTTATAAAAAGAAGAGGGGATGTCACACAGTGGTAAACATGGCCTAGTCCCAACTTTTTTGAGAAGTGTTGATGCCATAAAATTTTAAATCAACTTTATTTTTTCCTTAAAATAATATATTTTCTCAGTTTAAACATTTGGTGTCATCTATGTTGTATTCTGAATAAAATATAAAAATTTTAAACTTCCACATGATTGCATTCTGTTTTTAGTCACAATTTGTACAGTGTCCCAAATGTTTGGAATTGGGTTTGTTACAGTAGTATAGAAAGACAGCAGTGTGAGTGTAGCTCAGAGGAGCAGTAACACATTTAACATCCTTCTACTAACTACTAAATCATTTTAGTATGTTCTTGTGATTTAGGCTTAACATGCTTGGCAGGCAAACATAAGGTTATAGCAATCTATAATTTTAATTAGCCAAATAACTTTAAATATTTAAGGTTAAACATATTTATCTATTCATCTTATGTATTAAAACAAATAGAGCTAATACACACAGTGTCTTGAGATACAAGTTGGTAAAATAAAATGAGTAAATTTGCAAAAGCAGATAAACGCCATTTTGGAAAACAGTTAACTGAGGCATGTAATCTAGCACTGTTTTTTTAAAGCTAAAATCTAATTTAGTGGTCCTAATAGGACACATTTTGACTAATATCATCTGTAGCAAATAATTAATAAAAGAATTGGAATCATCTGGTTTTGCACATAAACTCTTCAGTTGTTTCTGCTGGTACCTGTTCAGGAAAAAACAAAACGGATTTAGCCTGTGATAATGTTCTGATGGTGGCTCTGGACTCTGAGTAACTTGATTTTCAAAGACAAAATATTAATGCCCTGGCAGTGGCAGCTTGGGTTTTATATTTTATATGATTACATTAATAATTTACGTGCTTCTGTGTGAAGGGAATATGCTACTGCTGTTAAAAAGCACCTTATCTGTGTTTGCAAACCAACTTTACATTTCTTCATATAGCAGAACTTTTGAAATAAAAGTGCGCATTACACTACAGTTGAACTTGGAAAGTCATGCAATTTATTGCAATTTATATTTTTTATCGTTGCCCAGCACTATTTTTTTGCTTATTCACTCTCTATAGGTACATCAAACCAAAATAAAAATAAAAATTGCATGCCATTTTTGCACTGATGTAATCTTCATGTTTTAATTCCACAAAAGATTATCTATATAACTCAGGAAGAGTGCCAGAACTGGTTTATGTTTTCTGGGGCGTTTCCCTGTTCTCTGGGCGTTTCCCTGTTTTGAATCTGCTTCAGAGAAACCTGTGTGTCACTAATGCAAACACACAATGACAAACAGGTGTTTCTACTCTTTATCCAGACTGTGCTCAAAGTGTTCTGTCTTTTGAGTCCCTGCTCTTATATCACTTTTAGACGTGGCCTTCTTGTGATAGTGTCTTTGTTGGAACTGCACAACTCCAGGTAAACCTCTGCTTAATATTGGTGTTTGTTTAGGATCATCTTGTAGACTTTTGTGTGAGTCACTATTTTGTTACTATTTAGGATGTCTTTGTATTAGCTTCTCACTTAATCTGTTGTCTTTTCACAGCTTGAGTGGTGCCAACTATCTCTACTCCTAACTTTTATGTCCTAACATCGTCTATACGTGCCCCAACTCTGGTTATTTTTACTTTTACTCTAAAGTCATGTCCGCCACCTTCGACAAACCCCAACAAGAAAAGGCCTATGTGTCGCTCACAAAAGGTCTGAAAAACCTGGATCTCCGAGGCCAGGCTGTTCCCAGTGACCTGGTTTTGACGGGAGATCATGCTTTTCCTTTGGCGATGAACAGCCACGGTCACCCTCTGCTGGCTGCGTCTCTCTATGGTTCAGGGCGCATTGTTGTGTTTGGGCATGAAGCCTACCTGGCACAGTTACCGGGTTTAGTTGAAAATGCTCTGGTCTGGCTCAGAGGAGATGGATCTGACAACGTGTCTGTGGGAATCCATTCGAATGTCGCACAAGTGGCAGAAAACCTCTCCAAATCCCATTTCGAAGCCAAAGTTGTTGGAGACTTTAGTAGTGACCAGGGATTCGGGGTGTATGTGACAGATGCCTACAGTGTCGAGGCAAGTGCAAAGGACCTAGTGGCGTTCATGAAAGCCGGAGGAGGAGTGCTGATAGCAGGACAAGCGTGGAGCTGGGGGGAAGATCACCCCAAAGACAACACTCTGCTGCGGTTTGTGGGCAATAAAGTGTGTGGAGTGGCTGGAGTCTACTTCTCTAAGAATCGAGGACACGCTGAGTGTCTGCCAGTCTACCCTCAGATCCCAGCTTCCTGGACGTCAGTAGTGTAAGTGTCTTGACTTTCTGTTAGTATCAATGCTTTGTGCTGTTAATCTGACCAACAACAAACGCATCAAATTTAGCTAAATGCTTATGATTAGTTTTGTAACAGCATTTTAGGATTCACATAACTTAAGGAAAACTTAACCTGTGTCACTCATCTCCAAATCCAATGAAACATGTGTTGTGTTCAAATGAACATGTGTTGTGTTCAAATGAACATGTTTTGTGTTCAAATGAACATGTGTTGTGTTCAAATGAACATGTGTTGGGTTCAAATGAACATGTGTTGTGTTCAAATGAACATGTGTTGTGTTCAAATGAACATGTGTTGGGTTCAAATTATTTTTATTATTATTTTTAAAGAGGTTTGGTGCCTTTTTGTTTGTAAATAAATGCAAAAGGCAATTTGTCTAATGTTATGTAAATGCCCAATAAACCATTTAAACCATACCCCCAATAAAAAGGTCCCATGTCAAGTTAACTATTCATTAAAAAACTATACAAATTTCTCTAAAATCTCAAATCATTGCTTTTCTGTTTGCAGACTAGGGAAGGATTTTGAGGACGACTTGGACTTTTTACTTCAGGGGATCTCAGAGTTTGACCTCATGAATGGAGTCGTGGCCTCAGAGCTGCTGGTTCACGGACCCCTGGCTTTTCCGATCGGGACAACGCAAGACGGACGAGCCTTTTTGGCCGCTTCCTACTACGGACAGGGACGGGTCATTGTGATCACTCACGAAGGGCTCCTGAGGAGAGAGGTTAGTCAAGACCTGTGAGAATAGACCTGGACTGTTTGGTTTTGACATGGTTTCTTGTCCTGGTCCTGGTCCTGTTTTAAGCTCATCAGTTTCATAGATGAGTTTAATTAAGGGGGATATTTGGAGTCATCGTCCTGATTTTACATTAAATGTCCTTTTGGTTTACAATGTCAAATCGCTTTTAAACTTGTATAGTGTTTATTTGTATGAAACAAAGAGAGAAAATCCTTTTGCTCAGTTTGTTCATTTCTGTCTGGGGCTTAATTGTTGAAAAGTAAGTTGGAGTCTAGAGGTTTAGTTCCACTCAATGTAAAGACTTAGTTTAACTTAAATTTGTTTTTTTGTTTTTTTTATTTAGTGGTTTCCATTTAAAAATCCAGCTGGAGCTCCACTGAGAATAGTAACTTGAGGAAACTAATGGTGTTGTGTATTTCTTTTCTGGTAAAATCATTGTAGTTTGTCAAAGTCTTTCTGAATCTAATTAAAAAAAAACTCAATGTGAAATGTCTGTTGTGGATAGATGTTTTAGGTTATGCTTGTCTTTGAGGTTGGTGTAATGGACTTTGAAATTAGTATCACAAAGTTGTTTCATTTAAAAAGGGTATGCTTCATCTTCTACACTGATAACAGGTTCTGGAAGATATATTTTTTTGAATATTTGATTATTATTTGCCTTATCTTCTTTAATTGACATAAGATGTTAATGCTCTTTCCACAGACTCTGGCTCCCTTTTGGACCAATGCCCTTAACTGGTTGGACGAAGGCAGGCAAGGTGTAATTGGTGTCGTGCCAGACCTACACGAAGCTTTGGAGCTGTTCAGCAAGTCTGACTTCAACTGTGAGAAGACGAGTTTCAGGAAAGACCTGAGCGTGTTTGTGTGCACGGCCTACAGCAATGATCAGATTGAAGAGATCCAAGAGTTTGTGGCAGAGGGAGGAGGCCTGCTCATCGGAGGACACGCCTGGTACTGGGCACAGATGAACAAAGGCCTGAACCCCATGACAGACTTCTCAGGTATGAAACGTCCTGTAGAGGCTCACTCCTTTTGTGTTGTTTGGTATTTGCTGTTATTTTAATTGGGACATTTTTATAGAACTTGCATGCATCACTGAACATTGTGGCTCAGTGTTTTGAAGTAAGGCTGTACTATTAAGAGTATGACTAACTGGTTTGGTGGAGAAATACAGAGATATAATTCTGTCCTATTTGCAGGATGTTAATCCCAATACATCAAGAAAACAGTAAAATAATTTCACTAAGCAGCAGATATTATGGGAAAAATCTTATACACAGACAAGGTTTTACCTTTCCATATTCTTCCGCAAAGGCATAAAAATATTGCTAGTACATTATTATCTACCTAAACAAAAAATATAGTTACACTATATTTAAGCATAATGCTTTGTTTAAATGGAGCGGAGCCTAACTATATTTTTTTGTTTAGGTAGATGTCTAAAAATTTTCCTTTTTCCTGATACTAATTGTGCCCATTTAGGTGTATTACTGTAATGCAGCAAAATAAGACAGACTTGATATTAATTGTCAGCTCTAAGCAGGTGAGAGGTCACAGTCAGCCATTTAGGTGCATTGGAGGATTTCTGAAATACAACATTATTCAAAAATAAAAATTCAGTTCCTGTGGCTTGACTGTTAATGTCATTTAATATAATATTGATCTATCTTAGGAAACAAGCTCTTGAACAAAATGGGATTAACTATTCTGGAAAAGTACATCACGGATGGTAGTTACAAGGCTCCTGATCCCAGTCAGGTCGTTAAAGACTCCTACCACTTCCGTCACATCTTGCACCGCTTCACTGGCCACGTTACCAAAGGAGAAGAGCTCGCCAAACACGAAGAAGAGTGGCTGTCGAAGCTGAGCAGCGACTGTACCACCTATTTACAAATGGATCCATCCAGCAACAACTTCAACCAGATGTTGTCCACATTTACAGAGATACTGAAGACAGCGGGCATGCCTCAGGTGATAACAAGGTCTAGGTTTGTGTCTTCACTGTTGGAAGAACATGTGCTTAATGTTGGTTATTGTTTATATAAAAGGTGTGTGAGAGCTCCCCCGCAAAAACCCCCACAGAGCGGCTTCTCCTAAATGTGGGAACAGAGGTGTACAAGGTTTGCCCGGATCCGGATGAGCTCCTGCCGTACCTCATCAAGGACAACCCACTGCTGCCAGTCGTTTATAACCACAAGGTCAGCATTGATGTCAACACAGCAGGTAAATAAAATAAAACATTACTTGTGTGCCAAAAAACTGTTTACTTCTACTAAATATTGTAAACATAATAGTTAAACATTTGTGAACACTAGACATTTAAAAATAATTGCGGCCCAAACGGGATCATCTCACTTATTGTTTTTGTTGTTGTTGTGTGTGTTTTTAAGTAGTTGCCCATTGAACTGAGTTTTATTTTAATTTATGTGATTGGGGGCCCACTTCAATTGTACTTCAAAAGCCGCTCTATAAGTTTAACAATATATATTTTTAATATTTATATTGTATTTACATTATTCATTTAGTTTGTGTTAGTGGGGCCCACACTTTATTTTTAGCCCCCTAGACCCCCTCCTTTATTGTTCCGGCCCTGCATGATGCTTATAGGCAGCTTGTAACAGCATGTTTCCTTCAGCCTCGAGGCACATACAGCTGCTTATCTCTTGTTTTTTTTTACATTTATCCACCTCTCTCTGTCCTGTGCTGGACAGTGTTGAGATGGTTTGAACCAGTGACGTTTGCAAAGAGTTTGTTCTTTACTTTTAGCGTAACGGAGTGGGCTGCAGCATGGACAGGCATGAGCTATTTCTCAGTTAACACTTGAAAACAACATGAACGGGGCATGTACAGCATTTCTGAGGCTACTTCATTCTCTGCCCCGATAGAACAAGCCTCACTGCAGCCTCACTCTCAGACATTAGTGACTGACACAGACTGCTGTGGCTTCAGACTCTATTTTAACTCTGTCAGTCTGTAGCTTCTGCTTTGCCCAGGTTTTTGTAATTGTTCTCATGTCTCTGTCTGTCTGTCTTTCGTGTGTGACAGAAGGAGAAGAGTGGGTCAGTACAGGCCTGTATCTGTCTCCTGGGATGAAGACCTTCATGTCCATACCTGCAGACATCATTGACAAAGGTTGGAAGGTAAGGTATTCAAGACCAAAGAGCTGCCAAATATGGTTCTATTTACAAAACGGCCATTAGTGACACTTGGGTTTTTCTTTTCCCAGGTACAGATTGGCTGTCAGACAGATAAACTCCATCATGAGGAGCTGAAAAGAGCACCGTGTGTTCACGAGAGGTTTCCCATCACTTCAGAGATGATGCAGGTGTACAACCTGTGGGGAGGTCTCATTTACCTGATCGCACCTCCTAAGACTCAGGTGACAGGAGCGGAGGTCGTGGTTCAAATGGCTGTACCTGCTCCTTATTATAAATCTGGTGAGTGTGTTGTTGTGACGACCATGTCTTGGTAAACCTGGTATACAGGTAGTACTTTACAACAAAGGGTTTAAATTGGGTATAGGAAAAGCAAAAAGGACAAACTAGGAAAATGAGTGATCCTTCAAGGAACAGGTAAAGGTACGGAAGAGTTAAAAAGTAAAGGCAAATGAGTGGAAGTTAAAGGTAACATTAACAAAGGTAACATAACCAACACAAATTCTCTGTAAGTTCAAACATATTTGTAAAAAACGGTTTACCACATATTAATAAGCCATTTATAAACTATTAATGGGCCATTATTGTTAAGTGGTCCCAAATCAATGTTGCCTATTAATATTTAAAAAAGACCTAAGACTCGGTGGTAAAGTAGTACCATTTATTCTCCAAGCTTGTACTTTTAATGTTAACATAGTATTTTTCTGTGAAATTTTAGCTTAGTTTTAGAAGTTTTTTTTTTTTTGCTTGTGCAGCTGCTAGATATTTTTCTTTATTTCTCAAAACTTAAAATAATCCATCTCGTACTGCTCCGGGCAAAGCATGTGCTCGAGAGCTGCCAGTTGAGACGGTTCATTGTGGCAGCACTGTTGGTTATAAATGTGTTTTAAGCAGCTTGTGTAACAGACCATCTGATGAGTCATCTGATTATTAATGGACCTGAAAAGTTGATCTCCAAAAAAAAGAGTGAGACAATTTGTGATACTATTGTTTAGTTTAAGCTTTGTTTATATTTGTGCATTGCATTTTAATATGACTATGATGTTGAACGATAAATATCTTTTCTCCAATTTAATATTTTTGTACACCACATGAGTTCTTTACATTTCTTCTGCCCTTGCTTTCAGACGAGAGCTCACATCAGAAGACTGTAGATATTGTGTCTGGCCGGTCTTTCTGTATTCAAATAGGCTACTACTTTGTTTGTAAATGTAGTCATATTAAAATAGTCTGTCTGTGTTATGTCAGAATTCAAATCTTTTTTTCTTTTGCTGCTCAGCTTCAGTTACACTTTTTTAATTATTGACTTCAAAAATTTCAGTTTCATATATAGGATTTTCTTTTTAATTTATGTTGGAAAATTAACTGTGCAGCTTGTCAAGGACTCATTTAAGACTCAAGACTCTCCTTAATTAAACGCTCTCCTTTGTCTTCCTTCAGGTGTGACGACTCTTGCCGAGTGGTCGTTGCTGCGTTCAGCCCCTGCGCCCTGGGCAGAGCTGGAGTTTGAGAACATCATCCTGACTGTTCCCTCAGATGTTGTTAGAGACCTGGAACGTCCCGATGAGTTAGCGGAGCTATGGGACACCATCATGACAGCCATCGCTGACCTGGCTGTTATTCCACACAAGTTTCCACGAAAAGAGCGATTTGTCACTGATGTGCAGATCTCTCATGGTAAGACACTTATTTTCAGATTTTTTTATACTGTTTGCTGCAATAAGTAAAATAGTTCCCATAAACACGCATGATTTTATACAAGTGTCAGTTTTAGCAGCAGCCATTTCACCTAATGGTAATGACATGGTAATAAGGTAATAATAACCAGGTAATGACTTTTTTTTTTTTTTTTTAAATATTCCCAAACAGAGTTTAATACTTCCCTTATGCTCTGACATTTGTTTGCCCACCTGAAATACCAGCTTATCCCAAGGTCTTCTTGCTGAACTCATTTTCTTTCTGTGTCGTATATGGGAACCTGAACAATGTTCATGTTTATGTGCTTTACACAAGCTCTATAATAATCTTAAAACTCTACTTGAAAACATCAGCCATTATAAAATATCTTCAACAACTATTATTGTAAATTATATAGTAGTTCCCAGCCCTGTGGTTATAACAAGCTATAAGTCTTGGTAATTAGAATTGGTGATAACGTATAGCATTTCATTTGGAATTAATTAAATGCTTTCTGTAGCTTGTACAAACGGATATATGACTGTACCTCTTACGGTTAAAGAGTTTCATTAATTTCAGTCAGTTTTAGTCATTAACTTGACTTGTTGAATTTAATACGTATAATTTTGTTATGTATTAAAGCGTTAATATCTCTTGAGTCCTGCCTGAGTTTAATACAGAAGTTGGGTATTGAGACAGTCTTAAGACTAACTCATTAATTAAGTGCACAGTTGGGGCAGTTAGATTTGATTTAATATCTTTAACTGTATAGTGTTCTTATCGTCAATTGGGCCTGTCTATTCTTTTATGTCTGCACACACTGTGAGAGATAGCCTTCCTTTAGCGCCAAGGCTGTAGTGTCTTCATCTGTGTTTCAGATTGGGCAGGTGCTCTTAGTCTAGAATTAGTCTAAACACAATGGCAAGGTGTGAACGTTGACGCAGTACGAGTCTATATAGTCTTGTGTATTCTGGAAACACTTTGTATATTCAATACTACAATGTGTTGAGTGTTCTGTCTCTGGTCAATAACCCTCTCCTGCCTAAGACATCCAGAGGGGCTCCAGCCTGTTCTCATGTGACTCTTCTTAGCTCCAAGGGCAGCTCAAATATTCCCTAACATGCACTTTATAATACAGCCTTGTGAGGGGTTTGGGACTATTTCTGGTTACTCCAAATTTGAATTAATCAGTCATGCTAACTGATTAATCTAACATAATAATAAACTTTTTATCCTAATACACTATAAACCACTTTTGCAATAGAACCAAATTGCTTACTAAACTAATTCACAAAAAGATTTATAATTCATACTTTCACAGAAGATAAAATGCCTTCAAGCAGTGACCCGCTATGCTTTTGTTTGCTTTTATAATTTGCTCAGGCTGGATGCATGCAGGTTATCCCGTTATGGCGCACAGAGCCACAGCGGAGCCCCTCGTCACCGCCAAACAAGGGAAGTGTATCTGGGGACCCATCCATGAGCTGGGACACAACCAGCAGAGAGCATGCTGGGAGTTCCCTGATCACACCACGGAGTGCACATGTAACCTGTGGTCGGTTTATGTGCACAATGTAGTACTGGGGATTCCCACGGACCAGGTAAACAGTTTCAAAGAGACTAATGAACTACTTTTAAACTAGTTCATTATTTTAGCATCATGTTCATTACAAAATGCTGACTCAATTTGCATTATGTGGTGCAAATACACTTAACAATTGTTTATGTCATCCAAATGTCTCGCACTAATGGTTTAGAAAACATGTTTGAGTTTACATCTCATTGACAGAGTGAACCAGGTCTGCTCCCAGACAAACGGAGGAGTCGCATAGAGGAATATGTGAAGGATGGACGTAATCTGGGAAAATGGAATGGATTTGTGGCACTGGAGACTTACCTTCAGGTTTTTACAGACTGTTTTACACGCATTTCATCATTAACCAAAAAAGTAATGGAAAGTAGTGGATAGAGTTATCATACATTTTGATGCCAACACCAAACATGACCTACTGAGCTCACAAATATCCAATGGCTACTGTAGCGTTAAACACAGCTCTGTTAGAACCCACTGCATACACAGACTGTATCAGGAGCTCTATCTTCTGATTGGACAAGAGTGGATAGGAAACTTAAAAAGGGGATTTGCTGTTTGTGGGAAAACAGTGATTCTCAAACTTTGAAAACAGTCCCAACTTCCACCTCAGCAAATATTTGTCTCTTCAATTACCATCTTTAAGTCAGTGTATACAGAGGTGTAGGCCTATCTAATACATGAATAATGGTGTACACAACTGATTTTATGACTTGAGAAATATTTATTTTTATTTGTATTCATTTTTCTGGACGCACATCTGGAGTCATGTTTGTAATATACTATATTTGAACAATTATTTCCTCCTAAGATTAGTGTCCAAATGTTATTATATCTTTTAAAAAAATCTCCAACTTCCTCGTACCTCTAAAGATGGCCGACGTACCCTTAGTCGTTGTTGTACCACAGTTTAAGAACAGTTATTCCTATTGCTTTAAATATTGAACATTTTAACCATTATTTATTTTCCAATTTGACAAAAACACTATGACACTGAAGGGTCTATCTACAGTATATTCATTATTGTTTTTTCATATATTATTTTCTATTTATTGTCATTAATCTAGCTCCAGGAGAAGTTTGGCTGGGACGCCTACAAGAAGGTGTTTGGAGCCTACCACAACATGGGGAACTTTCCCAATGACAACAAAGGGAAGATGAACCTGTGGACTGAGACTTTCTCTCAGACTGTGGGCATGAACCTGTGTGGGTTTTTTAAGTCCTGGGGTTGGCCCATTGAAGCTGACACTGAGGAGAAACTCTCCAACCTGCCGTCCTGGGCCGACCACCCCATGGTTGAATATGAATAAACTAAACACTGTTTTGTTTGAAGGATAAGGGTTAGTAAATGAAGGTTTGAAATATAAAATGATGCAGCACGCTTTGAAAAGTGTGGCGGCTGATGCTTAATTAGAAAGTGCAGTTTATGTATTCGCCATTCTTTTTTTTTCTTGTGTTGTTGTGAAGACTGCAGTATCTGAGACTAATCAATGAGAAATAGAAAGGAAAAACCTGGAAGTCTGCTAGAGCCAAGTAAGGATGGGTAGGCATGATTTAAAAAATAAAATAAAGTAATACAATGCCATGTACTTGGTTACAGTTAAGTTTTCCATTTTATTACAATCTCTTTCATCTGTTCCACGACTAATGTTCCCCAAACTTTATTTTGATGGACCCATGGTTTCTTTGCTGAATAAATTGACAAATGGTGGCTGAACTCCATTGTCTTTAGTGTTGTATTGTATTGGTAGGCCACAATAAAACTACTAAAGGAAAACACTAGTAATGAATGTGAATTGAATGACTTGCTGTTTTATAAGAGCAAGCACTATCTGATCTTATTCTTCTGCAAAACTAAAGCCGTCAGACTTAGATGTCAAGCCAAGCGTATGCACTTCTCAACAGTTCATGGAAACACATCTGTTTTGCAAATTCTTTTTTCATTTTTTTTTTTTAAACTTTGCTTCAAATTTGCTTTACAATGCTGTATATGTCTTTATTCATTAGATGTTTTGTATAATTAGTGTACCACCAATATTTGTCCAATTTATATCAAATACATTGTTCAGTCTAAAAATATGCTTTAAATTAGCTTCATTAGCATGTGTGTATTCTGCTTTTATGGCCTGCAGTTGTTGTAAAACAGCTCCCCTACTGGTTGATGAGAGAACTGCTGCAGATATTCCCCCAATTCGTCCAGGGACATCTTCTCGACCCAGTTGTCCTCCGTGTTTCTGGCTGCCGCTGCCCCGCTCTGACTGGGACGTCCGTTGTTGTCCAGGCAGCAGTAGGCGTTCCAGATGTGGTCGGGGATATTAACCCGCTTTACGTTGTTCTTGATGATCCAGTTGTCCACTGACGGGACAGCTCCCACCAGGACGAAGGCTTTAGAGCACTTCTCCTGAAAGAGGTTGGTGAGCTGGGACTCGTGGAACTTCCAGGCGTTTTGGTTTAGCTTTGGGTTTTGTGGGGTTACGTTGGTCAAAGTAAAAGTGGCATTACGGCTTGGGACTGAAAAGACATAAAGAACAACTAGATTTATTGACTTTCTCAAAATAGTAACCCCACAAAATGATTATGTACCTTTGAGCATCCTATGGTGGTGATGATGCACATTGCAATTCCACACCTCACACCCCTCCTTTTCTACAGTCTGTGAGTGCCTACAGAAGCCCTGCAGGGACATGTTTCTGTTTAATGAACAGAAACAATTGTGTGAAGCTTTATTTGTCTAAGATTGTCAAATGCACGGTAATGTCACACTCTGAAAGAATGTAAACACAATCCATCTTTAATTTTGTTTTATTTAAAGAGCATTATATTAAAATGGCATAGCCTACTTTTTTAATACATGCGTACGAACAGGGTACTGTGAAGTTGAACCTCGGATTTAGGAGGAACAAAGCAGTTCTCGTCTCGAACACTGGATCAGCTCTATACCCTCTCCAGTCCACATGTGTTTTGTGGACCTGGAGAAGGCATTCGACTGTGTCCCTCGTGGTGCCCCGTGGGGCCCTTTGCTAAGGGCTATCCGGTCCCTGTACGACTGAAGCAGGAGCTTGGTTCATTGCCGGCAGTAAGTCAGACCTGTTCCCAGTGCATGTTGGACTCCGGCAGGGCTGCCCTTTGTCACCGGTCCTGTTCATTATCTTTATGGACAGGATTTCTAGGCGCAGCCAGGGGCCGGAGGGAGTCTGGGGACCACAGGATCTCGGCTCTGCTTTTTGCAGATGATGTTGTCCTGTTGGCTTCATCAAACCAGGACCTTCAATGTTCACTGGGGCGGTTTGCAGCCGAGTGTGAAGCGGCTGGGATGAGGATCAGCACCTCCAAGTCTGAGACCATGGTTCTCAGTCGGAAAAGGGTGGCTTGTCCCCTTCAGGTTGGTGGAGAGCTCCTGCCTCAAGTGGAGGAGTTTAAGTATCTCGGGGTCTTGTTCACGAGTGAGGGAAGGAGGGAGCGTGAGATCGACAGACGGATCGGTGCAGCTTCTGCAGTAATGTGGTCGATGTACCGGTCTGTCGTGGTGAAGAAGGAGCTGAGCTGTAAGGCAAACGTTCCTACTCTCACCTATGGTCATGAGCTTTGGGTAATGGCCGAAAGAACAAGATCCCGGATACAAGCGGCCGAAATGAGCTTTCTCCGTAGGGTGGTGGGGCGCTCCCTTAGAGATAGAGTGAGGAGCTTGTGTCACTCGGGAGGAGCTCAAAGTAGAGCCGCTGCTCCTTCACATCGAGAGGAGCCAGCTGTGGTGGCTCGGGCATTTGTTTTGGATGCCTCCTGGACAGCTTCCTAGGGAGGTGTTCTGGCATGTCCCACCGGGAGGAGACCCCAGGGGAGACCCGGACACGCTGGAGGGACTATGTCTCTCGGCTGGCCTGGGAACGCCTCGGTATCCCCCCAGAAGAGCTGGAGTAAGTGTCTGGGGATGGGAAAGTCTGGGCGTCTCTGCTTAGACTGCTGCCCCCACGACCCGGCCCCGGATGAGCGGTAGAAGATGGACGGATGGATGGATGCGTACAGTACAGTATTTGTATGGGTAGTGCAAAATGAATCTTTAAAAATGTTATAATTGTGTGTTGAATTGAAAGCACATTTTGTTGTTAGCCTCTGAGTGAGATATAATGAACATTTATCTGAAAAAATCTAAAGTGAGTTTTTCAGACTTTAGATTTAAAGAAAGGAAACTGCAGTAGGTTGGTAAAAAAGGTGCATTAAACACAGTTTTGTAACTGCTAAACCGAGAGCAAAATACTGCAACCGAGAGCAATATTTCAATACTGTATAAACATCTTAAACTTTACCTTTCTTGCATCTCTTCAAAGGGATTTAAAGCTCCACAGAACACAGTAATAATCGAATGACCAAACAATTTTCCTTCAAAATTTTGAGCACACAAAATGCATTCAGGCCTGCAATTATTTATAAGCATGTCGCAGGAGGGTTAGTGTAGATGTTCAGGGCTGTAGAACAGAGTGATGCTTACAATTGCAGTCTGAAATGTCACCACCAGATGGTGCCAAAGACTACACATTTCACCTTTACAGTTTTACAAATATAGGCCTATTACTGAATATTCTCTCCTTTCCTACTGTGGTGAAGTTTGTAGTTTAGTTTGAAGTTTTATTTGACTTAAAACAATATAAGTACAGTATATTGTAATGTAGACAGCTGCTGCCACCTGCTGTCTGTGCCTCTGAACTACACCCACATTTACCTGGATGATGTCCGTTGGGGTTGAGGTGTCCACGGTCAAACCCGGAGTGTGTGTAGTCCTCGTTCAGAGCCTGTTTCTCTCCCAAATAAACCCCAGGGTGGTCTTTTCCGAGCCAGTACCCGTCCTTCATCTCGGCTTGCCATGACAAGTTAACCAGCTGCACGAACCATCACATTCCATCAGCCTAAACTATTCTAATGAGAACAACTACATTAATAGATGTAAATGTGTATTGACCTACCTGAGGCTCCACAAACCAACTCTTCTCTCTGCCTCCTCCGTCACTGGGTTGAAAATAATAGGCCGAGTACACAGCAATGCGACGATTGGTGTCATAGAGTGTGGCAAAATGGTATCTATAAAAAAGAAGAACAATATAAATTAACCAACCAATAATACAATAATGAAAAGGATATAAAGCAATTTGTTGTAGCACTTTACACTGCAGCTCCGTAAAGGCATAAAATTAAAGTTTAGAGTGTTACCTAGTTAGTTTATTAGTATTTCTGTAACACTATAGGGATTATGGGTAATATTTCATTAGTTCTCACCCCTGCATGAGCTCCTGGTGGATATGTAGTTATCAAAAGCTGTACATGTTGAAAATAATGACTAAACAATACTTTTGTTCAGCTAAATTTCCATGTTTTGAAATGATATGTATTTCCTCTGTTGGGCACGTTTTAATGTGTTTTGATGTCCACCTTGATTAAATTAAAAGAAAACAGCTGGATCGACTCCTGTATCAAACGGTTGTTTTTGTTTACCTGTTGGCAAAGCGCTGACAGAGTCGGGCGCCGTTGGTTGTAGCAGCCCCCCACTCGGGGACCTTCTCTCTGTAGAAAAACTCCAGACATTCAGGCACATCCTGAGACAAATTAACAACAAAAATAACCAAGTCATTCACAGGTCAACCACTTCCTGTTCAGACAAAGTGTGACACTGTTAAACAGCGAAGGGTAGAAAAGGAAATACATAGTCTTTAGTAAAAAGCTGTTGTTTGAAAACTATTTGATTTAAGTAAAAGTAAAAGAAGTCAGTAACATTATTATTTGAGCGAAAGGAGGAAAGGGTTCAGTGTTCTTTTTTAATTTATTGGAGAAATAAGTTGAGCGCAGTCTACAATTGCTCAGGACGTTGTTACACAAATGATACAATAAATACAAATGGTAAAAGGCTGAAAAACTGTATTATTTGATACTAAGGACTAAATGGACAAATGTATGAAAGTGTGAAGGACGGACACATGTTATTATAAAGAGAGGAGTGTCCCCTTTTGCAAACATGAAGGACACATGGGTTTTTGTACACATGTACACACTAATCTACACATATGTTTTATTTGTTGCTTTGTCCTATAAGAATAATATAAAACTTTAAAGTCACAAACCTCAAAGCGCTCTACGACATCTGCACAGACACAAAAGAGGAGCGAGAAAAGGGCACATAGTGTGACCGGGGTCTGCATTTTTGGACAAAACCAGGGATCCCTCCCAACAAACAAAACTAGAAAAACAGAACAAAAGTATATACATTACATTCCGATGTCATCAGTTGTGTCTATGTAGAGTTAATAAATCCAGTGTGGGTTCTTCTGTATTTGTCTCTGTGTGTATTCACTCACCTGCTCTGCACCTGACAGTAACCACAGCGATTCTGGAGCCCAATGCCCTTTATATACGACACCACTTCTGAACTTTACCCTCTTTTTATCTGAACTTGCCCATATTAGCTCCACTGTGGTCCCACTCCCTAACGACACATTAGGACCATCCATCATTTTGTTTATAGGTCATCTCTGCATATTTCACTCAACTCTATTCACTCCACAAGGCTCTATTCATATCTGTGTTTTCCTGGAAACAAAATACTGTGTGTTTAACAGAAAACCTCGCTCATGCACCTCTTGGTTAGATAACAGCAGTGTTTCCAGGTGTTGGTGATCCCACGACCGCCGCACTAGCCACGCGTTTAAAAACACCTGGACTAAGACAAAGCATTTTGGTGAAAAACCTGTGCATGTACAGGTCAAAGGTCAGGTGCTTATAGAGTTAGCTGGAGTAGACGTGAGATATAATAAATGAATAAATCTCGCTGTAGTTGAGCCTCGCAGAGTTTCACATGAACCAATTAAACAACTCTAGACAGAAAACATGCTTTATCGTTTCTTTATAGTCTTTATTAATAGCTACACACAGTGCGTGGGGAAAATGTACCACCGATGAAGGCATCCTGAGTTATTTTGGAGCACTGATGATGAAATGAAAGAAATGGTAAAAATAAATTATGTAGATACAGTAATAATTAACTATAGGAAATATAAACTTAGATTTACCAAAGAAAACATACCAATTAATTACAATGTATGTTTCAGTAGTGTTTAAAATATATAAATGTTCTTCTCACTTGGTAATGAGGAATAATATCCAATAATATGGTTCATGATCTTAAAATAAAATACTGCCCCCTGCTCCAATGTGCTACCAATCAATCAAAATTATACAAAAAGTGTACACATACACAAATGTTTTATTTACGTCTATCAAGTTGACAACTCTTAACAGTTTAGACAGAACATTAGAGAACAATATAAAGATATGATATCAAAGTTCTTAACACAAACTCTCTGTTGAATAATATTTTCAGGACACTGTGCTCACACTTCCTCTGGTTTGTGCAGCACTTTCAAGAGCAACATCTCATCTACATTAGAATCTATGTCTTAGAATGTGTTCATTCATTTTCCCTCGTTAGTTCTGTTAATGGTCGCGGGTGACTGGAGCCTATCCCAGTTGCTTTGGGCCTGAGGTGGTGCACCCTGGACAGTGTCCAGTTAGTCGCAGGGCTGACATTTAGAGACAGACATCTTTTCTCAGTGTCTGCAATTCAGAATAAAATCTGTTGGTTAAAGCCTGGTCTAACCCTAAAACAGCTCCGTCTGTAAAATTGGGCCCCGAGTGTGTGACTTCTCCAGTAAACGCTATCCCTCAATACAGTCCTACCTATTTATGGAGGATTTTGGCTTAAGAATTTTTACGTTAGGCTTATGTACGGCGGTCGACTCTCCCTGTTATTCTGATGTCCAGTGGACGATTTGGACGGCCTGCCTGTTAGTGAGTCTGATTCTTTAAATCCGACCTCTGTGCCGATGGGAGAGACTGGTCAGAGTTTAAAGAACGACCTGGAGATTGAATATGTCTTTATCCTAGTTTTAAACAAGGAGTTTATTAAATGGTTAAGTAAAGCTTACAGAATGAAACTTACACCTCACAATTTAACATAGTTATAGGACCTCAACTTCAGAACCAAGATTGAACTTTTCTGAGGGTAGAGAGAGTGAGATTTTTAGAGAAAAGGAGACTGTGTTTAACCCTTTGTGGGATGAACCCGGGGGAACAAAAGGGATAGTACAGTAAGAGTGGGGTTTATGCTGTTCTGACTTTGATACAGGATTGCCCTTAAATCAAAGAGATCAGCAAGACCTCTTTGGTTGAGTTTCAAGCCTCCTTTTATAGGTTCTGAACTCTGTGTGTCCCCGTCGTCTGTGAACTCTGTGTGTCCTCCTCGTCTGTGAACTCTGTGTGTCCCCGTCATCTGTAAACTCTGTGTGTCCCCGTCGTCTGTGAACTCTGTGTGTCCCCCTCGTCTGTGAACTCTGTGTGTCCCCCTCGTCTGTAAACTCTGTGTGTCCTCCTCGTCTGTGAACTCTGTGTGTCCCCCTCGTCTGTAAACTCTGTGTGTCCCTGTCGTCTGTGAACTCTGTGTGTCCTCCTCGTCTGTGAACTCTGTGTGTCCCCGTCTGTGAACTCTGTGTGTCCTCCTCGTCTGTGAACTCTGTGTGTCCCCGTCGTCCTGTGAACTCTGTGTGTCCCCTCGTCTGTGAACTCTGTGTGTCCCCTCGTCCTGTGAACTCTGTGTGTCCCCTCGTCTGTGAACTCTGTGTGTCCCGTCGTCTGTGAACTCTGTGTGTCCCCTCGTCTGTGAACTCTGTGTGTCCCCTCGTCTGTGAACTCTGTGTGTCCCCTCGTCTGTGAACTCTGTGTGTCCCTGTCGTCTGTGAACTCTGTGTGTCCCGTCGTCTGTGAACTCTGTACTTCTGTTATGTCCTCATTTAATTAATACAATTTAGTAAAAGACAATAATAAAGTCAAGGTCAAATGGTTTGGTTTTTGGCTTTATTGTTGTCCAAACACACACAAAATAAAACACCCAAACAAAGTGGAGGGAGGAAGGCTGAACAGTTGTGCCAAATCAAAGAACCAAATATAACAAAACAGAACCTGAATAACTAGTCTGAGAAATAAATCAAGAAACAAAAAGTCCTGGTCTAACTGGTCTAAATAAGGTCTTTACTCCAAACATACAAGGGTGGCAACAACCAATAAACCTAGTGGGCCTCAACAGAAAGTAACTACATGTTGATAGTATGTACAGGGTACACACTCACCTGCCAACCTCCCAACCACAACATGTCATTTACAAAAACAGTCCAACAAAGAGAGAGTCTGTGAACTCAGTGTTCTTCATTTTTAAATCCTGAGCCAGGCACTGATTGGAGTATCCATCCACCTGCTGCAGCCAATCAGGATGTAGAAAACAGGTCCCACTCACAGCACCTGAGAGCAGATAGTGGAGGAGGAAGGACAGGAGCAGAGAGGCACAGACCAGTCTCCCTGCATGTAACAACCTCTAAATAAGGTCATGACCTCCTGTTCTCTGCTCACAGACACAGAATTCGGCCATCGACAGAGCCGTGTCCTCTGTGCAGGGGCTTTTCAAAGGCGTAGATAAGTACTTCATGAAGGCCTCACACGAACTCAAGAAAGGACGCCCGAAGGAGCTAACAGCTGAGATAAAAGATGTGGCCGATGTGCTGAATGAATGCATCATGGAGCTGAACGGTGTCAGAGAAGAGCTGCAGGAGGCGATTGGAGAAGTTTAGCTGATCAGCTCGGCCCTCTGGTGGCTGCAATAAGAACAGTTTGTTAAAAGGAATGAAGGTTTTTAAGTCAAAACTGGAGCTAAATATGTTTCTAATCAGACAAATGCTAACTTTTTGAATGTCTGTGTGAATAATGTAAATAATAAACAGTCAGTAATGTTTTTTAACCTGTATGTGACTCAAATAATGCTTTTGAGATTTAATGTTTCATTTCCTTCCTAAAAAAAATGACAAGTTGTGATTTTATCAAAATGATGTAAATGTTTTGCGTCCAAATCAATTTTACATAAATAAATGCTTCAAATGTAAAGCTTACACTGTGTGATATTTAGAAACATAAATCTGTGAATAAAGACATACTTTGTTACATTGAGGTGTTAATGTGAACAGGGTCAAGTTTATTTCTAAATCTGGACTGAAGACATGAGCGAGATGAAGACCTCAGAGTCATGAGTAAACTGCTGTAGCCCTCACAGGTGAGTCTGCTAAATATATTTGTGTTTAATAACCAGGAAGTGAGACTGCTGCAGTGTGTTGGAAGTACTGTTTAATGCATTACTGTGTTACTTTTTTGTTTCTTTAGTTAAACTTTTAATACCCATCCATCTTCTTCTGCTTATCCGGGGCCAAGTCGAGGGGGCAGCAGTCTAAGCAGAGACACAGACTTCCCTCCCCCACCACCGGCTCCAACTCACCACCAGGTGTGATCAGTTGACAGCTCCGCCCACTCTTCAACCGAGTGTCCAAGACATAACGCCGGAGGTCAGACAAAACGACCACAATCGATCATCGACCTCTGACCTGGGTTGTCCTGGTGCCACGTGCACTGGTGGACACCCTTATGCTTAAACATGGTGTTTGTTATGGACAAACTGTGACTAGCACAGAAGTCCAATAAAAGAACACCTTCCTCTTAATCACGCCCCTCCAGGTGTCACAGTGAAGACCCCCAGTTGGAGCACCTTCCAGAACCCCTCCCAGAGAAGGCCAAGTACTCCACACTGTCCCTTGGCCC
Source organism: Neodontobutis hainanensis (assembly GCA_024349245.1). NCBI lineage: Eukaryota > Metazoa > Chordata > Actinopteri > Gobiiformes > Odontobutidae > Neodontobutis > Neodontobutis hainanensis. The sequence continues at coordinate 524,984 of JALDNG010000020.1, forward strand.
ATAAGCACAAATGACAGTCGACCCAAAGGTGCAGCGAAGAGACCCTCTCGTTCACCGCGGTGAACTCCAACACATGGTGGATGAGCTGGGGGGTCGTGGAGAGTCCAGCCTCTCTCGAGGAGTGTGGATCCGGAGCCCAAGCTGTGCGTGGAGGTGAGCCTGACTATTTCAAGTCCATACTTCTTCCCCCTAAATGCTCGGGATGCTGCCCCTTCACTGTATTTCTGAGTGAAGGGGCATTTTGACATGTCTCCCCACGTTAAGGCAGCTGTCTGTTTGAAGATTGAAGTGTGTAATACCTGAACACTTTAGTGGTTTTATTGAATTACATAAAATAGATAAAATATGAATGAATGAAAAATGAATGAATGAAAGATAAAATATGCTTATAATAAACATTAAAAATCATTCATCTAAAATTTTTGTGCTTTAATTTTATTAAGAGAAAATGTAAGAAAAGTAAAAACATTTCATCCCACATCCAAGTTTCTTAGTCATCTCTGAGCTGAGTTTCATAAAACCAACAGAAATGACATAGTTCTTTGGGTATGAAAGAAAACAACTTCACTTTCTTTTAAACATGTTCCTATAGATGTCCTGGATGACTGAGAACCTGATCTAAGTGAACTTGATCTTTTAACTTGAATAAATGACCACGTTCACTGTGAAGAGTCTGTGCTTTTCCAGATGTTGGTGGAAGATGACAATGTGTGCATTAACTGCTGTCGGGTGTTTCTGATTTCTCCCAGTTTTGGACAGCAATTGGCCTCATGCACATCTTAGAAACAATAAACTTCGAACACTGTGGTTTTGTTTCCTGGCCTTGAAGTGTTCGTGTATCCTTTTTTTGATTTTACAGTCAGTCGTCCGGTTAAGTGGGATTCATTTGCATTGTCACTGGGATGGTCTGAATTTGGTCTTGATCTCTCAGATGTGTCTAAATTGGGATCCATCCATATCTCTCCAGGAGATCTGCTGTCATCGTTTACAAGACTCTGTTTTTCTTCAGTAGCAGCTGGTGGTAGAGAAGCAAACCTCATCTTGTTGGAGTCTGATGAATCCAGTGAAGGGGGGGCAATGGGGGCAATGGGGGCAGCTGTTGGCCCAGTGCATTCATTATTTAAAGCACAAAAAACTTCGACCACTATTGTTTTTTTCCAGGCCTTGAAGAAGTGTCCGAGTTGCTCCTAGAGATCATTCTCTGAGCTTTTGGTGCGTCATTTGAGCCTACATCGTCACTGGGACGGTCTGCATTTGTGTTGCTATGTGTTCTTAATCTCTCAGATTTTTCTGCAAAGGGACCCATCCATATCTCTCCAGGAGATCTGACCTCATAGTTATGATGACTTAGATGATTAACTGCAGAATTTGGCTGGAATTTGGCGTCCGTATCCGAGTCTGGAGGAGGTGGTACACAAAAAGACCTCTTCTCATTGGCGTCCGTATCCGAGTCTGGAGGAGGTGGTACACAAACAAATATCTTCTCATTGGCGTCCGTATCCGAGTCTGGAGGAGGTGGTACACAAAAAGACCTCTTCTCATTGGCGTCCGTATCCGAGTCTGGAGGAGGTGGTACACAAAAAGACCTCTTCTCATTGGCGTCCGTATCCGAGTCTGGAGGAGGTGGTACACAAAAAGACCTCTTCTCAATGGCGTCCGTATCCAAGTCTGGAGGAGGTGGTACACAAAAAGACCTCTTCTCATTGGCGTCCGTATCCGAGTCTGGAGGAGGTGGTACACAAAAAGACCTCTTCTCATTGGCGTCCGTATCCGAGTCTGGAGGAGGTGGTACACAAAAAGACCTCTTCTCATTGGCGTCCGTATCCGAGTCCGTGTCCGAGGTGTCTTGACTGCTTTTGGTGGTGGTACAGGTCATTAAACTCTGAGCCTTCTGACGGTAAGTAGAGTCATCAGTCAGATGAGCCATTGTGATAAATGAGTGCTCGAGGGCTTCTGTTGGAGTTATTCTTTTTGCCGGGTTCAGATGGAGCATTTTCTTTAACAAATCTCCAAAAGCCGCCTTGTCGCTAGGCTCAGAAAATGGCTGCTTCGGATGGTTTCTTTGGAGTACGTCGTCAATATCTGAACCTAGTTTCCGATAACTCTTTGACACTCTGAAACACTTTCCTGTACTTTTCCTATATTCATGACTGGTTTTGAGTCGCCACTTTGACCCTGTCCTCACAAAATAGTTGCCTGTGTTCAAACCGCTTTCTAGTAGCTCTTGCTCCGGAGTCCCCATGAAGTGAATAATAGTTCTCATTACAGCATATGGTTCATTTCCCCTAAAAAGGTAAGTGCCAAGATACCACTGTGCAAGGCAGCAGCCCAGACTCCACATATCCACTGCCTCAGACAGTGGGAGCCCCAAGGTGACTTCCGGGGACCGTAATACAGGAGGCTGCATTATTGTGCCCAACTTGGTATCCGAGCAGTGCCTGGCCACGCCAAAATCAATTAGTTTTACCTTAAATTGATTTTGTTGGTGGTTCACAAACATAATATTATCTGACTTAATATCGGTGTGCATGACACCGAGGCTTTTAAGGGCCATTAATGCAACTAGGAGTTGCTGGGTCATTGGTCTGATTTGACTAAGGGCAAACGGATGATGTTTTCGTCCTTCCAAAACATTCGACACACTGCTGTGAAGCATCTCAAAAACCAGGCATGGAGAGTTACCTGATATGAAATACTCTATGAACCGGACAATATTGCAGCTGTCCGGGTCCAGCTGATGGAGATAATTAAGCATGTTAACCTCTCTTTTGGTTACGCGTAGTTCATTCTTCTTGAGAATTTTTACAGCCACCTCTTCCTGTGTTGCTGTGTTGAGGCACTTAACTACCCTGCCAAAACACCCCTCACCTAAAACTTTCAATGGTTTGTATTTTTCGTCTGGGGACATAGTTTCCCTGGGAGGACTATCAGAATCTGGTCTTAAACTCAGTATCTCTCCAGGAGCTCCGCCTTCATTTTTATGATGACTTAGATGATTAACACCAATAACTGGATGGAACCAGATGATTTCACAGTTTGACCATTCTCGAGGAGGTGGAGGAGGTGGTGGAGGTGCTACAAAAACAGACCTCTTGTCATTGTACTTTGCATCCAAGTCTGCATTGATGTCTGCATTTAAGTCTTCATTGATGTCTGCATTTAAGTCTTCATTGATGTCTGCATTTAAGTCTGCATTGTTGTCTGCATTCAAGTCTGCATCGAAGTCTGCATTTAAGTCTTCATTGATGTCTGCATTTAAGTCTTCATTGATGTCTGCATTTAAGTCTGCATTGTTGTCTGCATTCAAGTCTGCATCGAAGTCTGCATTTAAGTCTTCATTGTTGTCTGCATTTAAGTCTTCATTGATGTCTGCATTTAAGTCTGCATCGAAGTCTGCGTTTAAGTCTTCATTGATGTCTGCATTTAAGTCTTCATTGATGTCTGCATTTAAGTCTTCATTGATGTCTGCATTTAAGTCTGCATTGTTGTCTGCATTCAAGTCTGCATCGAAGTCTGCATTTAAGTCTTCATTGATGTCTGCATTTAAGTCTGCATTGTTGTCTGCATTTAAGTCTGCATTGTTGTCTGCATTCAAGTCTGCATCGAAGTCTGCATTTAAGTCTTCATTGTTGTCTGCATTTAAGTCTTCATTGATGTCTGCGTTTAAGTCTTCATTGATGTCTGCATTTAAGTCTTCATTGATGTCTGCATTTAAGTCTGCATTGTTGTCTGCATGGATGTCTGCATTGAAGTCTGTACTGAAGACTGCTTTGAAGTCTGCATTCAAGTCTGCATTGAAGTCTGCATTCCATACTGCATTTAAGTCTGCATTTAAGTCTGCATTCAAGCCTGCATTCCATCTTGCTTCGAAGTCTGCATTGTTGTCTGCATTTAAGTCTGCATGGATGTCTGCATTTAAGTCTGCATTTAAGTTTGCATTTAAGTCTTCATTGATGTCTGCATTTAAGTTTGCATTCAAGCCTGCATTTAAGTCTGCATTTAAGTTTGCATGGATGTCTGCATTTAAGTCTGCATTCAAGTTTTCATTCAAGCCTGCATTGAAGCCAGCATTGAAGTTTGCATTCATGCCTGCATTGAAGACTGCATTCAAGTCTACATTCAAGACTGCATTCAAGTCTGCATTCAAGACTGCATTCAAGACTGCATTCAAGTCTTTATCCGAGGTGTCTTCACTTCTTCTTGCGATGGGGGCACAGGTCATTAACCTCTGAGCCTCCTGTTTGTAAGGAGAGTCAGTCAGATGAGCCATTGTAATAAATGGGTGCTCGAGGGCTTCTGTTGGAGTGATCCTTTGTGCTGGGTTTACATGGAGCATTTTCTTTAGCAAATCACCAAATGCAGCCCTGTCATCAGAATCAGGAAATGTCTGCTCCGGATGGAATCTTTGGATTACAATCCCAAGATCTGAGGCCAAATACAAACAACCCTCTGACAAGATGGGACAGATTCCTGTGCTCTGCTTAAATTCATGGAGGGTTTTGAGTCGCCACTCTGACCCTGTCCAGGTAAAATAGTTGCTTGTGTACAAACCCCTTTCTAGTAGCGCTTGCTCTGGAGTCCCCATAAGGTTAACAATATTTCTCATTAAAGCATAGGGATTATCGCCATAAAAAAGGTAGCAGCCCAGATAGCCCTGTCCAAGGCAGCAGCCCAAACTCCACATATCCACTGCCTCAGACAGTGGGAGCCCCAAGTAGACCTCCGGTGACCGAAATGCAGGAGGCTGCATTACTATCCCCACCTTTGCATCTGTGTAGTGCATGGCCAAGCCAAAATCAATTAATTTGACCCTAAATGGCAGGTTTTTGTGGTCCACTAGCATGATGTTATCTGCCTTGATATCGGTGTGCATGACACCGATGCTTTTAAGAGCTTTTAATGCAACTAGGAGTTGCTTGGCCATGGGTCGTATTTCGCTGAGCGTAAACGGTTTCCTGTTTTGTTCTTCTATTAGATTGGCCATACTGCGGTCAAGCATCTCAAATGCCATGCACCTACTGTAGTTCAATCGAAATTCATCTATGAACCGGACAATGTTGGAGCTGTCCGGGTCCAACTGACTGATCAAACGGAGCATTTTAAGCTCTTCATTAACATCATTGTCATCCTCGTCCTTAAGAATCTTAACGGCCATAATTTCTCCTGTTTTCGTGTTAAGACATTTCATGACCTTGCCAAAACACCCCTCACCTAATCTTTCCATTATGTGATAGGTTCCTCTCTCCATATTTCTGTTTTCAGAAGTTGTCGACATCTTTGTAAAACACAATTTAAGTTTTCACGAGCACTAGCTGAAGTCTCCTGCCTGTCGGGTGATTTCTCACAAGTGTGGAGTTAAAGCTGGCCTCGAAAACTCTGTTTGTGGAAACCTGTGACGTCACATGGCAACGGGCGCGTTCTATCAGTGGTGACGTCACCTGGTGCTATTTTTTTCTATTTTTTTGAGTTTTTAACATGTGTTTATTTTCAAATGTTATAAATAGTTACATTAATTGAATCTGTTAGAAAGTAATGAGGGAAAAACTGATGCCTTTACTATGTGTACTATTTAAACATATGCATTCAAAACAGAAATAAATAAACCTCTTGGTGATTTAATGTGATAAATCCTTGATTTTTTTCGACATGTTCCTTTACGTTTGAGCAGAGCTGTTGTGAGGGCTTATGGGGGCCTCTGCTGGTCAAATAAAATATCGCCCTCTGTTAGCTTTTGTTTACATTACATTTTCAGGCGACACACACATGTCGGGGACGTTTGAGAAAGTGCGACAGCTCCAGTTGATTTCTTGAAAGGTTTATTGTTTGTTGTTGTTGTCCAAATGAGTTGTTCTTCTGGACAAAAAGTAAATCCGCTTTGTCTCTGATTACAGACACAGCTCATTCATCTGGGGATAAGAGTGAACATGAGTTAAATGGAGTGTCAGAGGGAATAGAGCTGCTTCACTCTGAGGTGGACATGGACACACCTGACAGAGAAGATACTCTTTGATCTGTAAGTTCACCAGTTATATTTAATATTTATATTGAATAATCTTTGTTTGCTCTTTGAAAACCTCAGTTATGATTGTGTGTCCTCTTAAAATGGACACAGGTCTATGTGTTGTAAGTCTTAGGGTTGTTATTGATGTCCACAGTTCAGACTAATATCCACATCAGAAGTCAGTCCATGGGCTTTTCTTTGGGTCATTCAAAGATTGGGTATAATCTTGTACTGCCTCAGCTACATCTTTTTTGGAAGAACAGACCAAAACCACCAGATCCTATTAAAGTGTCCAGTTCCAATAAAGGTTCTGAAACAATTAATAGAAAGTAAATGAGACATATATGTATTAATACTTCTGCAGTGAAGAGGTCACAGAGTTACTCAAAGTGCTTCACAGGATTAATGGACAATTGACAAGTTTTAGATAAAAAACATAAGAAAAAAGAAAAACATTTTAAAAGAAGAGTGAGATAAAAAAGTGTTTATGTTGTAATGTAGACGTATTGCGTGAAGCGTCAGTGCCCGATGCTCCAGGACTATTTAAGATCCCGTCTACAGCTGACTTCAGGCTCTCTCCTCAAGCGGTCGCTGTGGCAGCAGCACCTTGCCTTTTGTTTGTTTCATACAACATTAAGACTCAAACCAAACACGCACCCACACGACTGATTTCTGATAACACCTCATTATTATTTAAAATCACTATTAGTTAACTCTATCTTAAAATAAAAGCACTATATCTTTTTATATTCGTTTGTGTGGCGTCCTGTTTTATCAAGGCCTTGAGCCGGGTTATGACAAATTGGGGGCTCGTGCCGTTTAGTTTTGTTGTTGTGCAGTTTGTGGCCTTCGTATTAGTTTTCGTATCTGGGACGTCTTTGTTGCCTTTGTTTGTTGTGCGTTAAAAGGCTTTGCTTACTAAACCAGTGCATGGTGTATTAAAATATTTGCGTAGCCACGCTATATTTATGCCCAGGTCTTTAGTATTTCTCGTAATTGTAGCCTAAGTTTGTACACTTTTGGTTGGGACTCGTGCGTCCTCTGTGCGTAATGTTTGGAGAGCGTACAGCTGCGGCTCCTTTGTTCTCAGTTTACTGTGGCTGTAAACTTTTGTTTGAGGCTTAAATGAGGAAAACAGACTTTGACATTTTTTTGGCTTTCTTAAGAGAATATCTACATGTACATCATTATCTGGCAACTATTAGTGTGCGGAATTATTATGCAACTAAATGAAAAACAGTGATTTTTCCATCTCACTTGTTTATTTTCACCTGTTAATCTGAGAATAATAAAGAAACTCAAAATTTACAATTTAACATTTCTGAAATAAAAAATTTAAAAACTCTGCAACCAATATAACCTTCTTCTCGATAACCTTCTACAGTCATTGGCTGCTGCCCTCTGGTGGCCTGAAAAACAATACAATTGCAGTGCTCAGCTCCTGTACTTGAACTTAGAGGCCCTCATTTATCAAACTTAACAGAAATGAGTCCAGATCTTTGTGTGCTTAGGCTAACAGGGTGAACCGGGATCAGTGATAGTAACTTGACTTAATCTTTTCCTTCACATTCCTTCTCAGCGCACTGCAACAGAAGACAGCGAGTCAAATTAAGAAAACTCAGCAACAAATGTCAAAGGTTTATTGATTTTGATAAAATGGTTTGGTCAGCCTTGGTGAAGCTTCTCGGTAAATGTAAATGGCTTAGATGTGCTTGTAGCTGAGTCTCCAATGATCAATTTGATGTGCTGCTTTGCCATATTAGGTTGTGTAGTGCTGTTTGTTTGTCTGGGCCTGAGAGCCCCCCCAGTGTCAGGATCCCTGCCTGGTGTTTGTATTCAGTATGTTTTGTTAGTGTATCTGTGTTCTTGTCTGTTTTGGTTCTTATGTCATATGTCTTTAAGGTATCTCAGTTGTTTCATTTTGTATCTGATTCCCAGTTTGGTTAGTGTATCTGATTTTGTTTCAAGATTGTATTTCCTGTTTTTTATTTTGAAATGTCTTACCCCTGTCTGTGTTTCTGATTTACTTTCTGTCTGTTTTCCCGTTCTGTGTGATTACCTGCTCCGCCCTAATGTGTTTCAGCTGTCCCTTGTTGTCTGTCTCTATATATACCTGTGTCCCCTTGCTCTGGGCCAGGTTGTTGTTGGTCCAACCTTAAGGCTGGTGTCTGGGTTTTTCTTGTGTTACCTCTGTGGAGTCCTAGTTTACCGCAAGTGTTCTGTGAACATTTAATTTCTCGTGTTTCCTTTCCCTGCAGTATTGTTTGTGTTGCCTCCTTTTGTAATTTTGTATGCTCAGACCCTGGCCTTGTTCCTTGTTGTATTTTTTTTTTTCTTTTTGTGGCCCAATAAACCTTTTGTTACCTTTCTGTGTGTGTGGGGTTTTGCATTGGAGTCTTCCCAGTTCTGAGCCTTATGGCCATGATGCCATGACATTTGATTTTTCCAATGGTTGGATTTCAAAAATATGAAATGGCAATGGAAAGTGTTTTCAAATTCACTGCCCAGACCCCCCCAAAAAATGTATTTCTACATAAGGGGTGCAGTGGCTCAGTGGTAGAGCGTTCGTCCTATAACCAGAAGGTGTGTGACTCGTTTCCTGCTCTCGACCAAGGTTCACTCTGTTGAGTCCTTTGGGCAAAAGACACTAAACCCACCTTTCCTCCAGTGGTGTTCCAGCTGTAACACTGAATGGAAGCAGCAGACTTGACACAAGTTCAAACAGTTTTCCTAATTAAGTATAACCGGTAAAAATCAGTTCCTTGCCATCTTTTTTTTTACCCATTTCCAACAAAGCATTTATTGCAACATTTTATTTAATGTAAAAGAGAGAAATGATGGAGACAGCGTACAATTTAGACTAAATGGTCAGGTTTAATTCTTGCAAGAATAAAGCAGCACACGTGTAACATAGTACACAGTGGATTTGTTTGCAAAGATAAACAATGGATGAGGATTTTTAATTATTGTTCTGTGTGCTGCTTTGACATTATTTAGTTTTGAGTTGAGATGTTTTGTAGATATTTGTGAATGTTTGTACTCTTTTAATATTAACTCTTGTGTCTCCCTCCAGCTGAGCCTCCAGGTGAGTAAATTCAACTTAAACAATGTAAGCTACATTATTTAATGTTGTTTTTTATCCTGTTGGTCTAACATACCTCTTTAATGTTTTGTGTTTGCAGCTCCACGTAAGAAACACTTATTTTTACTACGATTCAATCACTATTCATTTATTATGTAACAATAACTCCATGGTTTCTCTGTTGTTTCCACTGTTGTTTCTGCAGTTTTTGATGAGCCCTGGAGGAAGGTCGACTGGGGGTGAGTTACTCTTTCAAAACAGAATCACTTTTTCTTAACAAACCATTTAATCTTTCATTGACTATGTTTTTCAAACAGAGGGAGGGACAACCTTCTCCGTTTAGTGAAAGAGTTCAGACCTTCAACAGAAGAAGTGGGCCATGTGCGTATCCTGCTGTATGGACCTGTCGGAGCAGGCAAGTCCAGCTTCATTAACTCTGTGAGCACTGTGCTCCTCGGCAGAGCCGCCATTCCTGCAACAGTCAACGCCACCACAGACGATGTCAAGAGTTTCACTGTCGAGGTAAGAGCAGTGATCAGAGTCATTTTACTGTAAAAACTTTATTTAAACCTCGTAGTAATAGTAATGTTCCTCTCTGTGTGTTCACTGTGCTGCAGTACAAAACTTATAAAATAAAGAAAGGAGAGGCAAAGCAGTACTACCCTTTTGTGTTCAATGACATCATGGGACTGGAAGGAGGTAGAGACATCGGAGTTCGGCCTGAAGACATCAAACTGGCCATGATGGGACACGTGAGGGACGGCTACAGGGTATAACTGATCATTTAGATATATATATATATATTTTTTTTATTTTATTTATTTATTTATTTAAGAAAACAAAAGGGTGAACAATGCATATTAACAAACATTAAAACAAATGTAAATATGCCAGATTAATTACTAATTTCCATCTGCAGACCCCCTGGCAGGTAGATATTACATAAAAGGGAAAGATATAGACGTAGGTAACCAGTCTGATTAAGTGTAAATTATGGATATTGCACAAGACCACCTTCAAAACGGAATTTGCTAATAAAGTGCAGGTCACATATGATGATCACATGTTTGAGTGTCTTTTAACCACTGTTTCAAATGTGTTTTAAAAGTAATTAAACTTGTGCATTCCCTCACTGAGAGTGGAATACTCTTCCAGAACATTGAGCCCTGAAATGAGATAACGTTTTGAGAGAATGATGTACGTCTGAACGGGAGCTCACAGTCACCTCTGACAGAGGCTCGTGTTACTCGTGAACCAGGGCCACTCAGAGATTTCTGTTTGAAAAACTTATTTAACAGGGGAGGAGCCAAACCATGAGTAACTTTGTAAATTAAGCAGGCAGATTTAAATATTTAAAAATTTGAGAAACTTAGTAAACTATATTTATTGAGACTATGGCAGTGGTGGTATGAAAAAGGTTTCTTGTCTAAAACTTTCAACGCCCTTTTGTAGCAGGATTCGACAGGTTTAACAACAGAAGAGCCAGTGTATGACCAGCTGCTAATGCAATACTCAGTATCATTGGATGTAGGACCGTGACTGCTGCTCTGTCTGTCAGGGATGCTCTAATATGTTTGAAATTCCTTATATTAAAGGTTGTAGTTTTTACAATGTTTCATCATTTTGAATCTAAGTAGACCCCTAGGTATTTAAATACCTCAACATTTTGTAGTTCTTGTCCCCCCAAATAGACACCTACTGGAACTAAAGGTGTTCTTGGTTTGGAGAAGAACATGGATACAGTCTTTTTAACATTCAAGCATAAAAAAGAATCATCATATTTTAGCCTTGAGCTTGGATTAAGTGACACAGCATTAAAATAAACCACTGTCTAATGTAGTGTATTAAACACACACTGTTCATGTCTACTTTAAAACTCCAGTTTGTATTTCTGAATATCTGATTATACATTTCTCTGTTGTACATTACTAGGAGCCTGACCATTGTTGGTGACTGATTTCTTTCATGTTGCAGTTCAACCCTGTCTCTCCTCTGTCAGAAGAAAACACCCAGTTCTACAATCCGAGTCCCTCTGCAGGTGACAAAGTGCACCTTTTAGTTTGTGTCCTTAATGCCAACTCCCCAGAAATAAACCCCTCTGTGATTCAGAAGATGAAGGAAATCAGAGAAGCAGCTCGAGATCTTGGTAAGAGCTGTGTTCTCAAACAAAACACTGTTACGTAGAAGTAAAAATAATAACATAAGTTCAAACTAAAGCTGGGGTTATTGTTTTATGCACACATGTGAACTGAGATCCACTGTGTGTTATTTTCAGGGATTCCTCAGGTGGCCATTGCCACACACATCGATCTCCTCTGTGAGGAAATCGAAAACGATGTGAAGAATGTCTTCAGGAGCAAATTTCTAAAGAAGAAGGTGAGCTAAAGAGATAAAGATTAAAAGTAGTTAGTTGGATATTGTACTTGAATAAGAGATATTTATTTTGCTTTGTCAAATTTTGGTAAATGTTGTCCATTGATATAGCACATGTTTGTACCTTTCTTGGGCTCCTAAAGTGCTTTACTTCAAGAATCAATCAGCACACCTTCTGGATCTAGGACGACCGCTCTTCCACTGAGCCACTGCGCTCTCTAACTTTTGCTGCGATATTTGTGTTTTGTGCAGATGAATGAATTTACCTCGACAGTGGGGATCCCCATGAACTGCATTTTTCCTGTGAAGAACTACTGCAGCGGAAACCTGGATGAAGACGCAAACATGGAGACTCTGATCCTGGCGTCCCTCAAACACATGCTGAACTACGCTGATGACTTCCTTGATAACTTATAAAGATTCCACATAGAAACTTTTAATGTGAAAACTTGACAGTATGTTTTATTTATTTTGTCTAGTGTTGTCTTAGGGTGCTTTAAAAGGACACGGCAAGTTCATTTCATTTCCAAACTTGTAAAGTCATTGTATTTGTCAAGTGAAGCAACATAGGCCTCACATCCTTCAAAATAAATGAGTGCTTTTCCTTCAGACGGGGCTTTAAATGTTTCACTCATTACACGGTGTCACTGGTTTGTTCATTTAGACACATCAGTCGATAGATGAAGAACTTTGAGTCTGTTTTATGGAATATTTTGGCAGCATTAATAATTGAAGAGTTCTGTTAAAGAAGCTCCTAATGCTCTTGTTGCATCAGCTCATTACAATAATGGAATGTCACAAGACCAAGCAATGAAAAGGTAAAATACTTTATTAATGTGCAGGCACGTGTTGAGTTTAAAAGCAGAGTCAACATGTCTCTGTTAAACAGTTTAAACTTTTATTCACACTCTCCTCTGACAGCGCTGTTTAGTGTGCGTCGAATGAAATCTGATGTGCTGGAAACGCTATTGTGGACACAAAGAGGTTCAGGAGCCAAGCAGGCTTTACAATCTACCCTACTATAGGTCTGCTTTTTTAAAGAAAAGAAGGAAAACAGGTTTCAATCACTTGTTCCCGCTGCTGCCCTCTGGTGGCCTGGAAAAACATCTGTTCAAACACCAAACGTGTTCAAACTTGAATGTGTCATTGAACTGAAATAATTAACTACTTGTGATAGTTAAAATATGAGCAGTACCTCACAGTAGAAGTAGAGGCTGGGGATATATATGAGCTTCAAAAGGAGAATGACCACCACCTTTATGATTAGATCTGACACAGAGGCTGCAACACAAACATTAAACCGAGAACGCAGAAGTTCACCGGAGGAACAACAAAGTGAACATATTTTCATGTCACTTTGTAAAAGAAATTTAATTCTAAATAATAAAATATCCATACACAGAGGAAAGACTTCAATTTCATGTTCCTTATTAAAAGATGTACCTTTTGTAATGTTTGATTTAATTGAGAAAAGACATATACCTTTTAATTTTTTGGTCATCCCTCTAAACAAAGTGTAGCTGTGTTGAGTGTACTTTATAGTTAGAGCAATTGCAGCACTTTTATGAAGAACATCTCATCTACATTAGAATCCAGACACTTGTTTCATGTTGTTGCAGAATGTGTCCAGGTCTTAAAATGTAAAAATATAAAAAAGTATTGTATATAAGTTATTGTTTTTGTAAAAAAAAGTCATTGTAAATCTCATAACCAGCCATCTACAGGATCAAGTAGTTCTACATCTTGTAAATGTAAAAAAAACACTTTTTACCTCCGAGAGTGAGGTAGAGGGTCTGGCTCTGAGAGGAGAAGTTATGGGAGAAAACATGGAGATGATAAACACAGGTGTAGGCCCCTTTGTGGGCGGGGCCAGCAGCAGAGAACAGGAAGTGGGCGGAGTGATTGACAGCTGGCAGCGTGTGGTTCTGAGCTGGGTCCACAGTGGGAGAGGAGCTGGAAGAAGCCTCCTGGGTACTGGGGTTCAATAGAGCATCTGACGCTGAAGTCTGAGCCCAGCAGCACACGGAGCCCCTGCAGCTGGGCCTCGGAGACCCCATCAGAGGAGACAGACAGGGAGATGTTCGGCTGAGTCAGTAAATCTGAACGTATAGGAAGATGTTTCAAAGAGTGACCACAAATGTAACACGTGACTTTAAGTATTCATTCATTCATTCATTTCCTACCGCTTTGTCCCGTTAGGGGTCGCGGGTGACTGGAGCCTATCCCAGCAGCTTTGGGCCAGTGGCCAGTTAGTCGCAAGGCTGACATATAGAGACAGACACTGACAGACAACCATTTACTAGGGACACTTTAGAGTTGCTGATTAACATATACATGCATGTCTTTGGATGGTGGGAGGAGCTGGAGTACCCGGTGAGAACCCACAGTAAAACGTGGAGGAAATACAGACTCCTCACAGAAAGACTGGAGACAGCCGAGAATATTTAAGTCGGCCGGGTTTTGAACTCACAACCTTCTTGCTGTGAGGCAGGAGTGCTAACCACTCGTAATCCACCATAATCCCTCTGAGCACACTTTCACCTGAGCACAGGACTTTTAGGCCAAATTTGTTTTGAATGTTCACTCCCATTTTTACACATTCCCTTAAAGCATGAGTGGACTTCACACACTCAGGAGACACAGACCACACAAAATCCTCTCTTGTTTCTTCAGAAACAGCTGAACCACAGTCCAGTTGTCGACACACAGCTTCTATAGTCGCCTGGTCCCAGGGATCATACTCATCAGCCACTCGTCTCCACACTCCATAATGTCTGACCTCCACAGTCCAGCTCCCTGCAGACCACCTCTGGATCCTGCAGGTCAAAGTCCTCTTCACAGACTGAGGCCCAGGACTGGTCCCAGTGGACCTGCAGTGATCCTGAGCACAGACCGGGGCCATGCACCAGCCTCACAGAGTCTGAGGACACAGAGAGAGGCTTCAATAAAGAGACACACACTGACCAACCAAGCTACAAAATTACACACATGATCCAGCTCCAGAGAGGACCACAACACACTTCTACTGTATTTTCTGGGACCTTTTGTCTCAGATTAAGGCCAGAAACACATAGGATTTGTGACATCCCAGATTTGAAGCCCGAAAGTGCTTTTAAATAATTACCCTCTTTACCTGAACATTTAATCTCCACCCTGTGTGAAATGAAGAGCGACCCTGCATCAAAGCAGACATCCTCTGAAGAGTCTTCACACTCAGTTCTGACGGCCCACTCTTGTCTTTCTGAGCCCACCTTTATTGTGGCAGAAAGAGCAGACCCACAGTCGAGCTGAACGCACACACTTTTAACCATCTTCAGGTTGAAGTCATTTCCAGCCACTGGTCTCCAGCCCAAATCTGCTAGATTTACATCCAGGGCTCCCTCGCAGTGTCTGTACACCGACCTGTATTCAGAACCTGCAGAAACAAGGCTTTAAGCACTGCCCACAACAGTTATGTACCAGTGGTTAATAACTACAATACTTCTTTTTACCCGATAGGCTGAGGTTTTCGGTCAGGACTCCTGTATAAAAAAAGACAAGAAACATATTAAACTGATTCTGAATTTAGGATGTTACATAGAAACATGTCTTCATTTCTGTCCACACCAACAAAATCTGTTTTAAATAAACAGGAAATGTATAATTTGGAGGTTGATCAAAGAAACTCTTAACTTTTGTGCTTTTGTGTCTTATTAACTGCTTTTATTATTATTCATTCATTCATTTTCTACCGCTTTGTCCCGTTAGGGGTCGCGGGTGACTGGAGCCTATCCCAGCAGCTTTGGGCCTGAGGCGGGGTTCACCCTGGACAGTGGCCAGTTAGTCGCAGGGCTAACATTTAGAGACAAACCTTGACAGACAACCATTCACTCACATTCATTCACTAGGGACACTTTAGAGTTGCCAATTAACCTGTACATGCATGTGTTTGGACAGTGGGAGGAAGCCGAGTACCCGGAGAGAACCCACAGTAACACGTGGAGGAAATACAGACTCCTCACAGAAAGACTGGAGACAGCCGAGAATATTTATGTCGGCCGGGTTTTGAACTCACAACCTTCTTGCTGTGAGGCAGGAGTGCTAACCACTCTGCCACGTGCACCCCAAAAATTATTATTATTATTTATTATTTTTAATTTTTTTTTATTACGTTTTTAAAAATAGCATGAAACAAAAAAATTACCACTAAAAATAAAATACCACCTAAACATAGTCTCAACCTCTCCAGAGCCACCACTTCAGACACCAGAGATCTCCGGGACAGAACGGGAATCACCTCCAACCCGTTTGGACATTATGGCTTTTCTTGCCACCATTAGGAAGAATTTAAGGTTTTATGTATAAGTCCTAACAGACAGAGCAGTGTACTGAGGAGTGTCTGCCCTATCTGCATACTGGTGTTCTGGCAGGTACTGTAGATACACAAGTAGTAGTTTACATTTAGAACAGTTTGAGAAGCTCCTTAAGTAAACTTACTGTTTGTAGGAGCGATGTAAACGTATAAAATATTGTATTACATCTATTACAAACTGATATTCTTGAGGGCAACAGCAGGAGTCTATTGTTTATTTTGCGTGTGTTCTAAGTTCAATCTTTAATTCATTTTCTACCGCTTAGTCCCATTAGGGGTCATGTGTGACTGGAGCCTATCCCAGTTGCTTTGCGCCTGAGGTGGTGCACCCTGGACAGTGTCCAGTTAGTCGCAGGGCTGACATTTAGAGACAGACATCTTTTCTCAGTGTCTGCAATTCAGAATAAAATCTGTTGGTTAAAGCCTGGTCTAACCCTAAAACAGCTCCGTCTGTAAAATTGGGCCCCGAGTGTGTGACTTCTCCAGTAAACGCTATCCCTCAATACAGTCCTACCTATTTATGGAGGATTTTGGCTTAAGAATTTTTACGTTAGGCTTATGTACGGCGGTCGACTCTCCCTGTTATTCTGATGTCCAGTGGACGATTTGGACGGCCTGCCTGTTAGTGAGTCTGATTCTTTAAATCCGACCTCTGTGCCGATGGGAGAGACTGGTCAGAGTTTAAAGAACGACCTGGAGATTGAATATGTCTTTATCCTAGTTTTAAACAAGGAGTTTATTAAATGGTTAAGTAAAGCTTACAGAATGAAACTTACACCTCACAATTTAACATAGTTATAGGACCTCAACTTCAGAACCAAGATTGAACTTTTCTGAGGGTAGAGAGAGTGAGATTTTTAGAGAAAAGGAGACTGTGTTTAACCCTTTGTGGGATGAACCCGGGGGAACAAAAGGGATAGTACAGTAAGAGTGGGGTTTATGCTGTTCTGACTTTGATACAGGATTGCCCTTAAATCAAAGAGATCAGCAAGACCTCTTTGGTTGAGTTTCAAGCCTCCTTTTATAGGTTCTGAACTCTGTGTGTCCCCGTCGTCTGTGAACTCTGTGTGTCCTCCTCGTCTGTGAACTCTGTGTGTCCCCGTCATCTGTGAACTCTGTGTGTCCTCCTCGTCTGTGAACTCTGTGTGTCCCCGTCATCTGTAAACTCTGTGTGTCCCCGTCGTCTGTGAACTCTGTGTGTCCCCCTCGTCTGTGAACTCTGTGTGTCCCCCTCGTCTGTAAACTCTGTGTGTCCTCCTCGTCTGTGAACTCTGTGTGTCCCCCTCGTCTGTAAACTCTGTGTGTCCCTGTCGTCTGTGAACTCTGTGTGTCCCCCTCGTC
Source organism: Neodontobutis hainanensis (assembly GCA_024349245.1). Classification (NCBI taxonomy): domain Eukaryota; kingdom Metazoa; phylum Chordata; class Actinopteri; order Gobiiformes; family Odontobutidae; genus Neodontobutis; species Neodontobutis hainanensis. The sequence goes on from JALDNG010000020.1 coordinate 542,132, forward strand.
TGTGAACTCTGTGTGTCCCCCTCGTCTGTGAACTCTGTGTGTCCCTGTCGTCTGTGAACTCTGTGTGTCCCCCTCGTCTGTGAACTCTGTGTGTCCCCCTCGTCTGTAAACTGTGTGTCCCCCTCGTTTGTGAACTCTGTGTGTCCCTGTCGTCTGTGAACTCTGTGTGTCCCTGTCGTCTGTGAACTCTGTGTGTCCCCCTCGTCTGTGAACTCTGTGTGTCCCTGTCGTCTGTGAACTCTGTGTGTCCCCCTCGTCTGTGAACTCTGTGTGTCCCCCTCGTCTGTGAACTCTGTGTGTCCCTGTCGTCTGTGAACTCTGTGTGTCCCCCTCGTCTGTGAACTCTGTGTGTCCCCCTCGTCTGTAAACTGTGTGTCCCCCTCGTTTGTAAACTCTGTGTGTCCCTGTCGTCTGTGAACTCTGTGTGTCCCTGTCGTCTGTGAACTCTGTGTGTCCCTGTCGTCTGTGAACTCTGTGTGTCCCCCTCGTCTGTGAACTCTGTGTGTCCCCCTCGTCTGTGAACTCTGTGTGTCCCCCTCGTCTGTAAACTGTGTGTCCCCCTCGTTTGTGAACTCTGTGTGTCCCTGTCGTCTGTGAACTCTGTGTGTCCCCGTCGTCTGTGAACTCTGTACTTCTGTTATGTCCTCATTTAATTAATACAATTTAGTAAAAGACAATAATAAAGTCAAGGTCAAATGGTTTGGTTTTTGGCTTTATTGTTGTCCAAACACACACAAAATAAAACACCCAAACAAAGTGGAGGGAGGAAGGCTGAACAGTTGTGCCAAATCAAAGAACCAAATATAACAAAACAGAACCTGAATAACTAGTCTGAGAAATAAATCAAGAAACAAAAAGTCCTGGTCTAACTGGTCTAAATAAGGTCTTTACTCCAAACATACAAGGGTGGCAACAACCAATAAACCTAGTGGGCCTCAACAGAAAGTAACTACATGTTGATAGTATGTACAGGGTACACACTCACCTGCGAACCTCCCAACCACAACATGTCATTTACAAAAACAGTCCAACAAAGAGAGAGTCTGTGAACTCAGTGTTCTTCATTTTTAAATCCTGAGCCAGGCACTGATTGGAGTATCCATCCACCTGCTGCAGCCAATCAGGATGTAGAAAACAGGTCCCACTCACAGCACCTGAGAGCAGATAGTGGAGGAGGAAGGACAGGAGCAGAGAGGCACAGACCAGTCTCCCCTGCATGTAACAACCTCTAAATAAGGTCATGACCTCCTGTTCTCTGCTCACAGACACAGAATTCGGCCATCGACAGAGCCGTGTCCTCTGTGCAGGGGCTTTTCAAAGGCGTAGATAAGTACTTCATGAAGGCCTCACACGAACTCAAGAAAGGACGCCCGAAGGAGCTAACGGCTGAGATAAAAGATGTGGCCGATGTGCTGAATGAATGCATCATGGAGCTGAACGGTGTCAGAGAAGAGCTGCAGGAGGCGATTGGAGAAGTTTAGCTGATCAGCTCGGCCCTCTGGTGGCTGCAATAAGAACAGTTTGTTAAAAGGAATGAAGGTTTTTAAGTCAAAACTGGAGCTAAATATGTTTCTAATCAGACAAATGCTAACTTTTTGAATGTCTGTGTGAATAATGTAAATAATAAACAGTCAGTAATGTTTTTTAACCTGTATGTGACTCAAATAATGCTTTTGAGATTTAATGTTTCATTTCCTTCCTAAATAAGTAATGACAAGTTGTGATTTTATCAAAATGATGTAAATGTTTTGCGTCCAAATCAATTTTACATAAATAAATGCTTCAAATGTAAAGCTTACACTGTGTGATATTTAGAAACATAAATCTGTGAATAAAGGCATACTTTGTTACATTGACGTGGTGTTAATGTGAACAGGGTCAAGTTTATTTCTAAATCTGGACTGAAGACATGAGCGAGATGAAGACCTCAGAGTCATGAGTAAACTGCTGTAGCCCTCACAGGTGAGTCTGCTAAATATATTTGTGTTTAATAACCAGGAAGTGAGACTGTGTGAGTTGGAAGTACTGTTTAATGCATTACTGTGTTACTTTTTTGTTTCTTTAGTTAAACTTTTAATACCCATCCATCTTCTTCTGCTTATCCGGGGCCAAGTCGAGGGGGCAGCAGTCTAAGCAGAGACACAGACTTCCCTCCCCCACCACCGGCTCCAACTCACCACCAGGTGTGATCAGTTGACAGCTCCGCCCACTCTTCAACCGAGTGTCCAAGACATAACGCCGGAGGTCAGACAAAACGACCACAATCGATCATCGACCTCTGACCTGGGTTGTCCTGGTGCCACGTGCACTGGTGGACACCCTTATGCTTAAACATGGTGTTTGTTATGGACAAACTGTGACTAGCACAGAAGTCCAATAAAAGAACACCTTCCTCTTAATCACGCCCCTCCAGGTGTCACAGTGAAGACCCCCAGTTGGAGCACCTTCCAGAACCCCTCCCAGAGAAGGCCGAGTACTCCACACTGACCCTTGGCCCATAAGTACAAATGACAGTCGACCCAAAGGTGCAGCGAAGAGACCCTCTCGTTCACCGCGGTGAACTCCAACACATGGTGGATGAGCCGGGGGGTCGTGGAGAGTCCAGCCTCTCTCGAGGAGTGTGGATCCGGAGCCCAAGCTGTGCGTGGAGGTGAGCCTGACTATTTCAAGTCCATACTTCTTCCCCCTAAATGCTCGGGATGCTGCCCCTTCACTGTATTTCTGAGTGAAGGGGCATTTTGACATGTCTCCCCACGTTAAGGCAGCTGTCTGTTTGAAGATTGAAGTGTGTAATACCTGAACTCTTTAGTGGTTTTATTGAATTACATAAAATAGATAAAATATGAATGAATGAAAAATGAATGAATGAAAGATAAAATATGCTTATAATAAACATTAAAAATCATTCATCTAAAATTTTTGTGCTTTAATTTTATTAAGAGAAAATGTAAGAAAAGTAAAAACATTTCATCCCACATCCAAGTTTCTTAGTCATCTCTGAGCTGAGTTTCATAAAACCAACAGAAATGACATAGTTCTTTGGGTATGAAAGAAAACAACTTCACTTTCTTTTAAACATGTTCCTATAGATGTCCTGGATGACTGAGAACCTGATCTAAGTGAACTTGATCTTTTAACTTGAATAAATGACCACGTTCACTGTGAAGAGTCTGTGCTTTTCCAGATGTTGGTGGAAGATGACAATGTGTGCATTAACTGCTGTCGGGTGTTTCTGATTTCTCCCAGTTTTGGACAGCAATTGGCCTCATGCACATCTTAGAAACAATAAACTTCGAACACTGTGGTTTTGTTTCCTGGCCTTGAAGTGTTCGTGTATCCTTTTTTTGATTTTACAGTCAGTCGTCCGGTTAAGTGGGATTCATTTGCATTGTCACTGGGATGGTCTGAATTTGGTCTTGATCTCTCAGATGTGTCTAAATTGGGATCCATCCATATCTCTCCAGGAGATCTGCTGTCATCGTTTACAAGACTCTGTTTTTCTTCAGTAGCAGCTGGTGGTAGAGAAGCAAACCTCATCTTGTTGGAGTCTGATGAATCCAGTGAAGGGGGGGCAATGGGGGCAATGGGGGCAGCTGTTGGCCCAGTGCATTCATTATTTAAAGCACAAAAAACTTCGACCACTATTGTTTTCTTTCCAGGCCTTGAAGAAGTGTCCGAGTTGCTCCTAGAGATCATTCTCTGAGCTTTTGGTGCGTCATTTGAGCCTACATCGTCACTGGGACGGTCTGCATTTGTGTTGCTATGTGTTCTTAATCTCTCAGATTTTTCTGCAAAGGGACCCATCCATATCTCTCCAGGAGATCTGACCTCATAGTTATGATGACTTAGATGATTAACTGCAGAATTTGGCTGGAATTTGGCGTCCGTATCCGAGTCTGGAGGAGGTGGTACACAAAAAGACCTCTTCTCATTGGCGTCCGTATCCGAGTCTGGAGGAGGTGGTACACAAAAAGACCTCTTCTCATTGGCGTCCGTATCCGAGTCTGGAGGAGGTGGTACACAAAAAGACCTCTTCTCATTGCCGTCCGTATCCGAGTCTGGTGGAGGTGGTACACAAAAAGACCTCTTCTCATTGGCGTCCGTATCCGAGTCTGGAGGAGGTGGTACACAAAAAGACCTCTTCTCATTGGCGTCCGTATCCGAGTCTGGAGGAGGTGGTACACAAAAAGACCTCTTCTCATTGGCGTCCGTATCCGAGTCTGGAGGAGGTGGTACACAAAAAGACCTCTTCTCATTGGCGTCCGTATCCGAGTCTGGAGGAGGTGGTACACAAAAAGACCTCTTCTCATTGGCGTCCGTATCCAAGTCTGGAGGAGGTGGTACACAAAAAGACCTCTTCTCATTGGCGTCCGTATCCGAGTCTGGAGGAGGTGGTACACAGACGAATATCTTCTCATTGGCGTCCGTGTCCGAGTCTGGAGGAGGTGGTACACAAAAAGACTTCTTCTCATTGGCGTCCGTATCCGAGTCTGGAGGAGGTGGTACACAAAAAGACCTCTTCTCATTGGCGTCCGTATCCGAGTCTGGAGGAGGTGGTACACAAAAAGACCTCTTCTCATTGGCGTCCGTATCCGAGTCTGGAGGAGGTGGTACACAGACAAATATCTTCTCATTGGCGTCCGTGTCCGAGTCCGTGTCCGAGGTGTCTTGACTGCTTTTGGTGGTGGTACAGGTCATTAAACTCTGAGCCTTCTGACGGTAAGTAGAGTCATCAGTCAGATGAGCCATTGTGATAAATGAGTGCTCGAGGGCTTCTGTTGGAGTTATTCTTTTTGCCGGGTTCAGATGGAGCATTTTTTTTAACAAATCTCCAAAAGCCGCCTTGTCGCTAGGCTCAGAAAATGGCTGCTTCGGATGGTTTCTTTGGAGTACGTCGTCAATATCTGAACCTAGTTTCCGATAACTCTTTGACACTCTGAAACACTTTCCTGTACTTTTCCTATATTCATGACTGGTTTTGAGTCGCCACTTTGACCCTGTCCTCACAAAAAAGTTGCCTGTGTTCAAAGCGCTTTCTAGTAGCTCTTGCTCCGGAGTCCCCATGAAGTGAATAATAGTTCTCATTACAGCATATGGTTCATTTCCCCTAAAAAGGTAAGTGCCAAGATACCACTGTGCAAGGCAGCAGCCCAGACTCCACATATCCACTGCCTCAGACAGTGGGAGCCCCAAGGTGACTTCCGGGGACCGTAATACAGGAGGCTGCATTATTGTGCCCAACTTGGTATCCGAGCAGTGCCTGGCCACGCCAAAATCAATTAGTTTTACCTTAAATTGATTTTGTTGGTGGTTCACAAACATAATATTATCTGACTTAATATCGGTGTGCATGACACCGAGGCTTTTAAGAGCCATTAATGCAACTAGGAGTTGCTGGGTCATTGGTCTGATTTGACTAAGGGCAAACGGATGATGTTTTCGTCCTTCCAAAACATTCGACACACTGCTGTGAAGCATCTCAAAAACCAGGCATGGAGAGTTACCTGATATGAAATACTCTATGAACCGGACAATATTGCAGCTGTCCGGGTCCAGCTGATGGAGATAATTAAGCATGTTAACCTCTCTTTTGGTTACGCGTAGTTCATTCTTCTTGAGAATTTTTACAGCCACCTCTTCCTGTGTTGCTGTGTTGAGGCACTTCACTACCCTGCCAAAACACCCTCACCTAAAACTTTCAATGGTTTGTATTTTTCGTCTGGGGACATAGTTTCCCTGGGAGGACTATCAGAATCTGGTCTTAAACTCAGTATCTCTCCAGGAGCTCCGCCTTCATTTTTATGATGACTTAGATGATTAACACCAATAACTGGATGGAACCAGATGATTTCACAGTTTGACCATTCTCGAGGAGGTGGAGGAGGTGGTGGAGGTGCTACAAAAACAGACCTCTTGTCATTGTACTTTGCATCCAAGTCTGCATTGATGTCTGCATTTAAGTCTTCATTGATGTCTGCATTTAAGTCTTCATTGATGTCTGCATTTAAGTCTTCATTGATGTCTGCATTTAAGTCTGCATCGAAGTCTGCATTTAAGTCTTCATTGATGTCTGCATTTAAGTCTGCATTGTTGTCTGCATTCAAGTCTGCATCGAAGTCTGCATTTAAGTCTTCATTGATGTCTGCATTTAAGTCTGCATTGTTGTCTGCATTCAAGTCTGCATCGAAGTCTGCATTTAAGTCTGCATTGTTGTCTGCATTCAAGTCTGCATCGAAGTCTGCATTTAAGTCTTCATTGATGTCTGCATTTAAGTCTGCATTGTTGTCTGCATTCAAGTCTGCATCGAAGTCTGCATTTAAGTCTGCATTGTTGTCTGCATTCAAGTCTGCATCGAAGTCTGTACTGAAGACTGCTTTGAAGTCTGCATTCAAGTCTGCATTGAAGTCTGCATTTAAGTCTTCATTGATGTCTGCATTTAAGTCTTCATTGATGTCTGCATTTAAGTCTTCATTGTTGTCTGCATTTAAGTCTTCATTGTTGTCTGCATTTAAGTCTTCATTGTTGTCTGCATTTAAGTCTTCATTGTTGTCTGCATTTAAGTCTTCATTGTTGTCTGCATTCAAGTCTTCATTGATGTCTGCATGGATGTCTGCATTGAAGTCTGTACTGAAGACTGCTTTGAAGTCTGCATTCAAGTCTGCATTGAAGTCTGCATTCCATACTGCATTTAAGTCTGCATTTAAGTCTGCATTCAAGCCTGCATTCCATCTTGCTTCGAAGTCTGCATTTAAGTCTGCATTTAAGTCTGCATGGATGTCTGCATGGATGTCTGCATTTAAGTCTGCATTCAAGTCTGCATTCAAGTCTGCATTTAAGTCTGCATTTAAGTCTGCATTTAAGTTTGCATGGATGTCTGCATTCAAGCCTGCATTTAAGTCTGCATTTAAGTCTTCATTTAAGTCTGCATTTAAGTTTGCATGGATGTCTGCATTTAAGTCTTCATTCAAGTTTTCATTCAAGCCTGCATTGAAGCCTGCATTGAAGTTTGCATTGAAGCCTGCATTGGAGTCTGCATTCATGCCAGCATTGAAGACTGCATTCAAGTCTACATTCAAGACTGCATTCAAGTCTGCATTCAAGACTGCATTCAAGACTGCATTCAAGTCTTTATCCGAGGTGTCTTCACTTCTTCTTGCGATGGGGGCACAGGTCATTAACCTCTGAGCCTCCTGTTTGTAAGGAGAGTCAGTCAGATGAGCCATTGTAATAAATGGGTGCTCGAGGGCTTCTGTTGGAGTGATCCTTTGTGCTGGGTTTACATGGAGCATTTTCTTTAGCAAATCACCAAATGCAGCCCTGTCATCAGAATCAGGAAATGTCTGCTCCGGATGGAATCTTTGGATTACAATCCCAAGATCTGAGGCCAAATACAAACAACCCTCTGACAAGATGGGACAGATTCCTGTGCTCTGCTTAAATTCATGGAGGGTTTTGAGTCGCCACTCTGACCCTGTCCAGGTAAAATAGTTGCTTGTGTACAAACCCCTTTCTAGTAGCGCTTGCTCTGGAGTCCCCATAAGGTTAACAATATTTCTCATTAAAGCATAGGGATTATCGCCATAAAAAAGGTAGCAGCCCAGATAGCCCTGTCCAAGGCAGCAGCCCAAACTCCACATATCCACTGCCTCAGACAGTGGGAGCCCCAAGTAGACCTCCGGTGACCGAAATGCAGGAGGCTGCATTACTATCCCCACCTTTGCATCTGTGTAGTGCATGGCCAAGCCAAAATCAATTAATTTGACCCTAAATGGCAGGTTTTGTGGTCCACTAGCATGATGTTATCTGCCTTGATATCGGTGTGCATGACACCGATGCTTTTAAGAGCTTTTAATGCAACTAGGAGTTGCTTGGCCATGGGTCGTATTTCGCTGAGCGTAAACGGTTTCCTGTTTTGTTCTTCTATTAGATTGGCCACACTGCGGTCAAGCATCTCAAATGCCATGCACCTACTGTAGTTCAATCGAAATTCATCTATGAACCGGACAATGTTGGAGCTGTCCGGGTCCAACTGACTGATCAAACGGAGCATTTTAAGCTCTTCATTAACATCATTGTCATCCTCGTCCTTAAGAATCTTAACGGCCATAATTTCTCCTGTTTTCGTGTTAAGACATTTCATGACCTTGCCAAAACACCCCTCGCCTAATCTTTCCATTATGTGATAGGTTCCTCTCTCCATATTTCTGTTTTCAGAAGTTGTCGACATCTTTGTAAAACACAATTTAAGTTTTCACGAGCACTAGCTGAAGTCTCCTGCCTGTCGGGTGATTTCTCACAAGTGTGGAGTTAAAGCTGGCCTCGAAAACTCTGTTTGTGGAAATCTGTGACGTCACATGGCAACGGGCGCGTTCTATCAGTGGTGACGTCACCTGGTGCTATTTTTTTCTATTTTTTTGAGTTTTTAACATGTGTTTATTTTCAAATGTTATAAATAGTTATATTAATTGAATCTGTTAGAAAGTAATGAGGGAAAAACTGATGCCTTTACTATGTGTACTATTTAAACATATGCATTCAAAACAGAAATAAATAAACCTCTTGGTGATTTAATGTGATAAATCCTTGATTTTTTTCGACATGTTCCTTTACGTTTGAGCAGAGCTGTTGTGAGGGCTTATGGGGGCCTCTGCTGGTCAAATAAAATATCGCCCTCTGTTAGCTTTTGTTTACATTACATTTTCAGGTGACACACACATGTCGGGGACGTTTGAGAAAGTGCGACAGCTCCAGTTGATTTCTTGAAAGGTTTATTGTTTGTTGTTGTTGTCCAAATGAGTTGTTCTTCTGGACAAAAAGTAAATCCGCTGTGTCTCTGATTACAGACACAGCTCATTCATCTGGGGATAAGAGTGAACATGAGTTAAATGGAGTGTCAGAGGGAATAGAGCTGCTTCACTCTGAGGTGGACATGGACACACCTGACAGAGAAGATACTCTTTGATCTGTAAGTTCACCAGTTATATTTAATATTTATATTGAATAATCTTTGTTTGCTCTTTGAAAACCTCAGTTATGATTGTGTGTCCTCTTAAAATGGACACAGGCCTATGTGTTGTAAGTCTTAGGGTTGTTATTGATGTCCACAGTTCAGACTAATATCCACATCAGAAGTCAGTCCATGGGCTTTTCTTTGGGTCATTCAAAGATTGGGTATAATCTTGTACTGCCTCAGCTACATCTTTTTTGGAAGAACAGACCAAAACCACCAGATCCTATTAAAGTGTCCAGTTCCAATAAAGGTTCTGAAACAATTAATAGAAAGTAAATGAGACATATATGTATTAATACTTCTGAAGAGGTCACAGAGTTACTCAAAGTGCTTTACAGGATTAATGGACAATTGACAAGTTTTAGATAAAAAACATAAGAAAAAAGAAAAACATTTTAAAAGAAGAGTGAGATAAAAAAGTGTTTATGTTGTAATGTAGACGTATTGCGTGAAGCGTCAGTGCCCGATGCTCCAGGACTATTTAAGATCCCGTCTACAGCTGACTTCAGGCTCTCTCCTCAGGCGGTCGCTGTGGCAGCAGCACCTTGCCTTTTGTTTGTTTCATACAACATTAAGACTCAAACCAAACACGCACCCACACGACTGATTTCTGATAACACCTCATTATTATTTAAAATCACTATTAGTTAACTCTATCTTAAAATAAAAGCACTATATCTTTTTATATTCGTTTGTGTGGCGTCCTGTTTTATCAAGGCCTTGAGCCGGGTTATGACAAATTGGGGGCTCGTGCCGTTTAGTTTTGTTGTTGTGCAGTTTGTGGCCTTCGTATTAGTTTTCGTATCTGGGACGTCTTTGTTGCCTTTGTTTGTTGTGCGTTAAAGGCTTTGCTTACTAAACCAGTGCATGGTGTATTAAAATATTTGCGTAGCCACGCTATATTTATGCCCAGGTCTTTAGTATTTCTCGTAATTGTAGCCTAAGTTTGTACACTTTTGGTTGGGACTCGTGCGTCCTCTGTGCGTAATGTTTGGAGAGCGTACAGCTGCGGCTCCTTTGTTCTCAGTTTACTGTGGCTGTAAACTTTTGTTTGAGGCTTAAATGAGGAAAACAGACTTTGACATTTTTTTGGCTTTCTTAAGAGAATATCTACATGTACATCATTATCTGGCAACTATTAGTGTGCGGAATTATTATGCAACTAAATGAAAAACAGTGATTTTTCCATCTCACTTGTTTATTTTCACCTGTTAATCTGAGAATAATAAAGAAACTCAAAATTTACAATTTAACATTTCTGAAATAAAAAATTTAAAAACTCTGCAACCAATATAACCTTCTTCTCGATAACCTTCTACAGTCATTGGCTGCTGCCCTCTGGTGGCCTGAAAAAACAATACAATTGCAGTGCTCAGCTCCTGTACTTGAACTTAGAGGCCCTCATTTATCAAACTTAACAGAAATGAGTCCAGATCTTTGTGTGCTTAGGCTAACAGGGTGAACCGGGATCAGTGATAGTAACTTGACTTAATCTTTTCCTTCACATTTCTTCTCAGCGCACTGCAACAGAAGACAGCGAGTCAAATTAAGAAAACTCAGCAACAAATGTCAAAGGTTTATTGATTTTGATAAAATGGTTTGGTCAGCCTTGGTGAAGCTTCTCGGTAAATGTAAATGGCTTAGATGTGCTTGTAGCTGAGTCTCCAATGATCAATTTGATGTGCTGCTTTGCCATATTAGGTTGTGTAGTGCTGTTTGTTTGTCAGGATCCCTGCCTGGTGTTTGTATTCAGTATGTTTTGTTAGTGTATCTGTGTTCTTGTCTGTTTTGGTTCTTATGTCATATGTCTTTAAGGTATCTCAGTTGTTTCATTTTGTATCTGATTCCCAGTTTGGTTAGTGTATCTGATTTTGTTTCAAGATTGTATTTCCTGTTTTTTATTTTGAAATGTCTTACCCCTGTCTGTGTTTCTGATTTACTTTCTGTCTGTTTTCCCGTTCTGTGTGATTACCTGCTCCGCCCTAATGTGTTTCAGCTGTCCCTTGTTGTCTGTCTCTATATATACCTGTGTCCCCTTGCTCTGGGCCAGGTTGTTGTTGGTCCAACCTTAAGGCTGGTGTCTGGGTTTTTCTTGTGTTACCTCTGTGGAGTCCTATTTTACCTCAAGTGTTCTGTGAACATTTAATTTCTCGTGTTTCCTTTCCCTGCAGTATTGTTTGTGTTGCCTCCTTTTGTAATTTTGTATGCTCAGACCCTGGCCTTGTTCCTTGTTGTATTTTTTTTTTTTCTTTTTGTGGCCCAATAAACCTTTTGTTACCTTTCGGTGTGTGGGGTTTTGCATTGGAGTCTTCCCAGTTCTGAGCCTTATGGCCATGACATCCATTTGATTTTTCCAATAGTTGGATTTCAAAAATATGAAATGGCAATGGAAAGTGTTTCCAAATTCACTGCCCAGACCCCCCCAAAAAATGTATTTCTACATAAGGGGTGCAGTGGCTCAGTGGTAGAGCGTTCGTCCTATAACCAGAAGGTGTGTGACTCGTTTCCTGCTCTCGACCAAGGTTCACTCTGTTGAGTCCTTTGGGCAAAAGACACTAAACCCACCTTTCCTCCAGTGGTGTTCCAGCTGTAACACTGAATGGAAGCAGCAGACTTGACACAAGTTCAAACAGTTTTCCTAATTAAGTATAACCGGTAAAAATCAGTTCCTTGCCATCTTTTTTTTTACCCATTTCCAACAAAGCATTTATTGCAACATTTTATTTAATGTAAAAGAGAAATGATGGAGACAGCGTACAATTTAGACTAAATGGTCAGGTTTAATTCTTGCAAGAATAAAGCAGCACACGTGTAACATAGTACACAGTGGATTTGTTTGCAAAGATAAACAATGGATGAGGATTTTTAATTATTGTTCTGTGTGCTGCTTTGACATTATTTAGTTTTGAGTTGAGATGTTTTGTAGATATTTGTGAATGTTTGTACTCTTTTAATATTAACTCTTGTGTCTCCCTCCAGCTGAGCCTCCAGGTGAGTAAATTCAACTTAAACAATGTAAGCTACATTATTTAATGTTGTTTTTTATCCTGTTGGTCTAACATACCTCTTTAATGTTTTGTGTTTGCAGCTCCACGTAAGAAACACTTATTTTTACTACGATTCAATCACTTTTCATTTATTATGTAACAATAATTAACTTGGTTTCTCTGTTGTTTCCACTGTTGTTTCTGCAGTTTTTGATGAGCCCTGGAGGAAGGTCGACTGGGAGTGAGTTACTCTTTCAAAACAGAATCACTTTTTCTTAACAAACCATTTAATCTTTCATTGACTATGTTTTTCAAACAGAGGGAGGGACAACCTTCTCCGTTTAGTGAAAGAGTTCAGACCTTCAACAGATGAAGTGGGCCATGTGCGTATCCTGCTGTATGGACCAGTCGGAGCAGGCAAGTCCAGCTTCATTAACTCTGTGAGCACTGTGCTCCTCGGCAGAGCCGCCATTCCTGCAACAGTCAACGCCACCACAGACGATGTCAAGAGTTTCACTGTCGAGGTAAGAGCAGCGATCAGAGTCATTTTACTGTAAAAACTTTATTTAAACCTCGTAGTAATAGTAATGTTCCTCTCTGTGTGTTCACTGTGCTGCAGTACAAAACTTATAAAATAAAGAAAGGAGAGGCAAAGCAGTACTACCCTTTTGTGTTCAATGACATCATGGGACTGGAAGGAGGTAGAGACATCGGAGTTCGGCCTGAAGACATCAAACTGGCCATGATGGGACACGTGAGGGACGGCTACAGGGTATAACTGATCATTTAGATATATATATATATATATTTTTTTTTTATTTTATTTATTTATTTATTTAAGAAAACAAAAGGGTGAACAATGCATATTAACAAACATTAAAACAAATGTAAATATGCCAGATTAATTACTAATTTCCATCTGCAGACCCCCTGGCAGGTAGATATTACATAAAAGGGAAAGATATAGACGTAGGTAACCAGTCTGATTAAGTGTAAATTATGGATATTGCACAAGACCACCTTCAAAACGGAATTTGCTAATAAAGTGCAGGTCACATATGATGATCACATGTTTGAGTGTCTTTTAACCACAGTTTCAAATGTGTTTTAAAAGTAATTAAACTTGTGCATTCCCTCACTGAGAGTGGAATACTCTTCCAGAACATTGAGCCCTGAAACGAGATAACGTTTTGAGAGAATGATGTACGTCTGAACGGGAGCTCACAGTCACCTCTGACAGAGGCTCGTGTTACTCGTGAACCAGGGCCACTCAGAGATTTCTGTTTGAAAAACTTATTTAACAGGGGAGGAGCCAAACCATGAGTAACTTTGTAAATTAAGCAGGCAGATTTAAATATTTAAAAATTTGAGAAACTTAGTAAACTATATTTATTGAGACTATGACAGTGGTGGTATGAAAAAGGTTTCTTGTCTAAAACTTTCAACGCCCTTTTGTAGCAGGATTCGACAGGTTTAACAACAGAAGAGCCAGTGTATGACCAGCTGCTAATGCAATACTCAGTATCATTGGATGTAGGACCGTGACTGCTGCTCTGTCTGTCAGGGATGCTCTAATATGTTTGAAATTCCTTATATTAAAGGTTGTAGTTTTTACAATGTTTCATCATTTTGAATCTAAGTAGACCCCTAGGTATTTAAATACCTCAACATTTTGTAGTTCTTGTCCCCCCAAATAGACACCTACTGGAACTAAAGGTGTTCTTGGTTTGGAGAAGAACATGGATACAGTCTTTTTAACATTCAAGCATAAAAAAGAATCATCATATTTTAGCCTTGAGCTTGGATTAAGTGACACAGCATTAAAATAAACCACTGTCTAATGTAGTGTATTAAACACACACTGTTCATGTCTACTTTAAAACTCCAGTTTGTATTTCTGAATATCTGATTATACATTTCTATGTTGTTGTTGTTGTTGTTGGTGACTGATTTCTTTCATGTTGCAGTTCAACCCTGTCTCTCCTCTGTCAGAAGAAAACACCCAGTTCTACAATCCGAGTCCCTCTGCAGGTGACAAAGTGCACCTTTTAGTTTGTGTCCTTAATGCCAACTCCCCAGAAATAAACCCCTCTGTGATTCAGAAGATGAAGGACATCAGAGAAGCAGCTCGAGATCTTGGTAAGAGCTGTGTTCTCAAACAAAACACTGTTACGTAGAAGTAAAAATAATAACATAAGCTCAAACTAAAGCTGGGGTTATTGTTTTATGCACACATGTGAACTGAGATCCACTGTGTGTTATTTTCAGGGATTCCTCAGGTGGCCATTGCCACACACATCGATCTCCTCTGTGAGGAAATCGAAAACGATGTGAAGAATGTCTTCAGGAGCAAATTTCTAAAGAAGAAGGTGAGCTAAAGAGATAAAGATTAAAAGTAGTTAGTTGGATATTGTACTTGAATAAAAGATATTTATTTTGCTTTGTCAAATTTTGGTAAATGTTGTCCATTGATATAGCACATGTTTGTACCTTTCTTGGGCTCCTAAAGTGCTTTACTTCAAGAATCAATCCGCACACCTTCTGGATCTAGGACGACCGCTCTTCCACTGAGCCACTGCGCTCTCTAACTTTTGCTGCGATATTTGTGTTTTGTGCAGATGAATGAATTTACCTCGACAGTGGGGATCCCCATGAACTGCATTTTTCCTGTGAAGAACTACTGCAGCGGAAACCTGGATGAAGACGCAAACATGGAGACTCTGATCCTGGCGTCCCTCAAACACATGCTGAACTACGCTGATGACTTCCTTGATAACTTATAAAGATTCCACATAGAAACTTTTAATGTGAAAACTTGACAGTATGTTTTATTTATTTTGTCTAGTGTTGTCTTAGGGTGCTTTAAAAGGACACGGCAAGTTCATTTCATTTCCAAACTTGTAAAGTCATTGTATTTGTCAAGTGAAGCAACATAGGCCTCACATCCTTCAAAATAAATGAGTGCTTTTCCTTCAGACGGGGCTTTAAATGTTTCACTCATTACACCGGTGTCACTGGTTTGTTCATTTAGACACATCAGTCGATAGATGAAGAACTTTGAGTCTGTTTTATGGAATATTTTGGCAGCATTAATAATTGAAGAGTTCTGTTAAAGAAGCTCCTAATGCTCTTGTTGCATCAGCTCATTACAATAATGGAATGTCACAAGACCAAGCAATGAAAAGGTAAAATACTTTATTAATGTGCAGGCACGTGTTGAGTTTAAAAGCAGAGTCAACATGTCTCTGTTAAACAGTTTAAACTTTTATTCACACTCTCCTCTGACAGCGCTGTTTAGTGTGCGTCCGAATGAAATCTGATGTGCTGGAAACGCTATTGTGGACACAAAGAGGTTCAGGAGCCAAGCAGGCTTTACAATCTACCCTACTATAGGTCTGCTTTTTTAAAGAAAAGAAGGAAAACAGGTTTCAATCACTTGTTCCCGCTGCTGCCCTCTGGTGGCCTGGAAAAACATCTGTTCAAACACCAAACGTGTTCAAACTTGAATGTGTCATTGAACTGAAATAATTAACTACTTGTGATAGTTAAAATATGAGCAGTACCTCACAGTAGAAGTAGAGGCTGGGGATATATATGAGCTTCAAAAGGAGAATGACCACCACCTTTATGATTAGATCTGACACAGAGGCTGCAACACAAACATTAAACCGAGAACGCAGAAGTTCACCGGAGGAACAACAAAGTGAACATATTTTCATGTCACTTTGTAAAAGAAATTTAATTCTAAATAATAAAATATCCATACACAGAGGAAAGACTTCAATTTCATGTTCCTTATTAAAAAGATGTACCTTTTTGTAATGTTTGATTTAATTGAGAAAAGACATATACCTTTTAATTTTTTGGTCAGCCCTCTAAACAAAGTGTAGCTGTGTTGAGTGTACTTTATAGTTAGAGCAATTGCAGCACTTTTATGAAGAACATCTCATCTACATTAGAATCCAGACACTTGTTTCATGTTGTTGCAGAATGTGTCCAGGTCTTAAAATGTAAAAATATAAAAAAGTATTGTATATAAGTTATTGTTTTTGTAAAAAAAAATCATTGTAAATCTCATAACCAGCCATCTACAGGATCAAGTAGTTCTACAACTTGTAAATGTAAAAAAAAAAACACTTTTTACCTCCGAGAGTGAGGTAGAGGGTCTGGCTCTGAGAGGAGAAGTTATGGGAGAAAACATGGAGATGATAAACACAGGTGTAGGCCCCTTTGTGGGCGGGGCCAGCAGCAGAGAACAGGAAGTGGGCGGAGTGATTGACAGCTGGCAGCGTGTGGTTCTGAGCTGGGTCCACAGTGGGAGAGAGGAGCTGGAAGAAGCCTCCTGGGTACTGGGGTTCAATAGAGCATCTGACGCTGAAGTCTGAGCCCAGCAGCACACGGAGCCCCTGCAGCTGGGCCTCGGAGACCCCATCAGAGGAGACAGACAGGGAGATGTTCGGCTGAGTCAGTAAATCTGAACGTATAGGAAGATGTTTCAAAGAGTGACCACAAATGTAACACGTGACTTTAAGTATTCATTCATTCATTCATTAATTTCCTACCGCTTTGTCCCGTTAGGGGTCGCGGGTGACTGGAGCCTATCCCAGCAGCTTTGGGCCAGTGGCCAGTTAGTCGCAAGGCTGACATATAGAGACAGACACTGACAGACAACCATTTACTAGGGACACTTTAGAGTTGCTGATTAACATATACATGCATGTCTTTGGATGGTGGGAGGAGCTGGAGTACCCGGTGAGAACCCACAGTAAAACGTGGAGGAAATACAGACTCCTCACAGAAAGACTGGAGACAGCCGAGAATATTTAAGTCGGCCGGGTTTTCAACTCACAACCTTCTTGCTGTGAGGCAGGAGTGCTAACCACTTGTAATCCACCATAATCCCTCTGAGCACACTTTCACCTGAGCACAGGACTTTTAGGCCAAATTTGTTTTGAACGTTCACTCCCATTTCTACACATTCCCTTAAAGCATGAGTAGACTTCACACACTCAGGAGACACAGACCACACAAAATCCTCTCTTCTTTCTTCAGAAACAGCTGAACCACAGTCCAGTTGTCGACACACAGCTTCTATAGTCGCCTGGTCCCAGGGATCATACTCATCAGCCACTCGTCTCCACACTCCATAATGTCTGACCTCCACAGTCCAGCTCCCTGCAGACCACCTCTGGATCCTGCAGGTCAAAGTCCTCTTCACAGACTGAGGCCCAGGACTGGTCCCAGTGGACCTGCAGTGATCCTGAGCACAGACCGGGGCCATGCACCAGCCTCACAGAGTCTGAGGACACAGAGAGAGGCTTCAATAAAGAGACACACACTGACCAACCAAGCTACAAAATTACACACATGATCCAGCTCCAGAGAGGACCACAACACACTTCTACTGTATTTTCTGGGACCTTTTGTCTCAGATTAAGGCCAGAAACACATAGGATTTGTGACATCCCAGATTTGAAGCCCGAAAGTGCTTTTAAATAATTACCCTCTTTACCTGAACATTTAATCTCCACCCTGTGTGAAATGAAGAGCGACCCTGCATCAAAGCAGACATCCTCTGAAGAGTCTTCACACTCAGTTCTGACGGCCCACTCTTGTCTTTCTGAGCCCACCTTTATTGTGGCAGAAAGAGCAGACCCACAGTCGAGCTGAACGCACACACTTTTAACCATCTTCAGGTTGAAGTCATTTCCAGCCACTGGTCTCCAGCCCAAATCTGCTAGATTTACATCCAGGGCTCCCTCGCAGTGTCTGTCCACCGACCTGTATTCAGAACCTGCAGAAACAAGGCTTTAAGCACTGCCCACAACAGTTATGTACCAGTGGTTAATAACTACAATACTTCTTTTTACCCGATAGGCTGAGGTTTTCGGTCAGGACTCCTGTATAAAAAAGACAAGAAACATATTAAACTGATTCTGAATTTAGGATGTTACATAGAAACATGTCTTCATTTCTGTCCACACCAACAAAATCTGTTTTAAATAAACAGGAAATGTATAATTTGGAGGTTGATCAAAGAAACTCTTAACTTTTGTGCTTTTGTGTCTTATTAACTGCTTTTATTATTATTCATTCATTCATTTTCTACCGCTTTGTCCCGTTAGGGGTCGCGGGTGACTGGAGCCTATCCCAGCAGCTTTGGGCCTGAGGCGGGGTTCACCCTGGACAGTGGCCAGTTAGTCGCAGGGCTAACATTTAGAGACAAACCTTGACAGACAACCATTCACTCACATTCATTCACTAGGGACACTTTAGAGTTGCCAATTAACCTGTACATGCATGTGTTTGGACAGTGGGAGGAAGCCGGAGTACCCGGAGAGAACCCACAGTAACACGTGGAGGAAATACAGACTCCTCACAGAAAGACTGGAGACAGCCGAGAATATTTATGTCGGCCGGGTTTTGAACTCACAACCTTCTTGCTGTGAGGCAGGAGTGCTAACCACTCTGCCACGTGCACCCCAAAAATTATTATTATTATTTATTATTTTTAATTTTTTTTTATTACGTTTTTAAAAATAGCATGAAACAAAAAAATTACCACTAAAAATAAAATACCACCTAAACATAGTCTCAACCTCTCCAGAGCCACCACTTCAGACACCAGAGATCTCCATAACGGGACAGAACGGGAATCACCTCCAACCCGTTTGGACATTATGGCTTTTCTTGCCACCATTAGGAAGAATTTAAGGTTTTATGTATAAGTCCTAACAGACAGAGCAGTGTACTGAGGAGTGTCTGCCCTATCTGCATACTGGTGTTCTGGCAGGTACTGTAGATACACAAGTAGTAGTTTACATTTAGAACAGTTTGAGAAGCTCCTTAAGTAAACTTACTGTTTGTAGGAGCGATGTAAACGTATAAAATATTGTATTACATCTATTACAAACTGATATTCTTGAGGGCAACAGCAGGAGTCTATTGTTTATTTTGCGTGTGTTCTAAGTTCAATCTTTAATTCATTTTCTACCGCTTAGTCCCATTAGGGGTCATGTGTGACTGGAGTCTATCCCAGTTGCTTTGCGCCTGAGGTGGTGCACCCTGGACAGTGTCCAGTTAGTCGCAGGGCTGACATTTAGAGACAGACATCTTTTATCAGTGTCTGCAATTCATAATAAAATCTGTTGGTTAAAGCCTGGTCTAACCCTAAAACAGCTCCGTCTGTAAAATTGGGCCCCAAGTGTGTGACTTCTCCAGTAAACGCTATCCCTCAATACAGTCCTACCTATTTATGGAGGATTTTGGCTTAAGAATTTTTACGTTAGGCTTATGTACGGCGGTCGACTCTCCCTGTTATTCTGATGTCCAGTGGACGATTTGGACGGCCTGCCTGTTAGTGAGTCTGATTCTTTAAATCCGACCTCTGTGCCGATGGGAGAGACTGGTCAGAGTTTAAAGAACGACCTGGAGATTGAATATGTCTTTATCCTAGTTTTAAACAAGGAGTTTATTAAATGGTTAAGTAAAGCTTACAGAATGAAACTTACACCTCACAATTTAACATAGTTATAGGACCTCAACTTCAGAACCAAGATTGAACTTTTCTGAGGGTAGAGAGAGTGAGATTTTTAGAGAAAAGGAGACTGTGTTTAACCCTTTGTGGGATGAACCCGGGGGAACAAAAGGGATAGTACAGTAAGAGTGGGGTTTATGCTGTTCTGACTTTGATACAGGATTGCCCTTAAATCAAAGAGATCAGCAAGACCTCTTTGGTTGAGTTTCAAGCCTCCTTTTATAGGTTCTGAACTCTGTGTGTCCCCGTCGTCTGTGAACTCTGTGTGTCCTCCTCGTCTGTGAACTCTGTGTGTCCCCGTCGTCTGTGAACTTTGTGTGTCCCCGTCATCTGTAAACTCTGTGTGTCCCCCTCGTTTGTGAACTCTGTGTGTCCCTGTCGTCTGTGAACTCTGTGTGTCCCCGTCGTCTGTGAACTTTGTGTGTCCCCGTCATCTGTAAACTCTGTGTGTCCCCCTCGTTTGTGAACTCTGTGTGTCCCTGTCGTCTGTGAACTCTGTGTCCCCCTCGTCTGTGAACTCTGTGTGTCCCCGTCGTCTGTAAACTGTGTGTCCCCCTCGTTTGTGAACTCTGTGTGTCCCTGTCGTCTGTGAACTCTGTGTCCCCCTCGTCTGTGAACTCTGTGTGTCCCCGTCGTCTGTGAACTCTGTGTGTCCCCGTCGTCTGTGAACTTTGTGTGTCCCCGTCATCTGTAAACTCTGTGTGTCCCCCTCGTTTGTGAACTCTGTGTGTCCCCGTCGTCTGTGAACTTTGTGTGTCCCCGTCATCTGTAAACTCTGTGTGTCCCCCTCGTTTGTGAACTCTGTGTGTCCCTGTCGTCTGTGAACTCTGTGTCCCCTGCCTGTGAACTCTGTGTGTCCCCGTCGCCTGTAAACTGTGTGTCCCCCTCGTTTGTGAACTCTGTGTGTCCCCGTCGTCTGTGAACTCTGTGTGTCCCCCTCGTCTGTGAACTCTGTGTGTCCCCGTCGTCTGTGAACTCTGTGTGTCCCCCTCGTCTGTAAACTCTGTGTGTCCCTGTCGTCTGTGAACTTTGTGTGTCCCCGTCATCTGTAAACTCTGTGTGTCCCCCTCGTTTGTGAACTCTGTGTGTCCCTGTCGTCTGTGAACTCTGTGTGTCCCCGTCGTCTGTGAACTTTGTGTGTCCCCGTCATCTGTAAACTCTGTGTGTCCCCTCGTTTGTGAACTCTGTGTGTCCCTGTCGTCCTGTGAACTCTGTGTCCCCTGCCTGTGAACTCTGTGTGTCCCCTCGCCTGTGAACTCTGTGTGTCCCCGTCGCCTGTGAACTCTGTGTGTCCCCTCGTTTGTGAACTCTGTGTGTCCCCGTCGCCTGTGAACTCTGTGTGTCCCCTCGCCTGTGAACTCTGTGTGTCCCCGTCGCTGCCTGTGAACTCTGTGTGTCCCCTCGCCTGTAAACTCTGTGTGTCCCCTCGCCTGTAAACTCTGTGTGTCCCGTCGTCTGTGAACTCTGTGTGTCCCTGTCGCCTGTGAACTCTGTGTCCCCTCGCCTGTGAACTCTGTGTGTCCCCTGCCTGTAAACTGTGTGTCCCCTCGCTTGTGAACTCTGTGTGTCCCTGTCGCCTGTAAACTCTGTGTGTCCCCGTGCCTGTGAACTCTGTGTGTCCCCTCGTCTGTGAACTCTGTGTGTCCCCGTCGCTGCCTGTGAACTCTGTGTGTCCCCTCGTCTGTGAACTCTGTGTGTCCCCCTTGTCTGTAAACTCTGTGTGTCCCCGTCGTCTGTGAACTCTGTATGTCCTCCTCGTCTGTGAACTCTGTGTGTCCCTGTCGTCTGTGAACTCTGTGTGTCCCCCTCGTCTGTGAACTCTGTGTGTCCCCCTCGTCTGTAAACTGTGTGTCCCCCTCGTTTGTGAACTCTGTGTGTCCCCCTCGTCTGTGAACTCTGTGTGTCCCTGTCGTCTGTGAACTCTGTGTGTCCCCGTCGTCTGTGAACTCTGTGTGTCCTCCTCGTCTGTGAACTCTGTGTGTCCTCCTCGTCTGTGAACTCTGTGTGTCCAACTCGTCTGTGAACTCTGTGTGTCCCCCTCGTCTGTAAACTCTGTGTGTCCCCCTCGTCTGTGAACTCTGTGTGTCCCTGTCGTCTGTGAACTCTGTGTGTCCCTGTCGTCTGTGAACTCTGTGTGTCCCCGTCGTCTGTGAACTCTGTAACTCTGTTATGTCCTCATTTAATTAATACAATTTAGTAAAAGACAATAATAGTGTCAAGGTCAAATGGTTTGGTTTTTGGCTTTATTGTTGTCCAAACACACACAAAATAAAACACCCAAACAAAGTGGAGGGAGGAAGGCTGAACAGTTGTGCCAAATCAAAGAACCAAATATAACAAAACAGAACCTGAATAACTAGTCTGAGAAATAAATCAAGAAACAAAAAGTCCTGGTCTAACTGGTCTAAATAAGGTCTTTACTCCAAACATACAAGGGTGGCAACAACCAATAAACCTAGTGGGCCTCAACAGAAAGTAACTACATGTTGATAGTATGTACAGGGTACACACTCACCTGCCAACCTCCCAACCACAACATGTCATTTACAAAAACAGTCCAACAAAGAGAGAGTCTGTGAACTCAGTGTTCTTCATTATTAAATCCTGAGCCAGGCACTGATTGGAGTATCCATCCACCTGCTGCAGCCAATCAGGGTGTAGAAAACAGGTCCCACTCACAGCACCTGAGAGCAGATAGTGGAGGAGGAAGGACAGGAGCAGAGAGGCACAGACCAGTCTCCCCTGCATGTAACAACCTCTAAATAAGGTCATGACCTCCTGTTCTCTGCTCACAGACACAGAATTTGGCCATCGACAGAGCCGTGTCCTCTGTGCAGGGGCTTTTCAAAGGCGTAGATAAGTACTTCATGAAGGCCTCACACGAACTCAAGAAAGGACGCCCGAAAGGAGCTAACGGCTGAGATAAAAGATGTGGCCGATGTGCTGAATGAATGCATCATGGAGCTGAACGGTGTCAGAGAAGAGCTGCAGGAGGCGATTGGAGAAGTTTAGCTGATCAGCTCGGCCCTCTGGTGGCTGCAATAAGAACAGTTTGTTAAAAGGAATGAAGGTTTTTAAGTCAAAACTGGAGCTATATATGTTTCTAATCAGAGAAATGCTAACTTTTTGAATGTCTGTGTGAATAATGTAAATAATAAACAGTCAGTAATGTTTTTTAACCTGTATGTGACTCAAATAATGCTTTTGAGATTTAATGTTTCATTTCCTTCCTAAATAAGTAATGACAAGTTGTGATTTTATCAAAATGATGTAAATGTTTTGCGTCCAAATCAATTTTACATAAATAAATGCTTCAAATGTAAAGCTTACACTGTGTGATATTTAGAAACATAAATCTGTGGATAAAGACATACTTTGTTACATTGAGGTGTTAATGTGAACAGGGTCAAGTTTATTTCTAAATCTGGACTGAAGACATGAGCGAGATGAAGACCTCAGAGTCATGAGTAAACTGCTGTAGCCCTCACAGGTGAGTCTGCTAAATATATTTGTGTTTAATAACCAGGAAGTGAGACTGTGTGAGTTGGAAGTACTGTTTAATGCATTACTGTGTTACTTTTTTGTTTCTTTAGTTAAACTTTTAATACCCATCCATCTTCTTCTGCTTATCCGGGGCCAAGTCGAGGGGGCAGCAGTCTAAGCAGAGACACAGACTTCCCTCCCCCACCACCGGCTCCAACTCACCACCAGGTGTGATCAGTTGACAGCTCCGCCCACTCTTCAACCGAGTGTCCAAGACATACGGCCGGAGGTCAGACAAAACGACCACAATCGATCATCGACCTCTGACCTGGGTTGTCCTGGTGCCACGTGCACTGGTGGACACCCTTATGCTTAAACATGGTGTTTGTTATGGACAAACTGTGACTAGCACAGAAGTCCAATAAAAGAACACCTTCCTCTTAATCACGCCCCTCCAGGTGTCACAGTGAAGACCCCCAGTTGGAGCACCTTCCAGAACCCCTCCCAGAGAAGGCCGAGTACTCCACACTGACCCTTGGCCCATAAGCACAAATGACAGTCGACCCAAAGGTGCAGCGAAGAGACCCTCTCGTTCACCGCGGTGAACTCCAACACATGGTGGATGAGCTGGGGGGTCGTGGAGAGTCCAGCCTCTCTCGAGGAGTGTGGATCCAGAGCCCAAGCTGTGCGTGGAGGTGAGCCTGACTATTTCAAGTCCATACTTCTTCCCCCTAAATGCTCGGGATGCTGCCCCTTCACTGTATTTCTGAGTGAAGGGGCATTTTGACATGTCTCCCCACGTTAAGGCAGCTGTCTGTTTGAAGATTGAAGTGTGTAATACCTGAACACTTTAGTGGTTTTATTGAATTACATAAAATAGATAAAATATGAATGAATGAAAAATGAATGAATGAAAGATAAAATATGCTTATAATAAACATTAAAAATCATTCATCTAAAATTTTTGTGCTTTAATTTTATTAAGAGAAAATGTAAGAAAAGTAAAAACATTTCATCCCACATCCAAGTTTCTTAGTCATCTCTGAGCTGAGTTTCATAAAACCAACAGAAATGACATAGTTCTTTGGGTATGAAAGAAAACAACTTCACTTTCTTTTAAACATGTTCCTATAGATGTCCTGGATGACTGAGAACCTGATCTAAGTGAACTTGATCTTTTAACTTGAATAAATGACCACGTTCACTGTGAAGAGTCTGTGCTTTTCCAGATGTTGGTGGAAGATGACAATGTGTGCATTAACTGCTGTCGGGTGTTTCTG
Organism: Neodontobutis hainanensis; assembly: GCA_024349245.1. NCBI lineage: Eukaryota > Metazoa > Chordata > Actinopteri > Gobiiformes > Odontobutidae > Neodontobutis > Neodontobutis hainanensis. The sequence continues at coordinate 566,429 of JALDNG010000020.1, forward strand.
ATTTCTCCCAGTTTTGGACAGCAATTGGCCTCATGCACATCTTAGAAACAATAAACTTCGAACACTGTGGTTTTGTTTCCTGGCCTTGAAGTGTTCGTGTATCCTTTTTTTGATTTTACAGTCAGTCGTCCGGTTAAGTGGGATTCATTTGCTTTGTCACTGGGATGGTCTGAATTTGGTCTTGATCTCTCAGATGTGTCTAAATTGGGATCCATCCATATCTCTCCAGGAGATCTGCTGTCATCGTTTACAAGACTCTGTTTTTCTTCAGTAGCAGCTGGTGGTAGAGAAGCAAACCTCATCTTGTTGGAGTCTGATGAATCCAGTGAAGGGGGGGCAATGGGGGCAATGGGGGCAGCTGTTGGCCCAGTGCATTCATTATTTAAAGCACAAAAAACTTCGACCACTATTGTTTTTTTCCAGGCCTTAAAGAAGTGTCCGAGTTGCTCCTAGAGATCATTCTCTGAGCTTTTGGTGCGTCATTTGAGCCTACATCGTCACTGGGACGGTCTGCATTTGTGTTGCTATGTGTTCTTAATCTCTCAGATTTTTCTGCAAAGGGACCCATCCATATCTCTCCAGGAGATCTGCCCTCATCGTTATGATGACTTAGATGATTAACTGCAGAATTTGGCTGGAATTTGGCGTCCGTATCCGAGTCTGGAGGAGGTGGTACACAAAAAGACCTCTTCTCATTGGCGTCCGTATCCGAGTCTGGAGGAGGTGGTACACAAAAAGACCTCTTCTCATTGGCGTCCGTATCCGAGTCTGGAGGAGGTGGTACACAAAAAGACCTCTTCTCATTGGCGTCCGTATCCGAGTCTGGAGGAGGTGGTACACAAAAAGACCTCTTCTCATTGGCGTCCGTATCCGAGTCTGGAGGAGGTGGTACACAAAAAGACCTCTTCTCATTGGCGTCCGTGTCCGAGTCTGGAGGAGGTGGTACACAAAAAGACCTCTTCTCATTGGCGTCCGTATCCGAGTCTGGAGGAGGTGGTACACAAACAAATATCTTCTCATTGGCGTCCGTATCCGAGTCTGGAGGAGGTGGTACACAAAAAGACCTCTTCTCATTGGCGTCCGTATCCGAGTCTGGAGGAGGTGGTACACAGACAAATATCTTCTCATTGGCGTCCGTATCCGAGTCCGTGTCCGAGGTGTCTTGACTGCTTTTGGTGGTGGTACAGGTCATTAAACTCTGAGCCTTCTGACGGTAAGTAGAGTCATCAGTCAGATGAGCCATTGTGATAAATGAGTGCTCGAGGGCTTCTGTTGGAGTTATTCTTTTTGCCGGGTTCAGATGGAGCATTTTCTTTAACAAATCTCCAAAAGCCGCCTTGTCGCTAGGCTCAGAAAATGGCTGCTTCGGATGGTTTCTTTGGAGTACGTCGTCAATATCTGAACCTAGTTTCCGATAACTCTTTGACACTCTGAAACACTTTCCTGTACTTTTCCTATATTCATGACTGGTTTTGAGTCGCCACTTTGACCCTGTCCTCACAAAATAGTCGCCTGTGTTCAAACCGCTTTCTAGTAGCTCTTGCTCCGGAGTCCCCATGAAGTGAATAATAGTTCTCATTACAGCATATGGTTCATTTCCCCTAAAAAGGTAAGTGCCAAGATACCACTGTGCAAGGCAGCAGCCCAGACTCCACATATCCACTGCCTCAGACAGTGGGAACCCCAAGGTGACTTCCGGGGACCGTAATACAGGAGGCTGCATTATTGTGCCCAACTTGGTATCCGAGCAGTGCCTGGCCACGCCAAAATCAATTAGTTTTACCTTAAATTGATTTTGTTGGTGGTTCACAAACATAATATTATCTGACTTAATATCGGTGTGCATGACACCGAGGCTTTTAAGAGCCATTAATGCAACTAGGAGTTGCTGGGTCATTGGTCTGATTTGACTAAGGGCAAACGGATGATGTTTTCGTCCTTCCAAAACATTCGACACACTGCTGTGAAGCATCTCAAAAACCAGGCATGGAGAGTTACCTGATTTGAAATACTCTATGAACCGGACAATATTGCAGCTGTCCGGGTCCAGCTGATGGAGATAATTAAGCATGTTAACCTCTCTTTTGGTTACGCGTAGTTCATTCTTCTTGAGAATTTTTACAGCCACCTCTTCCTGTGTTGCTGTGTTGAGGCACTTCACTACCCTGCCAAAACACCCCTCACCTAAAACTTTCAATGGTTTGTATTTTTCGTCTGGGGACATAGTTTCCCTGGGAGGACTATCAGAATCTGGTCTTAAACTCAGTATCTCTCCAGGAGCTCCGCCTTCATTTTTATGATGACTTAGATGATTAACACCAATAACTGGATGGAACCAGATGATTTCACAGTTTGACCATTCTCGAGGAGGTGGAGGAGGTGGTGGAGGTGCTACAAAAACAGACCTCTTGTCATTGTACTTTGCATCCAAGTCTGCATTGATGTCTGCATTTAAGTCTTCATTGATGTCTGCATTTAAGTCTTCATTGATGTCTGCATTTAAGTCTTCATTGATGTCTGCATTTAAGTCTGCATTGTTGTCTGCATTTAAGTCTGCATTGATGTCTGCATTTAAGTCTTCATTGATGTCTGCATTTAAGTCTGCATTGTTGTCTGCATTCAAGTCTGCATCGAAGTCTGCATTTAAGTCTGCATTGTTGTCTGCATTCAAGTCTGCATCGAAGTCTGCATTTAAGTCTTCATTGTTGTCTGCATTCAAGTCTGCATTGTTGTCTGCATTTAAGTCTTCATTGTTGTCTGCATTCAAGTCTGCATTGTTGTCTGCATTTAAGTCTTCATTGTTGTCTGCATTTAAGTCTTCATTGATGTCTGCCTTTAAGTCTTCATTGTTGTCTGCATTCAAGTCTGCATTGTTGTCTGCATTTAAGTCTTCATTGTTGTCTGCATTTAAGTCTTCATTGATGTCTGCATTTAAGTCTTCATTGTTGTCTGCATGGATGTCTGCATTGAAGTCTGTACTGAAGACTGCTTTGAAGTCTGCATTCAAGTCTGCATTGAAGTCTGCATTTAAGTCTTCATTGATGTCTGCATTTAAGTCTTCATTGTTGTCTGCATTTAAGTCTTCATTGTTGTCTGCATTTAAGTCTTCATTGTTGTCTGCATTTAAGTCTTCATTGTTGTCTGCATTTAAGTCTTCATTGTTGTCTGCATTCAAGTCTTCATTGATGTCTGCATGGATGTCTGCATTGAAGTCTGTACTGAAGACTGCTTTGAAGTCTGCATTCAAGTCTGCATTGAAGTCTGCATTCCATACTGCATTTAAGTCTGCATTTAAGTCTGCATTCAAGCCTGCATTCCATCTTGCTTCGAAGTCTGCATTTAAGTCTGCATGGATGTCTGCATGGATGTCTGCATTTAAGTCTGCATTCAAGTCTGCATTCAAGTCTGCATTTAAGTCTGCATTTAAGTCTGCATTTAAGTTTGCATGGATGTCTGCATTCAAGCCTGCATTTAAGTCTGCATTTAAGTCTGCATTTAAGTTTGCATGGATGTCTGCATTTAAGTCTGCATTCAAGTTTTCATTCAAGCCTGCATTGAAGCCTGCATTGAAGTTTGCATTGAAGCCTGCATTGGAGTCTGCATTCATGCCTGCATTGAAGACTGCATTCAAGTCTACATTCAAGACTGCATTCAAGTCTGCATTCAAGACTGCATTCAAGACTGCATTCAAGTCTTTATCCGAGGTGTCTTCACTTCTTCTTGCGATGGGGGCACAGGTCATTAACCTCTGAGCCTCCTGTTTGTAAGGAGAGTCAGTCAGATGAGCCATTGTAATAAATGGGTGCTCGAGGGCTTCTGTTGGAGTGATCCTTTGTGCTGGGTTTACATGGAGCATTTTCTTTAGCAAATCACCAAATGCAGCCCTGTCATCAGAATCAGGAAATGTCTGCTCCGGATGGAATCTTTGGATTACAATCCCAAGATCTGAGGCCAAATACAAACAACCCTCTGACAAGATGGGACAGATTCCTGTGCTCTGCTTAAATTCATGGAGGGTTTTGAGTCGCCACTCTGACCCTGTCCAGGTAAAATAGTTGCTTGTGTACAAACCCCTTTCTAGTAGCGCTTGCTCTGGAGTCCCCATAAGGTTAACAATATTTCTCATTAATGCATAGGGATTATCACCATAAAAAAGGTAGCAGCCCAGATAGCCCTGTCCAAGGCAGCAGCCCAAACTCCACATATCCACTGCCTCAGACAGTGGGAGCCCCAAGTAGACCTCCGGTGACCGAAATGCAGGAGGCTGCATTACTATCCCCACCTTTGCATCTGTGTAGTGCATGGCCAAGCCAAAATCAATTAATTTGACCCTAAATGGCAGGTTTTTGTGGTCCACTAGCATGATGTTATCTGCCTTGATATCGGTGTGCATGACACCGATGCTTTTAAGAGCTTTTAATGCAACTAGGAGTTGCTTGGCCATGGGTCGTATTTCGCTGAGCGTAAACGGTTTCCTGTTTTGTTCTTCTATTAGATTGGCCACACTGCGGTCAAGCATCTCAAATGCCATGCACCTACTGTAGTTCAATCGAAATTCATCTATGAACCGGACAATGTTGGAGCTGTCCGGGTCCAACTGACTGATCAAACGGAGCATTTTAAGCTCTTCATTAACATCATTGTCATCCTCGTCCTTAAGAATCTTAACGGCCATAATTTCTCCTGTTTTCGTGTTAAGACATTTCATGACCTTGCCAAAACACCCCTCGCCTAATCTTTCCATTATGTGATAGGTTCCTCTCTCCATATTTCTGTTTTCAGAAGTTGTCGACATCTTTGTAAAACACAATTTAAGTTTTCACGAGCACTAGCTGAAGTCTCCTGCCTGTCGGGTGATTTCTCACAAGTGTGGAGTTAAAGCTGGCCTCGAAAACTCTGTTTGTGGAAATCTGTGACGTCACATGGCAACGGGCGCGTTCTATCAGTGGTGACGTCACCTGGTGCTATTTTTTTCTATTTTTTTGAGTTTTTAACATGTGTTTATTTTCAAATGTTATAAATAGTTATATTAATTGAATCTGTTAGAAAGTAATGAGGGAAAAACTGATGCCTTAACTATGTGTACTATTTAAACATATGCATTCAAAACAGAAATAAATAAACCTCTTGGTGATTTAATGTGATAAATCCTTGATTTTGTTCGACATGTGCCTTTACGTTTGAGCAGAGCTGTTGTGAGGGCTTATGGGGGCCTCTGCTGGTCAAATAAAATATCGCCCTCTGTTAGCTTTTGTTTACATTACATTTTCAGGTGACACACACATGTCGGGGACGTTTGAGAAAGTGTGACAGCTCCAGTTGATTTCTTGAAAGGTTTATTGTTTGTTGTTGTTGTCCAAATGAGTTGTTCTTCTGGACAAAAAGTAAATCCGCTGTGTCTCTGATTACAGACACAGCTCATTCATCTGGGGATAAGAGTGAACATGAGTTAAATGGAGTGTCAGAGGGAATAGAGCTGCTTCACTCTGAGGTGGACATGGACACACCTGACAGAGAAGATACTCTTTGATCTGTAAGTTCACCAGTTATATTTAATATTTATATTGAATAATCTTTGTTTGCTCTTTGAAAACCTCAGTTATGATTGTGTGTCCTCTTAAAATGGACACAGGCCTATGTGTTGTAAGTCTTAGGGTTGTTATTGATGTCCACAGTTCAGACTAATATCCACATCAGAAGTCAGTCCATGGGCTTTTCTTTGGGTCATTCAAAGATTGGGTATAATCTTGTACTGCCTCAGCTACATCTTTTTTGGAAGAACAGACCAAAACCACCAGATCCTATTAAAGTGTCCAGTTCCAATAAAGGTTCAGAAACAATTAATAGAAAGTAAATGAGACATATATGTATTAATACTTCTGAAGAGGTCACAGAGTTACTCAAAGTGCTTTACAGGATTAATGGACAATTGACAAGTTTTAGATAAAAAACATAAGAAAAATGAAAAACATTTTAAAAGAAGAGTGAGATAAAAAGTGTTTATGTTGTAATGTAGACGTATTGCGTGAAGCGTCAGTGCCCGATGCTCCAGGACTATTTAAGATCCCGTCTACAGCTGACTTCAGGCTCTCTCCTCAGGCGGTCGCTGTGGCAGCAGCACCTTGCCTTTTGTTTGTTTCATACAACATTAAGACTCAAACCAAACACGCACCCACACGACTGATTTCTGATAACACCTCATTATTATTTAAAATCACTATTAGTTAACTCTATCTTAAAATAAAAGCACTATATCTTTTTATATTCGTTTGTGTGGCGTCCTGTTTTATCAAGGCCTTGAGCCGGGTTATGACAAATTGGGGGCTCGTGCCGTTTAGTTTTGTTGTTGTGCAGTTTGTGGCCTTCGTATTAGTTTTCGTATCTGGGACGTCTTTGTTGCCTTTGTTTGTTGTGCGTTAAAAGGCTTTGCTTACTAAACCAGTGCATGGTGTATTAAAATATTTGCGTAGCCACGCTATATTTATGCCCAGGTCTTTAGTATTTCTCGTAATTGTAGCCTAAGTTTGTACACTTTTGGTTGTGACTCGTGCGTCCTCTGTGCGTAATGTTTGGAGAGCGTACAGCTGCGGCTCCTTTGTTCTCAGTTTACTGTGGCTGTAAACTTTTGTTTGAGGCTTAAATGAGGAAAACAGACTTGGACATCTTTCGGGTAAGGTAGATAATACTTGTGTCTTTGGTGCGTGGTTTTGTTGTTTGTGTAGAACATGTTTAAAAGCACGTTGTATTGGCAAAGTTGAGAGGGACTATGTGCGTAAACATCTTAAGGTGTGGAGTGATTCCTTGAAGGCTTAAGTGGCGTTCCCCTTTGGGTCCGTCGGTCTGATGTAGCGCTTGTAAGTTAAAACTAGTATTATTATTATTAAGAAATGCTGGAGCAGCTCTTACCAAGATCTCGAGCTGCTTCTGTTATTTCCTTCATCTTCTGAATCACAGAGGGGTTTATTTCTGAGGACATGGCATTAAGGACACAAACTAAAAGGTGCACTTTGTCACCTGCAGAGGGACTCGGATTGTAGAACTGGGTGTTTTCTTCTGACAGAGGAGAGACAGGGTTGAACTGCAACATGAAAGAAATCAGTCACCAACAATATAATGTACAACAGAGAAATGTATAATCAGATATTCAGAAATACAAACTGGAGTTTTAAGGTAGGCTGGAACAGTGTGTGTTTAATACACTATATTAAACAGAGGCTTATATTTATGCTAGACCTACAGCTGTTCAGAAAAGGCACATTAATGATTACACCAGGACACAGTTCATGGAGACAATCAGGTTTGAAAACATCATCATGTAAAGGTGATGATTTGTTGAATTGTTATACTTCACGTGTTTTAAATGTTATGGACACCATTGCTCCTGATAAGGTTTACGTGATCAGGAGAAAAGCTCATTCTGTCAAGGCATAAAAGGGAATGCTGAAAAATTCCAGCCAACCATGTATCCATCTTCTACCTCTTATCTGAGGTCGGGTCACAGGGGACAGCAGTCTGAGACGCCCGTACTTCCCTCCCCCCAGGCACTTTCTCCAGCTCTTCCGTCCTTTTGCCTGTTCCTGACAGTTGGTCCTGACACTGTGGTCCCCAAACCAGACTCCCTCCGGCCCCTGGCAGCGCCTAGAAATCTTGTCCATAAAGATAATGAACAGGACCGGTGACAAAGCAGCCATGCTGGAGTCCAACATGGGAACAGACACTGGGAACAGATGACTTTCTGCCGGCAATGCAAACCAAGAGACTGCACTAGACAACATCCCCAGTCGAATGCCTTCTCCAGATCCACATAGACCATGTGGACTGAAACTCCCATAAACCCTCCAGCACCCTGGAGAACCGCATTGTTCCTCCTGAACCGAGGTTCAACTTTGGCGTAAATTGATGCTCTTCTTCATTCATTATGAGGTATACGTAGAAAATTTGCATGTTTTCAATCAAACTTTGCAAAAAGCAAGAGAAATATTTTTTGTCAGAGATCACCAACAACAGCAGAAACAACTCATGTGTCCTTTTTTTCCAATGAACAGATTAACAGACCCTCCAGCTCCATTTTTTCCAGAATTAGTTTCCAACACTAAATGCAATGAGTTTGCATTGTTTTTCAATGACAAGGTTCAAGGCATTAAACAGGCTTCAGTCCAAAGAGCATAAAACAACACTACAACCATAAGAAGACACTTGGTTGGGTTAAACACATTTTACACCCATTAATGACAGAACAATTGATAAAAAAGGGTCTTAAAAACTGCTGTCATCAAGCCTCTCCTAAAGAAGAGCAGTCTTGATGCTACAGTGCTCGACAACTATCGGCCCATATCAAACCTGACATTTTTAGGAAAAGTCATCGAAAAAGTTGTATTTCAGCAACTTTCTATTACTTAACATCTGCTTTCTTCCTTTTCAGTCAGGATTAAGGCCCCATCACAGACTGAGACTACTCTTATCAAACGTGGGCCTCTGTCTTAGTTCTGTTGGACTTGAGTGTTTGATACAGTGGACCATGAAATCCTGTCACAAAGATTAGAAGAACGGATCTGTATCACTGGAACTGCTCTTAAATGGTTTCAGTCATATCTTGAAGACAGGAAGTACTTTGTTTCTGTTGGAAACTGTGTATCAGACCAAATGGCCCTGACATGTGGGGTTCCACAGGGGTCTATCTTGGGACCTCTATTATTCAATCTTTACATGCTTCCTTTAGGCCAGTTAATACACAGCTGTGGTGTATCCTACCATAATTATGCAGATGACACTGACACAATTTTCTCCAACTGAACAGAAACAAGACTGAAATAATCATCTTTGAAACAGAAACAAGGAGAAAGTGTCAGCAGACACCTCCAGTCTCTTTCTCTAAAATCTAAAAACCATGTTAGAAATCTAGGGGTCATTATGGACTCGGACTTAAATTTCCAGAATCAGATTAAGTCAATTACATCATCTGCATTTTATCACCTTAAAAACATTTCCAGAATCAAAGGAATAATGTCTGAACCAGACTTAGAGAAACATATTCATGCTTTTACCTCCAGCAGGTTAGATTACTGTAACGGCTGCTCACTAGTCTCTCAAAACGAGGGTTAAGACAGCTGCAGCTTATTCAGAACGCTGCTGCTTGGGTTCTAACTAACACCAGGAAGTACAACCACATCAGTCCAGTTTTAAAATCTCTGCACTTCCTGTTGCTCAGAGAATAGACTTTAAAACAGCACTGCTGCTTTACAAGTCTCTAAATGGTTTAGCACCAGAATATATTTCTGACTGTTCCTTATAAACCCTCTCGGACTCTGAGAACATCTGGGACAGGCTTCTGCTCGAGCCCAGAGTTAGAACTAAACAGGGTGAAGCAGCGTTTAAGTTTCAGCAGCAAAAACCTGGAACAAGGTAATATTTAACCGTTCTCTGAGTCTTGACTGTCTGTAAATGTTTTGTCTCCTTGTGATGCAATGAAATAATGATTGATAACAGGATGACGTATTGACACAGAACGGCCAACCCTGGTGGAGCTGGGTCTGCGGTCCACCTGAAAGACAAAAGGCCATTACTTCTTCTCAGAACAGAGGAGATGGTATCAGTGGGACACAACCTTTCCTTCATTTACAACAGATTCTGTTTAAAAGGACATTAACCCCCGAAGGGAGCAGTTATGTTTATGTCCCACAGGAGTATAACGACTGCCAATACATCCACTGACAACACTGAAACCAACTTAAAACTGGCAAAATGTCTTCAGCTTCAATGTCGGATGCTGTCTTTGAAGCCTTTTCTTGAATTTGTTCTGGATATATTCCTGGATGACTGAGAATCGCCACAGATCTTCTTTGTACTCACACATTCTTTCATAAAAATCTATTCTTTCATTGTGCTATACACACTGTATATGTCAATAGGTAAAGAGGAGAAACATGCTTTTAATATCTCAAATAAAGCATATATGTACATTATTTTGATTGGTTTACTCCACTATTTAACATATTTTTCTGTTTCTTTTTTTTTTTCTATCAATGCCTGTTGTTTTCACAGTCTGCCTCTAGGTTGCAGTGTTGAGCTGTAACCCTGCAACACAAGTTCAAGTCTATTTTCAACTCTATTTAACTGTGAAGGAATCAGCAATTTGCATTTTCTTTGGCAAACATCCACTAATAATTCAATCAGTGATAGCTTTATTATCATCAGCCACAGCAGCATTTTCTGATTTGGTTTTGACAATAATTTAAGATAGAAACCTTTTCCAAAGTATATGCTGGATGTTTGTTTTAACAACCTTCTGTGTGATGCATTGAAGGCTACTAATAAAGATGTTTAACATACTCAGTTAAAGTGGACTGCATCTTTAATGGACTCGCAGTTTGTCGTTTCCCGGCCCAGACGAAGATTGAGCCTAATCCTTGACTCAAACGCATCGGCAGTCACTGTCTGTCGAGGAAAATAAATTCAGTGAAGTCACAAGAAGAAAAGAGGTGCAGCTTAATGTGTGGGAAACGATGGACAAAGAAAACCATATGTGTATGGCCACAGGGTGTTTTAAGACATTTAAGACATCTTCCAACTTTATAAATGCATTAATTCAGAGGAAAAAAAGATACACAATGCACAAGAAGTCTGTCTTTTGTCTGAGTGTGTGCATCATTCAAGACAAACGTCACTGTTACAGTCATTACATCCTTTTGGTTGTTAGCCCTTGATATGTTTTGAGGCTATTTTATTTTAAATGACAATAGACAAGGCAACAGACAGTGATGATGTAGAGGAGGCAGTCCAAAAGCAGGAATCCAACACGAGTCACTTTGCTGCGTGCTCTAAGAAGGTGAGACACAAATGCCTATCAATGACAAAAATGTCTTCAGTTACTGTGAATTTCTTCAAAAAGAGAAGTGTCTCCACTGCACCTTATTCTTTCTGTGATTTAAAGGTCATAATGTGGCTTTAAATGGCTTTAAATTTAAACCTTTGACCCCAGTCAAAGTTTATTTGTAAAAATTGAAAAATGGTCTCTGAAAACTCTATAGATACCATTGAAAAAGGCCATTGCTTTATGAGAAAACAAACTGAACACTGTGGCAGAGGAAGCACGGTTTTATATAATTTTTGTGTCATAAAGAATACTTGAACTGAATGTTAACACAAACCGGTGTTCCAACCCGAATTGCGACGATACAGGAAGCATGTATTTAGCTCGGATGTGGTTGTATTTAAAGCTTATTTTATTTACTGTTTGCACTTTACAAAATCTGACAAATGTGAAAAAGATGGGAGTGACTTTGTTACCAAGTAAAGGTAAAAATTAACATCAAGTATGGCAGATTTAGGGTTAAACAAGTATGTTCTATACTATATCCTAGTATAGACCTTCAAGAGAATAAATTGTGACATAAAAGAGAATCAAGTACAAAACATCTTCAAATGTTTTACCCCCTTGAGTTAGTGTTCCTTGGTTCTGTATTTAATCCAGTGTATTCGACTTTATTAGTGTTGTTTTTACATAAGTTTCCATTGAATCCAAAGCATTAAAGTGTAGTTTTTCCCGGTTCTGGTGAATGCATTGCGCTTCTGAGGAGGCAAAGGGTGAGAAGTACCACTGTCTGCTCCAAGGACAGACGGTCAGAAGAACAGCTAAACCCAGACATTAGACAGACGGACAGACAGAAATTCAATCACACAACCCCAAAAAAGCATTTACCAACAACCCCCCCCCCCTTTCCTACCCTCCCCTTTTATCATTTTCTCCCATTTTTTTCATCTTCAAGTTGCTTCATTTCAGACGCATTCATACATTTCTAATATCTTTATGTATGAGTCTTCCTTCCTTCCTTCCTTTCTTTCTTCCTTCTCTTTTCTCTTTCTCCATCCCATTACTGTAATCCATCACTCTCCCATCAGCATCAGCAGCAGCAGAGGCAGCCACAGCCATGCAAACAGGCCTAACCCGTCTCCATGGCAACCACCTTTCAGGCCCCGGTGAGTGCGCAGGCCGTCCCTGATTGGCTGCGGAGGCCCGTGCACTCTCTGTCTGTCTGGGAGATGTGGTAATTGGCTGGGAGTTCACACACAGAGACTGTACAGTAGTCGGAGAGCACTGGAGACACACTGTACACACTTATAATAATACATATGCTTATAATTAATGCACTAAAGCAATAAAGAAATCCAGATTTTAAATGTTTCAAAGGTCCAAAAGTGTGTTTTTTTTACCCTTATGCATTCCCACTTGATTTATTTTCCTTGGTTTGGTCAGTTGTTGTTGTTGTGTTGTCATTACCAACACAGACTCAAACAAAAAATATATTTTTACCCGAACAGACTATTCTATCCTATTCTTTTGCACATCCTATGCCACGAGATGGTCATGTTTTCATCAGCAAATAAAGAAAAAGACAATGGCTGACCTAAGGCATATGTTACAAAGCAAGAAATGACATTAAAGTTTAAACCTGTAAATATAGTATTTATATTATAGATTGTGTTTAAAATATGAAGCATTTTCCTTTTTTTTACAAAGAATATTAGCTACATCTTTATCAACCAAGTCTGACACTAAAATGTGTTAAATACCTACCCATATGGCATGTATTGTAATATCTTTCCATTTGTCATGTGACTGTCAGGGAAAACAGATTACACACTACACACATTCAAATAATATTTAGTCAATACAGTTTAGTCTAAACAGAGGTAAGAGGTGCAGAACCCACATTCAAACTCTGCAGGCTAACCATCAACATGATTCATGTCAATATTTTATCTGACCCACAATTCCATATTTTCCCAAAACATTTGACATTTATGGCCATAATTCAAAGGGAAGCAGCACAGTTTATCGTTCATGTGACAGACACTAATCAGAGTTAGGCCAATGGAAGTATAAAGGCATAAACATAAGCTGCTAAAGCCAAATAAGTTCCAGTGAAGACAGGAGTTTTGAAAGGGTGTTTTGGAGTTTTAAAATGGGGTTGGCAGTCTCTTGGGGAACTCAGGTGTAGCTCGTCTGGACTTTCTCCTGACAATTGTGTTCATACATGCAGCACATGCTTAGGGAACAAAAGGGAGTATGACATTTTACAACAAAAAGCTGGCTGCAGTGACAGAGGCTAACATGCTAATGATAATAATGTTTTTCTAACACATATGCAAAACATCTAAATAGTTAAATTGAATAAACAGGATGTGAAGAGTAGAAGACCTGAAATCTGGCAGCTTTGTCCATAGACTACACCCGCCCAGAGGTTACACGACGATCCTCCCTGTGAACAAATGTGTCCATACATGCCTCCTCTCCAGATGAAGTCAGGATAAAGTCCAGAGGTTAGAGCATGTATAGCCATTTTTACACATTCACTAAAACCACCCTAACTTTAACACCTGCACTCGAGCCTTCAAGGACCCTATAGTGACAAGTCCTGGGCGCCCCGTTGTGAGAACATTTACAGTGTATGCTCCGCGGTGAGATGATGATGATGCAGAACTTAATCAGACTTAATCTTTGGATAGAGTGCAGTTGAAATAACCCTGATTACATCGGGACTGAATGTGTGAAAGTGGCTGATGAAACTGAATTAAAAAAAACAATAGTTATGCCTTTTTTAAACTGTATTAGTGTGGACACAGCCGAAAGTCAAATAAATAAGGCTTATAAAAGAAGAAGACAATAGAAGTGGCATGGCGGGGGATGGGGTTGTCTGCAGATTTTTGGAAAAATGTTGGAGCTCTGCCAAAACATGGAAAGAGGGATGGAGGAATTGGGTGTTTTTCTTTGGCGCATATTGTTAAAAATACCTATATTCCCCCAAGGAACCGGGTGTGCACTAGTTTTCTGGCTTCTTTGGGAAGGAAAAAATGGAATAGTTGATCAGCTTGACTATACCCTGCTGCTGTTGCTCTGCCAGCTCTGGCCAACACAGCAGTGATGATGAATGTCTCATCTCGAGGAATACATCACAAAAAGCGAAAGTCTACCTGCCCTGAATAGCAAACCAGACTCTCTTCTGCAGTGTAGGGAAACAATGGTGGACAAAAGTGCACTCATTCTTTTGTCCCAGGTTTTCAGGTCTGCGCCAAAAGCCTTGAATCCTTAGTGGCTATTTTTTTCCTTTTTTAATTTTTTATAAAATATATAAAGGCAAGATCTACCAGAGCTGTAAAAAAAAAAAAAAAAAAAAAAAAAAATTGTTAGAATTTGAACTCTTTCTTTGACTGATTAATTCTTATCAGCACAAGAGTAAAATGAAGATAGCCTCAGTGCTTCTGTTTTTATACATATAACCCTGTTAAACATTTTTGCTTCAGTGTGTTCTAAATAATTGTGATTATTTTAAATAATAATAATAAAAAAAAATCAGCTGGATATAGGTAAAGATAGCAGGGCGTGTGTAATGTAAAAAAAATACTGCTTACACAGAGAAACAGCATAAAAAAAAAACAACTGGAAAAACAGGACGCAAAAAAAGAAAACCTCATAAATATCGGCAAAGCATTCACAAGATGATTAACAAGCTATTGTTAGTGAAAGAAGGGGGAGTCTTCTGCTAGCTGCGGCTTTGAACTAACTTTGTGCTGCAGCTTGATTCTCGAGAGATCTGTGAGTTTACTAAAATCAGTCTTGAGCTGCTCCAGGCAAAGTATTCACTGTCCAAACTCTGGCTCGTTGTGTCCAATGATGTAGCAGCACTGACAGCTCTGGGGCCTGGGCATGCTTTTTAGTGACTGTGGTAAAAAATCCAATCACCGACTATTCATTTAATTTTACAAACGCTTTCCACGAGAGCCCTCCAGACGGTTCTGTAGAGCAGTTTTATCAGGCAGAGTCAGGTTAGCTTTGAGCACCTAAGCAACTTCGTTCTCCCAAATATATAAAATAAAATCTTGATCTTAAGTCTTATCTACTGCTCTAAACTGGTCTATCTCCTTAATTACAGGTAATATGGTATAATGTGTGTTACGTCACTTTAATTCAAATGTATATGAAACTTTGTCCCTGCAAATTAATTAGAAAGAAAAGAAACACACAAACAAAAAAAACATTGTGATTTGCTTTGTGTTGGCCTTCTTTCAGAGAATGCTACTGCATCTGCCTGAGAGGATGTATTGCGTGGGCTTAAGAAATATAAAACTAACACTTGAACTGTCTGCCCTACTTGGCAATAATACAGTAAGACCAGACAATCAGAGGAGCCTGACTACTGTCCAAATAATTCATTCTGCAGTAAAGCCAAGTCAACACAAAGCACACACACACACACACACACACAATGACAACACAAACCTAAAGGTCATTTTTGATCTCATCTTTTTAATGGAAAAAAATTATTTGAGGGAAGAGAGAAAAAAGTGGTTGAATTGAGAAAGCCATATGAATTCACAGAGAATGACTGACAGCAGTGATGGCACATTTCAAAGCCTTCCCAGAAACCTTAGAGAGGATAAAATATAGAGGGGGTTAACAAAATGTCCAAAAGATTTCATCTTCCCCCAAAAGTAGAAAATACTAATTAAAAACTCATTTTTATCCAGTGTTTACAACAGACAATCACATTAAAAATAGTTGAAAAAAATGAATAAAAAAAAAACAGTGTCCCTTGCACTCGCACACATACAGTACATACTTACAATTGGTTCACTTATTTTTGGGAAATCAAAAAGTGCAATAAAGATCACAGAACAACAATTTTCAAAAGTGGCCTTTGATTTAGCCCAAAGTCAACAACAACCTTCAGAGGAAACCCTTTCCCTAAACTGGTGGACAACATGTTCTCATCCCATGGCATTTTTTTTTTTACAGTGAAATCTCGTCAGATACTGTTCACTAATGTGTCTTATGTTGATGTCAGGAAAGTTGAATAGGACCTGGCTTAAACCGCAGCCTGCTGGAGCATTTCTCTTCTTAAGCTGGTGATGTCAAATCTCCTAAAATAGCTCATTAGAGTTGCAACAGGTTTTCAGTATTGTGTGATGTCACAAATTACTCCAGCCTAGACATTTACATGTGCGTTTTGTTGGCCATCAAGGAAAGCTCTTGGGTTTGACCAGAGCTAATCACAAGAACAGACGGAAAGAGAGGTCCCACTGACCAATCAGAGCACACTGGGCCTTAAAAAGACAGAGACTAACTCCATATGTTCCCTTCTATGCTGAGGCCAGTCTCATGCAAAGGAAAGGAGGGTGGACTTTGTAGCAGGTACAAGCTCAGTTGCCTGGAAAATATACAATTTCTGTCTTACAATAAAGATCTTTTCTACTTTCAATATGTTTAATGGTCATACTATATGCTTCACTTTCACACTCTTCAAAGCTCACTTAAAAATCTCACAAAATAATGAGAACATAACTGTTGTAAGTGTTTGGAAACTCTCGGCCCAAAAGAAACTTGGTTTAGAGCCATTTACAGGAATAGATTTAAAGGGAGATTCCACTGACCAATCAGAACACACTGGGGTTGGGGGAGGGGCTTAAAGTGACACATAAAGTACACTGGAGAAGTTTAATTCAGAAGCTGACATGCAGTATTAAAAAATGATGGATGCAGTGATAGGAACATGGTAGGTGACCTTTAAAAAAGAAATAACAGTAGGACATTGTTAAGGTTTCTTTGTTTCACTTTCAGTTAACCATTAAGTAAAACACAGAAGCAAATATAGCACCGGAATAAGACACTTATGCTGTGGCTCATAATAAGCAGTTCATGACGAGATGGGCTGTATGTCAGTTTAAATGGGCCGTGGGAATAAGAACATGCTCAGATTGTTGTGCGGGCAAAGAAGTCGACCACCACATGTCCGTTTGTTTAAAAGGCTCCTAAAGATTTACACAGATACAACATTTCAAGTCCCAACAGGGCGTCTCACCCTCCGATAGTACAATCAAAATGATTTAGACTCCGCCATGCTTCTCCTTTAAGTGCCAAGAAAGTTTTCAGTCACAACGGCATTACACTCAGACATTATCATTACACACACCGGCAACCGTCATCAGCAGTTTTTCAACTCAGACACACAGTTAGACATCACAAGCTCTCGTTGCAGATTCCCTCTTGACAGTGTTTTGCCAACAAGTGACTAAAAAAACAAATAATTTGGTTGATTTAGTTTTTTCTGACCATAAAAAGCACACAATTTGAGAGGAAATGCACTCATACGCGCCAAAATGAGGATAAATAAAGAAATATCAGATTGTAAAAATTAAGAAAATAAATCAGAAATACATAAAATATTAATTTTCACATTAAATACAACCCTGACATTAAACTATTCCAAGTGTCATTTATGCTTTACATTGAGTTGAGGGTAGCACAGTATTTTGTACCTAGTGTCTTTCCATACCTAGATGGCAATTCAAATTAGCCTGGCCAGCCCTACCCATTTATATTATGAACATTATCTTGCGTTCTTGAACAGATATTTCCCAAGTCCTGTCAAATAAATTGCATCTGTTGGTACTAATCCATGGAAAATTCAACTTGAATCCACAGAGAATGACTTTTTTATATATATATAAAAAAGGTAGGCCAGGCTGATTTAAAATAACACAGGTACAATCTTTAGAAAACATGATGCAGCATTAAAATAGGATGACCATTCAAACCAAAACCTTGCATTAGACTTGAATATGTACATAACACAAACACTGTTGGAAATGTTTGCCCTTAATGTAACCCCATATTTACAGCTAAAGCTCACAGATCATTGGATGGATGCTTCCTCTTTACAAACTATTTATAAATGTCAAAAACGTCCTGAATCAGCACTTGCACTTGAGCGGTCCTGTACTGCGCCCATTGAACTGCCATCTCGGGACGGTTAAGTCGTCTGAGATGTCATATGCTTTGGGTTAAAACGGAAAAAAACGTTGTGCAAGGTCACAAAATCACATGCTGGCTCTATTCATCCTTTTATAAAGAAACTCAGCCTCGGTCTGATTCGTGCAGAGCAGACGGCAGGCAGCACATGTCAATTACACTTCTTATCGTACTTTGAAAGAACTTCCGGATGTCTTTTACACAAAAAGTGATTCAAATGAACGGGTGGTAATTAGTGTAAAAGTGCAAACATATGTCAGAAACTTTAAAATGACGTTTAATAATAAAACATATCTGAAACTCTACTTTAATTCTAAATTTTAAGGCGGATTTATAGCCCTATAGAGTAATTAAAGCCTCGTTCAGACTACATGATATTCAGTTTCATTTTGGTCAAATCCACTCAAAGACTTGGCACTTACGCTGACCAGATATTGCCTGTTTCTTCTGAACATGAGCACGCACAAACAATAATTGCTCATTGCTTGGTCAAGTATTACTCTTGTGTCCTCGTCTTGTGTCATGTATTGATCACAAATCTGTAAAGTGACCTGACCACTTGGTTTTAAAAGAACAACTAATTTAGGAGTAGATTGTAATGTCATAAAAATCTGGTCCTGTAGACTTCCTCTTGAAGTTTTTACAATTTTCAGTGCAACATTAAAACTTAGTGACATGCTTCTTATCTTCATTGGACAACAGTGCGCCTGCTGCAGATGCTAACAACATTATTTTAATGGGTATAAATTCTTTCAGAAGAGACAGTAAGATGGTACGGTGTTAAGGGATAATAGACGTTTGACAGAGGAAAAATAATCAATATTCTCAGATTTTAAACCTTTGCTTACGTTTGGATTATAACTGAGACAAGAGGGTACAGAGATGGAATCAGGACCAACACCAGGGCATGTTGAACGGTAAGAGCCCAGAGGGATTAAACACCAGCACCTGGACAAATGACAAACTCATGTGAGGTTTACTGAAAGAGGCAGGGTTATCAATGATTAAAAAGTAGAAATGAGGCATGTTCTTTGTTGTCTTTAAAATGTATATATAAACAAAAAACATGGCTAAAAGATAAGCCACAGTTACACATCTGTGTCACTTGTTCACATTCTTCCAGATGTACAACAACAATGAGAGGAAGTATAATATGTGACAAATGCAGTGTGGTGGCACTGACATTGCCCCGTGCGAATGTGTCATGTTGATTTTTGTGGACTGATCTCAAGCTAAACGTTTTTATGATTTGCAATATAACCACCTGGTCCTCCTTCTCAAACAGGAACTGCTGACTTACATTCACACCTTTTCTGTCCTTTTCCATTTGAACCAGATCAACACAGTGTCACAGACAACACTTTCACTCATTTGACCCAAACAGACACATACACTTTTGTATCACTAACATATTATTGCGGAATAAGTGTGCTTTCTTTTCCGTTACAATTAAAATAATCCAAAACACAAAGACAATTGAATGAATATATCACATGCAAATGAAAAACAAACCATAGAAAAGAAGTCTGCATTGTCCACACGTCGATCCGATACATTCTGAACATAAATAATACGCACCAAGCACCAGGAGTGTCAGTCTCGCATTGGCTTCACAGTCATCTTTTCATCGAAGAGAAGGGCGAAGAAAAGTTTGTGAGAAGATGCTAATCCTAAATTGTCACTTTACATAGTTTTTCATCAGAGAGCGCTGCTTCTGTCGTTGGAAGGATGGCATTTTGAACACGTTTCAATCCCAAAATGCAACAGTAGTTTGTGGAAATCCCATGCAAAGAGAGAGAGGATGGTCTTTGATAATGTTTTGTGCTGGGAGCTTATGGAGAATTTTGTACAATTGTCTCCCCTTTTGAAAATGCAGAGGGAACATTTGCAGAAAAATATGAAGCTGAATGTCTTAGCTGTGCCACATCTGACAAAAAAAGGACAAGAGTAGTAGCTAAAGATTTGGTTTGGTGGATATTTCACAGTTGGTTAACACTGAAACCTGCTGCTTTCTGGATATCCCGGGTCGTCCAAGCCCTGTCCTCTGCCTAACACCTATCCGTCTTATTAATTCCCACGCAGTACTTCAGCAGAAGATCATTAGGGCTCCTCTGAGGGCCCTTAAGAGGGTTCCTGTGGAGGAGTGTGCCTCTGAAGTGCCCTTGGCCGGCTGGAGTGTGTGTCTTGCTGAAGAACTTATATTGCCAGTTGATAAATTGACCCTTTGTCAAGCCCCGCCCATAGCTCCACCCTCCTCAGTTACTGTTGCTAGGATTAAACTAGGATTTCTTTAATTTGGCCTGGAATAAACTTCAGCATAACTTAGTATGCAATAGTTATCTGATTATGTCAAGTTGGACCAGCTGATCTTGCTGCTCCCAGACTTTCTATAATATAAAGTCATTATAAACAACTTACTTTTCTGAATCATCTCTTTGTATTCACATGTAGCAGCAATGTTAAGCTGTCGGCTCTGGTACTGAAGTAATTGTTACATAAATTGGTTACATAAATAGTTTTTCTACACCATTGGTCTGCTCCTTAAAGCTGCAGGAGAGAAAAACAACATCATCCCAAAGCTGGCTGTCACATTCTCTGAAGAAACTCATCTATTCAAAACCTTTGTAGTAAAGCTCCAATGCCTTAAGGCAGGGGTGGGCAAACTAAGGCCCGGGGGCAACATGTGGCCCATTGGGCTGTTTATTCTGTCCCGCCACACATTTACTAATATTTTATTGATAATTAAACACTGCATATATTTTTATATTTTTTCCGCAGTGATCAGTTCATTCCACTAGACAACATACTCTAAACTTAAATACCTTTTCTATAAGTAAAATAAACATGTTTTTATTGAGCACAAGTGAATTCCCTGTGTTGGCCCGTTCCTCCACAAGCGTCCCATGTTTAAATGTGGCCCTTGGGGAAAAATAATTGCCCACCTTTGCCCTTAAGGTATTGTTTTATCCTAGATCAACCTTATTATATAAGCCTTTTAGCAACAAATGCTCTCAGTAAATCACTGAGAGCAAAGTAATCACTTTCGCTATGTATTGGTCAGCACCTTCCGTTGATGAAGTACGGGTGGCTTTACTCTGGTGTCAAAACAGCCCAGCTAAATGGAGCTCACTGAGGTCCTGTGTATCCCAGAACTGTGCCAAAACTAAAACCAGTATCCGCCACAGAGCCTAACCGCTATCAAGAGGGTGTCAGTGACAATTTGAGGAACCATAAGTATCAGATATATTACCTGTATTCAATAAGGCTTCAGTCTTTTTGACGTTTTTGTGTGGAATATAACTTACTTCTAGGCTGATTCAAATTTGTAGCTCGCCTAATTTATCAATAACATTGTCTCTACAAGTCCAAAAGAAATTCTATTTCTTGCTAAACATTACTGAAAGTGAAGTATTCTAAGTTAGAGAGGATAACCATCAAAAGAACAAATCGTTAAGTGCTGACTAACTTTAGTCTGGTCCATTTATACACAGATAAATAAAGTCTGTGTTCACATGCTAAAATGACCGGAAATACATGTCCAGAATTGTGCTCTTCTTTTTATGTTACACAATTACTTTTATAACTTGGGTAGGAATTAACTCTTAAATTCCATCATACAGCAATGAATTCATATTTTTTTGTGTTGCTATGGGCGGGCAGCCTTGATTGATTGGTCAGTGACCGACCAATCAGAGGCCAGAAACGGGTCAGTTTATCTGTTGAGGCAGAGAACAGTAGACGTGAGGCTGAAAGAATGAGGTTTTGTAGAGAGAGCGTTAGTGGAGCCCTGTTGGTGTTGTGTGCTCAGAGTCAAAAGTCACGGAGACATTGTAAGGTTGTAAAGTGGAGTCGGGTTGAAGGAGGCACAGAGAAGGGAGACAGAGTGTGTTTTGGGATGGGACATGAGGCTGGGTCGAGGAACTGCCCTGCAGATTAAGTGAGGGTGATGTAGGCTGAGGCCTTCTCCTTCAGTTGTCTCAGACACAGATGGCAGCTCCAACTTCCTGCAACAGCCACAAAGATGGAGACATAAATTATACTGTGTCCTTCTAAATCAACATGACTTTCACCACCGTCATCTTTTCAAAAACAACATCTGGATGGAAATATGATGAGTTTATGTGGTGCTTGAAAACTAAGACTTGAATGTCTGCTCAAGTCTGTAAAAGAAACCCTCTCTTTCTCTTTTAACATATGCATAGTCAACATGGCGCAGTACAGTTAATAACAGTTGTTCATTCAGTGTTGATCAGTAACATTGACCTGGACTTTTCAGAAAAGCTACATGTTCTCCCACCTCTCAAATCAGAATCCAGCCCCTCCTGTACTGCATTAGTTTCCAGGAGATCTTGAAAAGGCCATCGACTACAATGTGATGATTTGTGAGTTCCCCTTTTTAGACAAGAGGTGGGCTCGGTGGAGGTGGATGGATATGATGTAAAACTTTGGACCTTCCTGTAGGACAGCGCAGTTCGTTCCCACAGAGAAGTTTAAAATTTTAGAGACTCCTTAAGCCCATTGATCATGTCTCAACACGCTCAACTTTCCACAAGACTTTAACAAACTCATCCCAGAGCTTTATTTAAGTGCAATGAACTCCTAAAACACACATGAAATAAAAAATCTATGTCTCAAAAATGTAAATATAATCTGAAATGTTTATATTCTACATATGAACTTTTTAGAAAACAGTTGGCTTGTGGAAATGAGGTTGCTGTAATGACATGTTTCCTCATGCTTTTGTAGAGCTGAGCAGATTAAACCCTCATTTAAGGCACAGTGTTAAGTACCGCTGTAAATTAAAGCTTCACATGCTGTCTGTCTGGGCCTGTGGATTGGACTGATTCAGTTTGGATTTTGGATTTGTAACATTAATTACACATCGGCTTTGTCTTTATCCTTTAAACGACTGTATACAATGACCCTGCTGTTCTGCTCCTACTAGTGTTTTGAAAGCATCAGAACATACAGTATATATCCTGACGTAGCCTGGTTATTGAGCAGTAAGGTGTTTTTTTTTCTTTAAAGCAGTTTCAGAAATGTTGCGTGTGTGGGCAGAGCTGACACTGTTAGTGAGTGTTGATCACAAGAGGCACCGCTACTGAATGTTCAGCCAAGTGACACTTTTTTTCCATAGAAACAGATCTTTTCTACAACTCATTACCATGACAACGGCATCAAACATCGAAGGGCAACCATTTTATGTGCAGCAGCCAAATGACAGCTTGATATACCTGCTTCATTATGTGATGGTGGCAGCGCTGCAGGTTTAACAGTGGACTCACGGCACAAAATGAACGCCAAAAAAATATACATCTTCTGCACAAAATGAACGCCACAAAAATATACATCTTCTGCACAAAATGAACGCCAAAAAAATATACATCTTCTGCACAAAATGAACGCCACAAAAATATACATCTTCTGCACAAAATGAACGCCAAAAAAATATACATCTTCTGCACAAAATGAACGCCACAAAAATATAAATCTTCTGCACAAAATGAACGCCACAAAAATATAAATCTTCTGCTATACTTGAAGGTATGTTCACTCTCATTTCTTTAATGGATATCGCTTCCTCTAATCATCTGAGGCAACTCTCTAATCACTTTATAGGACGCTATTAATGATTATTTCAATCTGTATAGGCGTCTAGTGGACTCAAATGTTTCCCATAATGCTTTGTAAAAAGTAGTTAACAGCGATGGTCAAAACAGATCATGATGCTTTGAGTCATCTGTCGAAGGAGAACAGTACTATCAGATTGAATGGCACAATCAAGAGATACAGGTTTGACAGATTCTGTGTCCATGTGCTAATTTGTTAGTTAAGAAGTCACTATAATGTAAAAAAATTATAATGTTAGTTTACCTTACATTGTACATGACAACATTTTTGGAAGAGAGAGTCTCAATAATAATAATAATAATAATCCAGTCACAATGATAAATAGTACTTTGTATTAGTTTTCACAAAATTCTGAAATCTTTCTAGTCTAGCAGAAACTAGCCTAGCCTAGCAACATGTGATTGTGATAGTGGGATAAAAAAACGACCATGTAGTGTGGCGTTTTATTTTTTGGGGATTAGCCATAAACAAACACAGGATGTCCAAAACGGCTAATTTAATCTATTGCAAAATGTCAAATTGGGATGAATGTCAGTGTGGCTGTCCAAGTGTGTTAGTAAAGGAACTAAAGTAATTGTTTTGTGGTTGGAGCTAAGAGAAACTGCTGTGTGTCTTTTGGGAGTCTACCATGAGCCGATGTCTGGGTACATGCTCTCTCCACAGCACCGTGAATGTCACATGACTGAAAAGGATGGATTTAGGAGTGTGCGCTCACCTTCTGGAGGCTCGGACATGGGAGGGCTGAGGCAGTACATGTGGTAGCCTCTGTCACAATCATCACAGAACAGCAGCTGGTCCTGAAACACAAACAGTCTTGTTTTTATTTAGATTTTATTGCACAGTATGAACATCTAATGCTATTTTGAGGTCTACTAAAATCTGATTTTCTATTTCAAACTCATATACGCTTCAACTCACCACTGTACTTTTAACAGATAGAAATAGTATTAAAGAATAAAGACATGTTCTTGAAGAAGCAGTGTAGCAAGTGTAGTGTAAGGTTTAATTGAAAAAGCATTCAAGACATGCAGCAGAGTTTATCAGAGTCTAATTTAATGTGTTGTGTAAGCAGACTCACATAAAATAACATCTAAATCCATTAGTGTGTCGTGTGCGAGAACAGATATGATTGTTCAGAAATGAATATTCAGTATTTGATAATCAAAGCTCATACGTCGTTCTCAGAAGTGCCACACAGGCTGCAGGACTTGCACTCGATGCACTGCCAGCGATAAGTCCTCACGGCGGCCGTCATGTTGACTGTGAACTGCAGACAGGACGGGTGGCCTGGGCGCATGCACACAGACACACAAAGACACACACAACACACTCATGTTTCCACGTGTTCAGGGGACTAGCATTATATTTATAGACACATCACAGAAGGTCACACTAAGCTTTAAAAGGAGTGTGTGGGGTTTTTGAAATGTTTAAGATTCACTGAATTATCCAAAGTAAGTATGTCATTCTGAAACACAATTCAGAACTCTGAATTACACCTTTCTGAGGCACTCAAGGGTCCTGTCACATCTATAACAAGATATCCTAATAAGTCGCTTACTCTGGAAACAAAAGTCACTGGGTGTAAATATATAATTATGTAAATATAATTTGCTATTTTTTATGGCTAGGCCTTATACTAAATTTTGTTACAAAAAATGTATTTATTTTATTTATAGATCTATATTACTTTTGACTAAGACATGAAAAAATAAATTTAAGACATAACATTGTCAACTAATGGTCACAGTAATTAGTATGCCCACTTTTGATTGACCTGCACTAGACCTAGTGACCTGTTGGATGCTCAGACCCGGTCTTTTAGCCGTCACAATAAAGACAACTATATATGCTGTCCAATAAGAGCTTTTGGTTGTCATAATGTTATGGCTGATCAGTGTAATATTGGTTAATATTCTGAGTTGTTTCAAGGACCATACCAGTATTTCACATGCCCAATTACTACAAGCCACATCTTATTTGGTTCATGTCTTTTTATTGTTTAGTTTAGAGTCAAGTAGAGGGAGGTTTTTACAACACATACAGTCATCCCAATAAACACACCAATAGTTTTTTATCCAGTGGTCTTCAGAGCGAAACAAACATACACCAAAAAGCACAAACACTTCAACAGCTACACCCTAACCCATCCCATTACAAAAGAATAATGTGCCCAAAACAAAATACAACTATTTGTATTTAAAGTCTTACTTTACTACATTCACAACCAAAAACAAGAGCAGATTTTCTATTACAAATTCATCAAAGGTTCCCTTAATACACAACTTACATCTTTGATAGTGTTTTATAATTTAAAGCATGTTTTTACAACAAAAGCTAAAGACATGCACCCAAAACCAAAAAGAGGAAATTGAGAGGTTGTTTGTCCAGTAAACCAAAACATCCATCTATGATTATGTATGATTACATAAAAAATAAAATAAAACACAGCCACAAAGCATGAAGTATTTTGTTAATGCATACAAGTCTATTTTCCATCTTTCAGTGATACGTAAAACCACATCGAAAGGGTAATTGGGGATAATACAGAAAGGCTAAGTCAAAACTGTGAAAATGAATAGAAAAGAAAAATTACAAACAATATAGCTTATGAATGGCAGTGTATAAAAAAGGAGTCATGACAGAACGACTGGCTTTATACCAGGTTTGAGGAAGAATTTTTCCATTGTTTTAGTTTATAGTTGCATAAAACTTCCAGTACATGCTTATTTGAACGTTGTGTTTTAATAACTTACAGTAAAAAGGTGTGGACCAGAGGCAGTGTCATCCATATTCATAACTCACAGAGCAATGTAGCTTTTAGCCAGTTAAAGTGCACTCACATCATGAATATGTACCTGTTTGGCAGGTGTTGGTAACCTTGTGCTAAAGCTGGATTCTCATGAGATTTGAGATTTTATAAACTCATCAAAATCCATCTTGAACTACTCCAGGCAAAGTATTTGCGGTCCAAACTTTAACTTGGCTGGTGTGTCCAATGGTGTGGCAGTACTGACTGAAGATGGTGGTGTCTGTTTTACTGTTACGAGAGTAAACAACATGAAACTGAGGTTTATGAATCCACTCTCCAGTGGATAACTGACTAGTTATTCAGTTAAAGTACCTGTCGTTTTACAAAATGCTTTCAACAGGAGCAGTTCTATCTGGCAGAGTCAGGTTAAGGTGGAGGTGCTCCCAATCCCAAAAGCACGGCTAGCTTCCTGGGGTTTGGTAAGTAAAGGTGAGGCTATGCATAAGTAGGTAGCATTCATATAATTGTATAATCAATGGGGCGCTAATTAACTACCACATCTAATGTGCACTGTAAAAATTTGGATAAAGTCTCTTGGCTGGTAGTCTTTACAAAATGTGGACGTGCGGGCCAGTGCAGGCCAGTGCAGGACTGTGCAGGACTGTGCAGGCCAGTGCAGGCCAGTGCAGGCCAGTGCAGGACTGTGCAGGCCAGTGCAGGCCAGTGCAGGCCAGTGCAGGACTGTGCAGGGCAGTGCAGGCCAGTGCAGGCCAGTGCAGGACTGTGCAGGCCAGTGCAGGACTGTGCAGGACTGTGCAGGCCAGTGCAGGCCAGTGCAGGACTGTGCAGGCCAGTGCAGGACTGTGCAGGCCAGTGCAGGACAGTGCAGGCCAGTGCAGGACTGTGCAGGCCAGTGCAGGACTGTGCAGGCCAGTGCAGGATAGGGCAGGACTGTGCAGGCCAGTGCAGGCCAGTGCAGGACTGTGCAGGCCAGTGCAGGACAGTGCAGGACTGTGCAGGCCAGTGCAGGCCAGTGCAGGACTGTGCAGGCCAGTGCAGGACTGTGCAGGCCAGTGCAGGCCAGTGCAGGCCAGTGCACGACAGGGGAGTGTGTTAATCATACTCAGACACAGATCAAATGTATGAGTGTGGCTAGAGAGTTCTAGCTCGCTATTTTTCAAAAATATTGCAAAATGTAATAAAACAATAATGAAACCATTTTGTAAAACATGGTATTAATTTTAAGCTGGACATCCAGACTACAAAAATCTAATATTTTTTACCCTTGACAAAGAATTTTATATTCTAAATCCACTCCTTTTTACTGTGTTTTGGTGTTTTTGCACATGAATCATATGTCATCTACTTTACACTGCATTGAACTAACCCAAAACCAATGGCTTTTGAAGGCAAGAAAGACATTTTTGAACAGCAAAGAAATGGCTTCATAATAATTGGACTTGATTTGCAGTAGTTGCAGGAAACACTGGTATGGTCCTTTCATTTTTGGTGATTCAAGCGCTTTAAACGCAGCAACTATCTGAACTATCTGTCTAAAAAGGAAACATTTCTGTGCATCAACAGAGCACCGCCTTCCTTTGGCCAATCATCTCCTTCAGCTCTATCCTACCTGAGCGCCCACAGTCCGCACACGAGATAAGGTCTTCGGGACAGCCCGTCTTCTTTGAGCCTCCCAGACAGAAGTCGCAGTAGCCGTTGGCGATCACTGAGCCGTCCGGCGCTTTCTTGGCTGAAAGAAAGAGAAAAATGGAGAGAATAAAATGAAACGCTACTTCTCAGTTGTGCAAGTGGACAGCAGAATAAGTCAAAAGGCAGTGTTGACCCAGACTGAGCAAGAATCAGTCTTTAGCCTAAAGAAAGACCAGCAGAAGTTATTGAATCTAAAGTCTTCGGATGTAAATTCTGCATTTACATCATTGGCTCTTGAACTTTAACTCAAAAATATATAAAGAAAATGTAAATTATGGTTGAAAAAAATTATGTACTTTTATTTTAAGAAATGTTTAGAAGAGCATTATTTTATCATGACACATTTACCCCATGCCAAATTTCTCAAAATATTCCCATTTCAAGCTGTATTTTTAGAACTCTCCTCTTATGTTTGTTTTACATTTTTATGGAAAGTCAGGGGAGGCTTTGTCAAAACTGTAATGCATTTATTACTATGTAGAACTGTTACCATAATTTCACATTCACCCATGACATTTCAGTTCAAATGCTTCTCTCAAAAACCTGAGCTCAGCCCAAAGTGTGAAGTCTCTTAGGGGTTTAGTCAGAGCCACAATGAAAGGCAATGCAACTGTACAATCTTTAGATTTTGCTCCAATGCTGATAACATGACATGTTCTTGATCTACGCCGTTGTCACCTACACTTGTTAAGAGAGAGTAGTGACAACATTTATTATCTTCCAATACATATTTTCATATTCACTATTTCAATGCACCTGATGATGGTGCAAACCAGTCTTCCCTTCCTCACCTCTAACTCGCTTAAAATGCTGCTGCTCACCTGTTAACAAACCCTCCAAGGTAAAACTCCCATCATGCCCTTGCTTCACTGGATCCCAAAGCAGTTCAGAGTTGATTTATAAATTTCAGCAGACTTACACCTTCCTATTTATGTGCTTGCCAGGGGGGTGTTGATTGTTGCAGTGGCCTAGTGATAAGCTTTGGGATACTTTCTCATTGATTTAGATGCCCTCACTGACCTGCTTGTGTTTAAACTGAAGACTAGCTTTTGGCCCCTAGTCCTGCTGTTCTACTTAGTGTTGAAGAAGAAGTTGTTTTACCCACAATACACCGTTTCACCCTTTGTCCTTCTCTGTCCTTCTCCAGCTGTGAGTTGGTGGAGATGTCTTTCTGCATCTCCTGAGCCCTAACGACCTTCCTCTGTCTGCTCCTTATCTCTTTGTCTCTCCTCTGTCCATTCACCCAAGCTCTTCCTGACAGACGCCCACTCCCCCTAGGTTTGGGTCTGCAGTGCTTTCTACTCATTAAAGGGAGTTTTTTCACTCTCTGCTATTGCCATTGTCCTTGACCTCAGTAACATTACTGGGGTTTGAGAAGAGCTTAGGTTTTTCCTCGAGCTGTGTATTCTTTTGTTTCACTCACTACGTTGGTGTGTAAACTAAAGTTCCTCAGTGAAAATGACAATGTCCCAGACATCTACTGTACTCAAAGAAAGTAGAACAACAATGAAAAAATAGAAACACATGTTAAAAAAATCTATTAATAGCAGAAATCCACAATAGGACAGCGCAGTTGTGTTTTTCTGGAGTTTGCCTTTACCTCTTTCTGCAGCTTCTCTCAAAGACTGGTCTTGCCATTTGGGTTACGCTCCAGGCCATTTGGGCATTTGCGTTTTGGTCTTTTTGGGATAGGCTGAAACCCTCTCAAACTAACATGACACGCAGAAGAAATTTATTGAATTCATTTTTATTTCTGTCTGCCCAAGGGTGCAAGGCATCCATACCAGGATATATAGGAATATTACATATTAAAAGAAAGTTTTTTTTTTTTTGAAGATGGTGTAAATTACAAGTCCCTTAAAAGTTTTAAATTTTCCATCAGCCACTGCATGAATGAGCTTTAGAGACACGTCTCCTCACCTACAGCGAGCCAGAGCGGGACGGGCGCACAAGAGAAGTGGTAAATATCATCAGGTTTGAAGCCTAATAAAAAATAAAAATTTAAAGCATGTGTGTTGAGCCTGGCTGGGACAGACCTGCCGTCACGCTGCGCACAGAGAGACACGCTCTCCACGTGAAGCCGTTTCATAATAATTATTAACAGGAGAGAGATTCCCCTGCTGCCTATGTGTGCCCCCCCCGCCTCTGTCTGTCAGTCTCACAGTTCGTCTGCCTCCTGCCTGTCTTACGTGGTTGATTGCATAATCACGTCTAATGGAAGCAATCACATAACCACTGCAGACTATTCTGTATGTGCGGCTTCTTCTCGGAGACGTGCAGGGGTCCTTTACGATGACTCACCAGGCAGGACGCGGCTATAGAGCAAACAATAAACTGGATTATACAGGTACACAGTAGCACATACAGAAATAACAACTAAATGTAACTGACTCTAAACAAATATTTTACCAGCAGCGTTCAAGGAAATATCTTTCAACAGAACACACAAAGGCTGTAACATTATGTGGCAATAAAACACAACGCTGAAGATATATTTTCATTCATGTGGACAGACAATAATTGTTGTTGAGGGTCACCTTGCAATGCGTGACATGAAAACAACTGTGAGATACAAGTCAGTTATGATCATTGTTGGCATCACTGCAAACTGGAAATGCATGGGTTAACATTCTATACCATGTCAAGTTTAAAAAGTCCTTACTATGAGACCACTGTGCAAAAACATATTTCCACAAAATATTGACCGACCACCATTTTACTTTGTCATATAAAATCTCTAGGCAATGGCTTCCTGTTAAACCAATGATTTTCCATTTGTCTCTTTACACAGTTTTTTTATCGAGCCCCTTAAAAATGTGGTTGTTTGGAAGTACTTGGCTACTTCTTTTATGGTTGTGTATAATCGCTGTAGCATTAGTGCTGGGGTTCAGAGCACCCCTACTGGCCTGGCAAACATATCAACATCTAAAAGCATTTTCTTTTGTCTTTTTGTTTAGTGTAAACAGTTCTACTAAGAATATATTTAGTCAGGTGCTGATATTTGACACTTATTCATGGTATAGATGTTCTTAAACTTCACGAAACCAACATGACATGTAGTGTATGCAATCATTTCTAAAAGCATTGCTGGTCATCTTTTTGAGCTGAACTGAAGACAGCAATAACTCACAGCTCCCTCTAGTGGTACAAAGTGACATAACCAACCACCATCGACACATAATTAAACAAACTCTTTCTCTAAGAGCCCTTGAACAAGTATCCACAAAAAACAACTAGAAGCTTACAACTATGCAGCAAATAGAGCTATGATGTCTCCCAATAATATCCACTTTAAAAGGCGTTACATCGGATAAAACACTATTTGCTGTGGACAAAGAGCCCAAACAGAGACAAAAATATCAGTTTACAAAGTGATCGGCAGACTGTGCCTCAGACAGAGCTGCAGGTAATGTGTGCAGCAGCATCCACATGAGAGATGGAGAGGTCATTAATGCATCCATCCAGGGCGGGGTCTGTTTGGCTGCAGGGGGAGGAGGAGGAGGAGGAGGAGGAGGAGGAGGAGAGGTGTGAGGAGGCACTGATTGAAAACAAGGAGGAGTGAGAGAGACAGATTGGGTTACTACTCCACAGGGTCTTTAATCCTGTGAGATATTATACAGTATATTGTATAAAATCTGCGCAGACAGAAGGAGGAAGAGGAGATTGTAAAACCTGCTGCAACTGAAATTCAGGAAATTTGTAGAAACTTTAAAGAAGGTGTTATAGTGTTCAAGGTTGGTCTTGAGAACTTAATTCAAACAGAGACAACACTTCCGCATGGTCAAAATGAACTGAATAAATAGTCTTCTCCAGTAACATTTTGGTTTTAGACTTTTTTTGGGATGCCTCTGGGAACAATAGACAATTTAAAGCTGTAGTCCACCATTAATATCCACCATTAATATATATATATATATATATATATATATATATATATATATATATATATATATATAGTCCAGCTGTAGTCTCAGTTTAGTTTAGTTATAGGTTTTATCTGCTATATATGGAGGAGAATTTAAATGAAATATTGGTGTTTTTGCAGCCAGGCATAACTCTGAGGGTTTGGGTGTGTATATATCTGTGAGTATGAGACATGATTGAGTCTTTTGAAGGTCAGCAGTTCCATCTCTCTCTTTCTGGTTGTTTTGT
Organism: Neodontobutis hainanensis; assembly: GCA_024349245.1. Classification (NCBI taxonomy): domain Eukaryota; kingdom Metazoa; phylum Chordata; class Actinopteri; order Gobiiformes; family Odontobutidae; genus Neodontobutis; species Neodontobutis hainanensis. The sequence continues at coordinate 598,480 of JALDNG010000020.1, forward strand.
TCCACTCCAGTTTTTTGCCTTAAAATGGCCTCCATGTCCCCCACCCCACCCCCCGCTGACACAGGAGTGAAGGACGAATTTTAATCAACATATCAATATATAACACTGTTGAATATCTAAACAGGCCATTTCCATTGACTGTTTATTGTGTGCATGCATCAATGCCATTTGTTAATCTGTTTGATCGGGTCAAGAGGCACTGAGCTAAATGCAAGAAATTTGAATCAGAATAAATTAAAACCAGCAATTACTCAACATAAAAACTTTTCATTGACTCTTGCCAATGTAGAATCAAGCTTTATCTTCAAAAACACTTAAATTCTCTTGAATTTCATGCAATATTTATTTATGCTGTAAGATGCATTATGAAAAATGTATTTAGCTATATTCAGTTAAACAAAAGGGAACACATCCACATCCACAAAAACACTCGCCCTTTGCATTAGTCTCTCAAATAAATAGGACCCTAATGGCCAGTGGATGCATCCATTTCTTTCTAAGTTTATGTTGCTATAGCTTCCACGAGAAGACAAAACTAGGCATTTCGAGAGAAGTGGGGCTAAATGATACTGATGTAACGTTGTGTCGAGTATTACAATAACTTTATGACGTGTGATCTTTGAATGCTCCCTTTTATGTGGCATATAGAGTCAAGTATATCGAGTAAAACAAGGCTTCAATGAGTCTAATAAGTGTCCAATGTAAAGATAAAGACAGAACCAGGACTAAATCGGGACAAAATCAGGTCTAAACTGGGGCTAATCCAGGATTAAACAAGGTCTGGACCAGATCTAAACAAGAACCTTTTATTTGATTGGAATGATTCTGATTGGACGATTATTTTGAAAGAGTTGCCACCAAAAAACTAAACACTGCACCAAGATCTTTCTGGCCCCAAAAAAAAGTCAGAGTTGACACTTTTGACAAGGCAGAGCTGAGATCCTTGCTCTTTATGTTATTACAAATTTCAATACAAATCTGGGATAAGACTTTTTGCCAACTAACCTTTTTATTCTCAAAATCTGCAAAATTAAACTTCTGAGAGCAGATTTATCTTTTGTTCACAGCTGTCCTCATTTTCTGTTGCAAATGAACAAATCAATTTAAATCCAGCAGTGTCTTCCCTGGACTCCAACAGTGTTTGCTCAAAGATGTTACTGTATGATAATGACTGAACCTGTTTGTCTCTGTGCACCACAACAACTGTCACGATGAGTATGTTCACATTTAGAGAAAAAGAGAAAGTAACTGGAATAGTTTTTGAGCTTTTCTCTAAATGTTATGACTAATTCCTAAAATGGTGGAATACTGATTTCTGTAGTTATGTCAATCCCACACTACTGTGTTTTAGCCCTTGGTTTACTCTAGATTTACTGCTGGTTTGTCTTCATTTCCTTCTCAGTTTGGTCTTGATTTGGGTTAGGTTTATAGTCCTGGTGAGTCTTCTTCTTCTGATCTTTATTTAGTCTTGGGTTTATGTCTGGTTTAGTCTTTTGATTTATCTTGGGTTTATCTTTTAGACCAGGTTTAGTCCTGGTCTAGTACTGGTTTTGTGTTTTGTCCTAGAGTAGTTTTTTGCTGAGTTCTTGGGTGGTTTAGCCACCTTTATAGCCTTAATTTAGTTCTGGTTTTAACGCTGGATTATAATTTGCTTTAATGCTGTTTTGGTTCAGATGGTGATGAGTAGTTAAATCTTGTTTGAGTCCAGGTTTTATCTTGAAGTTAGTCTCCACTCAGCCCTTGTTCTAGTCATTGATGTTTCTGGTTATGTCCTAAAGTACTCCTCATTTAAGTTGTTGAGTTTTCGTTTTATGGTTTTAGTTAACATCACTCAGTTTTACAAAAGAAGCTCAATTCCAGCTCTTCATTTTTTCCATAAGCTCTGAATATACTTTTTTAACGAGGCTTTAATGAGACTAAATGTGTTGTGAACTTTTCTCACATGGAGCCATTCTTCTCCGGTCCCTGATTGGTTCGGCTGTGGCTGCTGCTGCCATTGCACCGACTCAGGAAAAAAGGATGAAGAAGAATGAAAAAAAAAAAAGTCTGTTGCCTAGCAATACGGTCGCCATGGATACCGCCTGGGCTGCCTCCTAAAGAGTAGTGTGTTATGTACATTGAAAAGAAAGAAATGACAGACGAAGAAAAGGGGAAGGGGGGAGATGTGGAGGTGATATAATTGGGGAGAATAAGTCGAAAGAGCAACAAGAGGGAAATGAAAAAAAAAAAAAAAGTTATAAAAGCGACCAGGGAGTAAAGAGGAGTTCATTAAAAACAACAGAAAAAGGGAAAGGGAAAGTGAAATAGACAAGAAAGAAGACGAGTGAGAAGCTGAGAGTTATACAGACTGACAAAAAAACAAAAAAATATGGTTTGCCTCTTCATGGTTCATCATATAGATCCCCCCAGACAGTTGGAGCGGAGCAGGCAGGGTAATATCGCAGTCTACTTCATTTGCTATTCCGTCTCAAGATGCAGTGCTGTGGCTTTCTCTGTCTCTGTCTCTGACTCTGTCTTGCGGTTGCTTCAGTTGTGTGTGTCGGCCATGTTTTGGGATAAGACCACAACAGAACAGTCAAACAATGCCAATATACCACCCACAAACCAAATCCAAGCCGTCTTCTCCGTCTTGTGCTGTCTGCCGTCTGCTCGGACTTTGTTTGTGGAGGAGGAGGAGGAGAGAGATGGCACAATGAAATATTTATACGACTGTACTGACATTTTTGAAAAAGGTCTGCAGAGAAAGCACCCAAGGAAAGTTTTTATCTCTATAGTCAATAAAATTACAACTCTAATGCTATTCTTGCTTTATATGTCTCTGCAGGTGTTTTAGTAAAAGGACAGGAAATGTAAAGAAAGGAGCTTATCGAACATATGTTTTATATGAAAATGAGGTTGTTGTGTTAAATACAAACATTTATTTATCTATCTATAAGTTTTGTTTACAAACTATATCCCAGTTTTAAAAAGGCTGCCTTTAAAAATGGCTGACAAACTGAAAATTGCAATAAAGATACAAGTTGTGATATTTGAATGCTTTTTGTCTTAAGATAAATGTTGAACTGATTCAGAAGAAATACAAGGCTTTGGACTAACTTCCACTCGTCAAAGCAGGAGCTAAATCAATATTAAAGACTGAACCAGGACTAAACGGGTTAAAACAAGGACTAATTATCAGAATGAACCAGGTCTGAACCAGGACTTCTTTTATTTTTGATGCATCAAATCTTAATTGACAAATATTTGGCAAAATTTAAATGTAAGACCGTTATTGCGATAAAGATTTGCGATAAAGATTTGCGATAAATTGTGCTGGTTCCTGTTTCTTCAGGGTTAGGGCTGCATTATTCTTTACTGATGCATTTTAGAGCCAAAGACTGAAATCATGAAGCACAAAAGTGGACCTCTATTTAAAATTCCTCTCATTAAAACCAGCTCTTATTGGCTTTAGGTCGAACGGTATCTGCTGTATTTACACTCAGACAGTTTTAAAAAAGTATATTTTTTCCCTCTGTTTACAAAAATACGCACAGTACGCGTTTTCTAGACACAGCTATGGCGGACGAGCCTTTGAACCCACTTATTGCACAGTGACCTTTCTTTTTTGAAATATTTCCTGAATAAATGCTTCACAAAAAGTCTCTCCTTCAAAATAAGTCGCTAATAAAACACCTCAAACATCAACATGGCTCTAAAATCTCTGTATAGTTTGTGGATATTATTAAGTACTTACATCTGTACGAGTAAAATACCTTAAGTACTCATTCTATTATAACCTTGTATTGGGAGCTCTCTCACAAATTTCAACCCCTGTGTTTTGGGGTAATTTATTTTGTTGTATAATTAGTGTCCGGCTGGTTATCCTTGACATTTCCTCTCTGCAGTTCAGTCCATGTTAGTTTTGGCTCGATTCGAAACCGGATTTCACAGCCACATATCGAGCCAGCTCTCTCTGGAACAGAACAGGATTAATCATTTGCATTTTAACTCTTTATTGACCGGGACACAAGCCCGTGCTGGTTAAGAGGCTGGGATTTCTTTACATGCATGATTTATGGAGAAACGAAAGCAGGACTGCAGTATTTTATTTTTTTTTTTGCAGTGCTGCTTGTTTCTGTGGTCAGTCCGATTACAAAGCAGCTATACATCAACTTTTATTATGCACCAAAACTGCCTCTGGCCTTTTACTTTGCAGTGTCATCTCTGAGCTGAACGAACACACACAAACAAAAAAAAAATCTATGCATCCCCACAATGCACCAGGAGTTACGCAACCTGCTGAGTGGACATGAGTGGAAGTAGCACTTTTGTGTGTTTGTGTATGACTCAGGCCAGTGGTAGACCAGACCGGGAGAGACAGGAGAATAGAGTAGAAATGGTGCAGGCCTTTTCCTTTTGTCTCTACTGCTCCCAACGATCAAGCTCCAGTTTGTCACACGCCCCGCCTCCACATTATTCCTTACAGGACAGGGATGCATGCCATGTATATAAAATGTACCAAAAAACAGGGTTAGTCCAGGTTAAATCTTGGTTTAGTCCTGGCTTTGGTGTGAATGTTGCCCTGCTATAGTACATAGTAGATTTATCCTGGTTTTGGTTAAGTTCTGACATTATTCCAAGCTTAGTTGTGAGTTTGCTTCTGATTTTGTTCTGTTTAGGTCTAACTATTTAGACCCACCTCTTGAATTGAAGTGCACAAATCTCAAGTGAAAGTACTGTTACTGTAAGATAATAGTATCATAAAGTATAGAAAGATAAAAGTATTACATAAAAAACCATTCAGTTGAGTAAATATTACTTGAGAAATAAGAATGGAAAACTATAAAATGTACTAAAAAAAGCATGTTTTAAGAAATGTACTCACAAGTACTGTGAATACATGTAAATATATGGTATATAGAGTGTCAATATAATGGGCCAATCAATGAAGCAAACTTAAAGCAGACTATTGTAAGTTCTAATGTTCTTAATAACATGCAGCCCAGTGAAAATGTTACTTAATTTTTTTAGGCCCAAGACACCATTCAACCCAAAACATAGATTTGTAATATTATATAATCATTACATCTCCGTAGCGTAACCAGATTTACTTTTTTAATATATAGAAAGAATTTGTCTGGTTTCTTTGGATTTGAGTTGGATTTTTCTAAAACAATTGCAGACTGAACATATAACCAATGGGAGAAACAAAGTGTTGCGTAAAGTCTGTCCCGTTTTAGATAAATGGCTCTGATTGGTGGAGAGGGTTTTTTCCTGAGTGGACATGTCTGTGAAGGGAAGTTGCAACTCGTCTGAAACCATTGAGACAACCATGAATAAAGAATTAACAGGTTTTGGCTTTAAAATGACAACGGGAAATGGGAAAAAATTCTTTCATAAAACTAAATAGGAGGCGAGGTTACTCTGTCTATGAAATATACTCTATTGTGAGATGGCAGGTGGATCACAGTGAAGAATCTCCTCTTAAGAAAAACGAAGGAAAGAAACTCATAAAGCGACCAAATAAGGAACAGGAAGTGCAGGAGTATAAAGCACAATGAGCCGCAGAGAAGAGATCGAATCAGAGACAGAGAGAGCACTGTGTCGATAATGAGAATGTATGAAAGTGCAGAAAAGACTGAGGAGGAAGAGGAGGGAGAGGAAGCAGTGACTTTTCATCTGTGACTGACGCTTTCCATCCGACTGCGCCCCTGCCTCCTGTCTGCATTAAACAGCTCGGGATGTCTCCTTGAGCATTTGGGCTTTGTGCTGTTCCTATAATGCATCTCCTCTGTGCGGTGCTTCGACGTAAAGCTCGTGGCTTAACGAGCAGCAGCAATTACAAAAAGAAAATAGCATTATAAACAGAGCACAATGGAATGTATCAGTTTAAACAGGCTATAGACCAAACCTGTTAATGGTCCTAGCTGTAAATAAATGATGCCATGGAACTGCTATTCCGAGCCTCTTCCACAAAGCCAGCCTTGATACAAGAACTGCACCACACTTGAGCATCTAGTTTTCGTGCCTTTCCCGCTGTATATGAACGCCTCTCTGCTGCAGCTCATGTGCTTTTTAAATCTGTGTACTCAAGGTTAAGTAAGAGATGTGCTGCCTGTGGTTTGCCAAGAGGCACCAATTACAATTAACTCAAATTAGGTCTGCTAATGCTAAAATTGAACTTAAAACAGTGTAAAATGTGTTAATGATCCCTCCGACTTGATGATACTATGCTAGTGCTATTTTGAGCTTCCATTGTGCTTACTATGAGCCTCACACTAATACATTCTCTTATCTTTATAAAAAAATAAATAAATGGAGGCTGTGGTTAAAGGTTGGATCTAACCACTGCAGCTGAATGGAAAATAGAGACCCCTCACTTTTGCACAAAACAGCAAAGCTAGTCATGTTTTCTTGATAAACACTCGAGAAGAAAGATGTTAAATTATTGGACTCCATTAGCCTAAGCTCAACAAGAGAGAATTTAAATCGATTCAGATACAGATACAGAACAGTACATTGCATTAAACACGAGCAGAACTATTAACATAAAATAGTTGAGTCTCTAAATCGTATGAAACCAGTACAGCTCAACCAAACTGGTGCAATAAGTTCTTCACACTTCTGCACATGTAGCATCTCCTGCAGATCCGTGGCTCTTTATATTCGATGTGCTGCTTCTGTCTCTAGAAGGTCCTGCAATTATAACTAAAAGACACTGTGAATGCTAATGAAACAGTGTTAAGGATGATCGCATGCTATTTTGAGCTTTATTTCCACGGCTCTTTTGCGCACCATTGTTCAGGCCACACTCTTATGTTGAAGGAAAAAACTGGAGGCTTGTTATTGTGTAAACAGTTATAGCCATATCATAAGAATAATGAAAATAAAGAGCTAGATTAACTTTTCCTTTCTGCTGCTCACACTAGCTTCTCAATTTAAATGAATGTTTCTGGTTTAAGATCAGATAGTCAGGTTGCCGCTCTTAATTTGTCAATTACAAACAAAGCTGGAGAAACGAAAGAGTGCGTCCTGAAAATGCAGAAAATGGCAGAGCTCTCTGTATATTAAGTTTATAAAGCTGGGAATAAACTAAAACAATCTTCTAATTATTATTGCAGCAGATTATTTCTGTGCAACACATGAGGATGTTAATTATTCTAGTTAATGGAATTATTAAAGTTATGGCTTAAAATACAATACATTTTTCAAACTGTCATACTCTGATACTCTCATTATGCTCATAAGGCACAAACTGAGTCACACTGATCTGAAGTAGACTGTATGGCTCAGTGGAAACATGACAGACAGCTCTTTATTGTGGCTTGTGACTAGAACTACACTTTTTTTTTTTTTCTTTCCCCAGAAAGAGCCAAACGTGTGTGTCCTTGTGCACCTCGACTTTTTGTGCACATTTGCATCTCCTGTGCTCCTCACAATCGCGTATCCTTGATGTAAAGTAGGATGTGTGCTGTGTGTGGCTGGACGCGGGGCAAAGGCACTCTCATTCATCACATTAAAGGGAGCAGCAGCAGCGGCAGCCGTGTGGGGGGAAGGGAGCGGGACTGGACGGCCAAAGTTATTATGCAAAGGCTGTGGGTTGTAAATCTTACTGTGGCCCTGTCTGCGTGAATATAGTCTGTGCTGTTTGTGAGGCTGTGGGTTTATCATCTGTGTGTGTGTGTGTGTGTGTTGTTTTTGTGTGTGAACTTCTCCTGAGAGGCCCTCCTCATTAAGCAGCCCGGCGACAGGAGTGCCGAGCGCATGTTTTCACACACCGCTGCTCCGATACAACGCCAGACACTTTTTCACCTCCCTTCTTCTCTCCTCTTTGTGATTCCTCCTCCGCCTACACTTCCTCCTCCTGCTGCTGCTGCTGCTGCTGCTCACAAGTCTTATTACAATTTCCGTTTTTTCCAACCCCATCTCCCAAATATAACGTGTCTGTGTAATATTTGCACTAAAATATAGGTTTTACAGTGGAAAAAAACATCACCTGTTTATATAGATACATTTTTTCTGTCACAATTGTTTTGGGGGTGTTTGAGAGACGGGCCCAGGATCTTCAGTAGATAATTTTCTTTTTGTGCTTATTTGTAGAAAAATCAATCTCCTTATAAAACTATATCCTAATGTCCTTTGTTTCAGCAGATTGAGGCTGATTGTCAGGTTTTATGGAGAAAATGAGACCGAGCCAATATAAAATGCCTTTTATGGTCATGTCAAGGCACAATATAACATGGATATATGGTTAAGGCTTGGAAAACAGCAGGGTTTTGTGGCACTAGACAATTGTATCTGCTTTCTAACCAGAAAAAAACAAAGCACTCACCAACCAAACAACAGCAACAACCTTTCCTGGTTTTATTTTATTTTATTTATTCAAACATTGCTTGAATCCATTCATAATACTTTTCTGCCCTTCACTAAACATTCTCATCTATTGAAATCCTTGATTAAAAAAGCCCACATGTTGTCTCAATTTTCCAAAGACTGTCATTTGCTTCAAGATGATTAAGTATTTTTTTCTTAAATACATTAAGCATGGCACTTTTAAATCCAGCTGTGCACCTTTTCATGAGGTTTGACACACTTTCAAGAGGTGTGACCAGGTACTGCATGATTGTGTGCACTCTCACAGGTACGCATAAAGCTTTTCAAATGGGGAAGTGCACGAAGCACCTGATGTATTTCACTGTGCGACTACTGTTGTAATTATCTTATAGCACTTAAAGTGGCTGTTACTTGTCTTGTGTTTCCAGCAATTGCCAAAACAGATTCCTAGTATTGTTAAAATCTTTTCGCTCTACCTGGCAATAAAGCTAGTTCTGAGTACAATTCAAGCTAGTTAAATGCTAGTTGTCTGTGAGCTGTTCCTCTTAATTACAACAGGGAAGAGTTTGTGTTATTTTTAACTCTCTGTAGACAGTAGAGTGTAGTTCTCTATGTTTTACACTCTTCACTAAACAGACATTCATAGGCTTCTAAAAACAATGACATATCTTCAGGTAAAGTACAAGATGCAACGGTGCTCAGGCCCAGGTCAGGCTTGTGGCAGTGTGAGTTCAGACCAATGCGTGAATGTGAAAAACAAACAAAGACACATTTCCCAAAGGTTGAAAATAATGGACATGAGACATACTTTAAGTCTGGAGCAGAATCACAAAAAGCACTTGGCCTTGTCGACCATTCTCAAACCCACTTCCTCTTCTGTAAACTCAAGTAATTAAAAGAAAGTGAAAAACTTTGGACCAAAGTCTCAGTGATTACAATTTTTGGGGCTGATTGTAACCATGGAAACCTGTTCTTCTTTCCTGAGAGCATTTACACACTGAGAAATCCTTAAAAGTCAGAGCAAAGAGAAAAATTATGAGAGCGAGAGGAAAAGGTCAGGTTTAGGTTTATTTGTTTTTGTGTTTTAGTCAGAGACAGAGATAATTCCCTCGAAGGAAGTTGATGAGGCTTCACTGCAGTCGCCCCAGGACGAGATTATCGACTGGACGGAGTCAGGCTTGCACAGGTGCTCGGAGTGTGGATGGATACGAGGGGCTCAGGGAGGTGTGCAGTGTGTAAAATGTTTCAAGAGGAAGATGGAGGAAGATTAAAACATGAGGTCCAATATTTTACATATGATTGCCTCTAAAGAGTCTGAATATGAGATTTAAGTAGTGGGTAGGATCAGTGTTTTATAAAGACACTGAGGCCAGGATGTGTCAGAGACCAGAGCATATTGAGACCAATACAAGAACAAGACCAGGTCAAGACTTAGTCAAGTCCAAAACCAGTGCACATAAAACTGTAATAAAGACAAGGGAACAGTTAAAGCATCTAAACAGTCCAAGTCCAGTCTTAGACCAGGTCCAGACTCATGGAGGTCAGTGTTTGTGAAGGAGACAGAGTTAGTCCAGTCTTAAGCCAGGTCCAGACTCACGGAGGTCAGTGTTTGTGAAGGAGACAGAGTTAGTCCAGTCTTAGACCAGGTTCAGACTCATGGAGGTCAGTGTTTGTGAAGGAGACAGAGTTAGTCCAGTCTTAGACCAGGTCCAGACTCACGGAGGTCAGTGTTTGTGAAGGAGACAGAGTTAGTCCAGTCTTAGACCAGGTTCAGACTCATGGAGGTCAGTGTTTGTGAAGGAGACAGAGTTAGTCCAGTCTTAGACCAGGTCCAGACTCACGGAGGTCAGTGTTTGAAGGAGACAGAGTTAGTCCAGTCTTAGACCAGGTCCAGACTCACAGAGGTCAGTGTTTGAAGGAGACAGAGTTAGTCCGGTCTTAGACCAGGTCCAGACTCATGGAGGTCAGTGTTTGTGAAGGAGACAGAGTTAGTCCAGTCTTAGACCAGGTCCAGACTCATGGAGGTCAGTGTTTGTGAAGGAGACAGAGTTAGTCCAGTCTTAGACCAGGTCCAGACTCATGGAGGTCAGTGTTTGAAGGAGACAGAGTTAGTCCGGTCTTAGACCAGGTCCAGACTCATGGAGGTCAGTGTTTGTGAAGGAGACAGAGTTAGTCCAGTCTTAGACCAGGTCCAGACTCAGAGGTCAGTGTTTGAAGGAGACAGAGTTAGTCCAGTCTTAGACCAGGTCCAGACTCATGGAGGTCAGTGTTTGAAGGAGACAGAGTTAGTCCGGTCTTAGACCAGGTCCAGACTCACAGAGGTCAGTGTTTGAAGGAGACAGAGTTAGTCCGGTCTTAGACCAGGTCCAGACTCACAGAGGTCAGTGTTTGTGAAGGAGACAGAGTTAGTCCAGTCTTAGACCAGGTCCAGACTCATGGAGGTCAGTGTTTGTGAAGGAGACAGAGTTAGTCCAGTCTTAGACCAGGTCCAGACTCACGGAGGTCAGTGTTTGTGAAGGAGACAGAGTTAGTCCAGTCTTAGACCAGGTTCAGACTCATGGAGGTCAGTGTTTGTGAAGGAGACAGAGTTAGTCCAGTCTTAGACCAGGTCCAGACTCATGGAGGTCAGTGTTTGTGAAGGAGACAGAGTTAGTCCAGTCTTAGACCAGGTCCAGACTCACGGAGGTCAGTGTTTGGTGAAGGAGACAGAGTTAGTCCAGTCTTAGACCAGGTCCAGACTGATGGAGGTGAGTGTTTGAAGGAGACAGAGTTAGTCCAGTCTTAGACCAGGTCCAGACTCACGGAGGTCAGTGTTTGTGATGGATAACTTGTTTTCTTTGCATATTCTTGTTTAAGTTGTGCTTTCAAAACCAACTAAGCATTTTGTATTGAATATTAGGAGTTATTGCTAGAATGCTGGGAAGTGCCAAACTCAAATCTGATGTTTCTCCAAGTGGTGCTGCTGCATCCAAGATGGCAGACTTTAGCTCCAGGATTCAGAAAACATTTTTGTTGCAGATAGTGGCAGTTTTCTAACATGCCTTACAAAGACAAGGGAAGAGTTATTTTGGTTGCAGTGTACAACCTCACTAGTTTATCACTAAATTCTATACAATGAATGAACAAGAGGCATTTTAGCAATAGCTTCTCATTATATTAGAAAAAAAAAGTAAGACTTTAATTAATCAGAAAGTATATAGACAGCTCAGCAGGGTGGGGTAAAGAAGGAGGAGAATTCAATGGCAGTCTGAGGCGGGATGGAGACGGGAAGGTGTTGGGGGTGCTGGGGAACATTTGGGGATTCATGTCTTGCTGGATAATTCCCAGGAGGATTGCTCTCCAGGACTTGAAAGCTGTGAAGTGTGCGGTTCTGCTCATACTCCTCCTGGTAATTGGACGAGGAGGGGGGGGGGGGTCAGGTAGAAAAGAGAGAAATGTGGGATGGGAAAAATAATAAGGGTGGGGGGAAGCAGACCAGTCAAGGAAAATATGGAGGATCATTACCAATGTTTGCCAGAATATATAGAATAATGTTCTGTAGACTTCACATTATCACAATCTCTGTATCGAAAAATACAACTTCAACTGCAATAATACTGTACTATTTATAACAGACACGTGCATGTCTAAATAATAAACCAATCAGAGCATTAAATTAAATTGGGGCGCAACAAAATGCAAACGTTGCAATTAATGTGAATGGATATGGGTCCAGAGCCGTGCATTTCTTTATGCAGCTGTACTCGCTGTTAACAGATTAACACTGTATATATTTTTATTTCATGGTCCTGTTCTGTAATTTCTTACACTTTTTGCACTTTACCTGTCTATGAACTGCTGGCATATGTGATTTTCTCCATTGAGGGTTCAATAAAGTCTAATGTTAATCTTTATAAATTTGTATTCAGTTCAGATTTTGACAAATTTGAAAATTCAAATATGGCCATCGCAATGTTTTAAAGAGTTATCACTTGGTATGTGTTTTTTTCATGCTGCTCTAGTATATGTGCATTTAAAAACACACTGTTTTACCTGGTAATTGATTTCTTAATAGGATCTAGGTTGGGTGCTGGTTGGTACAATAAATCCCGGGCCCTCAGACAAAGTTTTTAGGGTAGGTTTACATGTTTTATTTGTAAAGCATTATAAATATGAAATTAAAGCTACATCTGTGAACATTAACTTGTTACAAACTATCTTTGTGCATCATATAAAGACTGAAGTGTATCTTTTATCGGTTGGGATCACCTGGTTGTCAAGGTTACTGAAGCTTTTCCTCAGTCGAGTTGAAGACAGGCAGTGTATACACTGGTGACTGCTTTATTGTTTTTATAGTTATTTTTAGTATGACCACTGTACAATGCAGGGCTAGAGTTTTCAAACTAAAACAGGATCCACGGCATTTTCTAATTTCTCTGTTTCTAAAATCCAGAAGTCGTGCCGAACAGTCTGGATTTGTGCTCGATGGTTGAGTTACGGTTGTATATTTTGATAGTTGCAGTGTTTAAAATGTAGCAGTAAACAGTACGTTTGCATGTCTTGGAAAGGAGACAATTCAAGCTCCATGGAAACTAGTCATTAGTTCTAATACTTCCTGTTTTTGTTTCTAAAGCTGGCTAGAGCTGACAAGCTGAGCCCTAATGGTGCAGAGATGCATTCATGTTTAATTCATGTTTTTAACACAATCTTGCATGAAGGCTCAGGACATTTATAAACTCAGCATTATAAAGTCAGCATGTCGTCTTAAAATGTTGTCTTTTTGTCTTGTGTCCCTTAAATTTTTACACTGAAATGTAAAACAATGCAGAGATACAGTGTTTATATTGTATGTATCCACGTTTTTAGAAACACAAGTGACTTATCTAATTACTTTTGGAATTACAGCCAGGTTAAGCATTGCAGGTGGACAGTAGGAAAGAACGCACAATGCACAAAACTGCTTTTTTTCTTCAAACCACATGATTTGGGATAGTCTCTCTTCAAACTCTCCTTTGTTCTGTCCACCGTCCCTTTTATTTTTGCTCATTAGCTCACTCCGTTTTATTCCCTATGACTGTCCTAGCCCCCCTCCTCGCCTCGTTTCCTCCTCCCTTTGGCGGCGATGGCGTGTCTATGGCTGTAAGTGTGCTCTGAAACATGGCCGCGGGCGTTTAATCATTGATGGAGTTTTTTTTATTTTTTTTTACCCTCCACACAGGCAGGCCAGCGGGCAGCCCCGACTCGCTCACATGCATCAGGACCTGCTGATTCACTCTCTGGGGTTTCACACACACACACACACACACACACACACACACACACACACACACACACACACACACTGCATCAAATACAGAGCCAGCACGCTCACACTGACTGATAACAGGTAGCTTCATTTCTCCGTTTGAGTGTGTGCGGCTGTCTCGTTCGTCTCACCAGGGACCGGCGAGGCCCAATCAGCTGCAGTGAGCCTAAATAAAAGCAGCAAAGATAAAAGCTATTTATTTGACCAGAACGAGAAGACAGAACGTTTGTATTGGCTGCGGGCTTCGAGGCATATACAGTACGTCTCTGCAGCTTCATGTGTCCTTCTGCTGCACTCAGTAAACATCTGGCTCTGTTGGTATTAAGAAGAGTCAATATGTTTTTTACACTGTAAGGGCAATGACTCCACTTCTGTTTAAATCTCTAGCTCTTACTGTATATGTCAGCTGTTTGTTTTTCTCTCTTAATTGAAAAAAATGGAACATATTGGTTAAAATCTTGTATAATTAACTCAGGATCAAGCCCCTGTCACACTGTGATTAATTAGTGAATTAGTGGCTTAAAATTTTGCAGTGTTGGAGGATAAAAGATGTATATTCTCACAACCAACAACTAAAAATTGCCTGCAACCAATATCTGCCAGTGTCAGAAATTTAGGACAGTTGTAGAAATCCTTGCCACAACCTAGAAATTGTATAGGCCTAATATGAAACACTGTGAAACTATATGCAACCACTTCTACCCACTTTTAATATTTGTGTGCTGTATATATTATTACTTTGTTGAAACAAGGCAACCGAATTTTGTCCGACGATAAAGTTTGTCTATCATATGTCTCTCTTTGCATTACAAACTTGTCCAAACTCTTAAAGCACATTAAAGACACCTAATTTGGAGATGTGTGTTGTTGTTGTTAAATCGTAGCTTATGAAGTCAAAGGGTTAACCTTTAGCATTATGACTATTCCTGGATGACTGACGACCCCCACAGACGCCTTAACTTATGATCCACTTACCTTCTCTAGTCGCCAATTGTGAGAGGGCTTTGACACTCTTTGCATTTGTCTGCACACATTAATGCATCACAGAGAACTCAAATTTTAACATATAATCTTGTATAAAAAATAAGCTAAATGATAATAGAATCCACAGCAGGGAAATTCAGTCATTAAGGCCGCTCACAAACAGGCAGTGGCTGAAAGAGCACTAAAACTTGTGTAATAAAAGTACTGAGTTGTGTTTGCCTTAAGTATTGTCAGGCTCCACTTGTAATAAGCAGTAAATGCTTAAAGTAGAACTAACATTTTTACCATAATAAATTGTTTTCTAAGTACTTACGATGGTTAATTGAGTTGTAGCGATGTGTTTGAAGCACACACTATCCCCCTTTGGAGCAACTAAGCCGAAAACAGCACATGCAAGTTGATCTGCCACCGACCTGACACAAGTCTCGGGTCATGTTCACGCGAGAATGACCTCACCCAGTGTGATAATCTCGCTAAGATCATACCAAAATGGCATATACTTTATTTCACCAGTCATGGCAGAGCCACCAAAAAAACAGAACAGAAAAAGAAAACCTTTGTCCGAAGATTCTATGAAGAGAAAACCTCAGTTGGTCAACCTTGGCCAAGTTTTAATGAAATGGCATCAGCTCAAACAAAGTGAAGAACTCAAAACTGATTCTGACGTGGCTTTTATGTTGTTGAACCTGTATGATACTTTGACTAAAAATGTTATATTCTTCCCATTTCCGTTAGATCTGTTCTTTTCATAGTGTCAGCGACTGGCTTCACTTTTAGACCCAAAGCAAGATTTTACAAGACCAAAGCTACTCAACTGCTAAGACAATAACATGTACAATAAATTAGATTCCAAAATAATAATTTTCTTTTCATTTAACATTTTGGTTAAATAAAAGAAAACAAATAAAACAAACTACCCACCTCCATTAAGGTTTTCATTTCTTGTTTCTGATTTAGCTGTTTCTTTTTACCAAACTAGTGTGGCTAGTGAGTGTTGTTGTCCAGAGCTGCGCCAGGAGTATTTACAACAGTGTGATTCACTGAAGGAATGTTTTGGGATGTTTCGAGCGGGGATCGAGCCGCCCACCTGCTGGTCAAAGGTCGTCCGCTCTACCATTGAGCTACTGCCATCCACCACCAGTTCTGTTGCGTTCTGTTGTGTCTTGTTGTGTCCTGTTGTGTCCTGTTGTGTTCTGTTGTCTCCTGTCGTGTTCTGTTGTGTTCTGTTGTGTTCTGTCGTGTTCTGTTGTGTCCTGTTGTGTCCTGTTGTGTCCTGTTGTGTCCTGTCGTGTTCTGTTGTGTTCTGTTGTGTTCTGTTGTCTCCTGTCGTGTTCTGTTGTGTTCTGTTGTGTCCTGTTGTGTTCTGTTGTCTCCTGTCGTGTTCTGTTGTGTTCTGTTGTGTTCTGTCGTGTTCTGTTGTGTCCTGTTGTGTCCTGTTGTGTCCTGTTGTGTTCTGTAGTGTTCTGTTGTGTCCTGTTGTGTCCTGTTGTGTCCTGTTGTGTTCTTTTGTGTTCTGTAGTGTTCTGTTGTGTCCTGTCGTGTTCTGTCGTGTCCTGTTGTGTCCTGTTGTGTTCTGTTGTGTTCTTTTGTGTTCTGTAGTGTTCTGTTGTGTCCTGTTGTGTCCTGTTGTGTCTTGTTGTGTTCTGTTGTGTTCTTTTGTGTTCTGTTGTGTCCTGTTGCGTTCTGTTGTGTCCTGTTGTGTTCTGTTGTGTCCTGTTGTGTCCTGTTGTGTTCTTTTGTGTTCTGTTGTGTTCTGTAGTGTTCTGTTGTGTCCTGTTGTGTCCTGTTGTGTTCTTTTGTGTTCTGTAGTGTTCTGTTGTGTCCTGTTGTGTTCTGTTGTGTCCTGTTGTGTCCTGTTGTGTCCTGTTGTGTTCTGTTGTGTCCTGTTGTGTCCTGTTGTGTTCTGTTGTGTTCTGTTGTGTCCTGTTGTGTCCTGTTGTGTTCTGTTGTGTCCTGTTGTGTCCTGTCGTGTTCTGTTGTGTCCTGTTGTGTCCTGTCATGTTCTGTCGCGTTCTGTTGTGTTCTGTTGTGTTCTGTTGTGTCCTGTTGTGTTCTGTTGTGTCCTGTTGTGTTCTGTTGTGTCCTGTTGTGTTCTGTTGTGTTCTGTAGTGTTCTGTTGTGTCCTGTTGTGTTCTGTTGTGTCTTGTCGTGTTCTGTTGCGTTCTGTTGTGTTCTGTAGTGTTCTGTTGTGTCCTGTTGTGTTCTGTTGTGTTCTGTTGTGTTCTGTAGTGTTCTGTTGTGTCCTGTTGTGTTCTGTTGTGTTCTGTTGTGTTCTGTTGTGTTCTGTTGTGTTCTGTTGTGTTCTGTAGTGAAAGTGTGGGAATTTACTCCAAAAATGACCTTCAGTTTGGCAAACAGGTAATGTGCAAAACGGTGTGAGAACATGCAAGAAGAAAAACACACAAAATGTCCAATATTTACAGAAATAATAGTCAATAACAATAATACCAGAATGTTTCTGTAAATATGAATGATCCTATATCATATAGTGTTTATTGCTGAAAGAAAAAGGCTAAATACATATTAATTTTGATTATGTGTCACAAACAGAGATCAACCCAACAACTAATAATGATTTTAATCTTCATTTCCATGTGCTCTGCTTACACAAATGCACCATAATCCAATCATTTCAGAGATATGAAATGCAACACTAAACTGTCTGCCTGAGGACTTTTTAATAAAAGAAAACCCCAGCTCTGACGACATCCAGGTAATGACATTTTTCATTTTAAAGAAGCTGACACCAGGAAGAGCTCAATATTATCAGTGGCCAAAAAGATCAATGAGATGCATGAGTCTGGCTGTGTTTGAATATGACAGGGAGGGGTAGAAGGAGTAAAAAATATATAAAGCAGTGGTAGGACCACGTTAATTAATCAATAAGATATGCTTTGCACAGTTTTAATGGCACACAACAAATGATTTATTCAACATTGGTAAATGTGTTAGATTTAATGGGTTTTAGGTTCCCATTAGCACACTTGTCAACCAATCAGAAAAGAGTATTGTGTTTTATGGTCATGCTGGGTTGAAACATTACTGCATATTTTACGAATTTAATCCATTCATGTGTTAATACAAATTATATTTATTAAAAGCAAAAAATATGCTGAGAAAGTGGAAAGCCCACATTCCAGATAGTACTGTGGAACAGATTATTGACCGTGGACCAGTATGTCCGGCTTGTCTGGTTTTAAATGAGCACCTTACCCTGGACAGGTTTTAAATAGTGCTTTTCTAACTTACTCAAAATGTTCTTTGTTTAAAATGGCTAAACACATGATCTGACACAGATAAAACTCAAGACAAAACCATGACAAAACACACAAATCAAAAACAAAACCCACAAGTTGTTGTTTCAGTAAAATGCCGTGAAACCTTTACATTTATTTAAAGGTATACATACAAAACTGAAGAGAAACGTCCTGTGTCTATGTTTGCATTTTAAACAGACTCAAATACAGCCATCCGCCTTACTGCTCTGTGTCTGTCAGTCTGTCTGATGTATCTCTGTCCTCATCTGAATTATTGGGGAGAATTCCGCGCTGACTCTACTCCCTCCTATTTTCTTTGCGTATGTCTCTTTCTCAAATTCATTCACATTTTTAGTGTCTGCATCCTCCTGCTATCTATTTAACGTACCCTTTCATTTCGGTGCAATTTTGTGGAGTCTGACTCTGCCTTCATGTCTCCGCCTGGATGTCCGTCTGTCCTCTACCTCTCTCTCTTTCCATCGCCACAAAACCAATTTCAGGTGGACGCTGCGGGGCCGACCTCTAAGGTAAACATCCCCCTTTTTCATCCGCTGTGCTCGTCTAACCCCACCGTCAACAGGCATCTTCTGCAAACCTGCCTTTTAGAAATTTAGTAGGAAAGAAAAACACTCAAGTCTATTTGACTTTGAAGTTCTTGCTCCCTTTTTCTCTAATTTAAATAAAATACATCCCCATTTCTAAGCATTCAAAAGGCTTATTTTTTTTACTAATTTAGTTAACTAATGGTAATATATATATATATATATATATATATATATATATAGCGAGAGGTCCCGGGTTCATATCCCGGACGAGCCCCCATGCAATAAACAGCTATGCCCTGCCAGTGATCAGATACCCTGCAGGAATAATAAGGTGGCCAAAGGAAGAGATACAGACCACAGACGTTAAGACACGAAAGCTCCTCACCATGCATGGAGGGTTCCATCCCAAATCCAGCACCCTGAGACTGTACGCTAGCCGTAAGGAAGGCGGCCGTGGACTAGTGAGTGTGAGAGCCACTATCCAGGATGAAACATCCAAGATCCACAAGTACATCAAAGATAAGGCCCCGACAGATGACGTGCTTAGTGAATGTCTCAGGCAACGGGAGCAGCGGAAGAGGAGCTGGAGGAGGGACCATCATGGGAGGACAAACCCCTACATGGGATGTACCACCGAACATAACTGAAGTGGCTGATATCAAGAAATCCTACCAATGGCTAGAACGGGCCGGACTGAAGGACAGCACAGAGGCACTCATCATGGCTGCACAGGAACAGGCCCTGAGCACCAGAGCAATAGAGGCCCAGATCTACCACACCAGACAAGACCCAAGGTGTAGGCTGTGCAAACAGGCCCCTGAGACAATCCAACACTTAACTGCAGGGTGTAAGATGCTGGCAGGAAAGCATACATGGAACGCCATAACCAAGTGGCTGGCATAGTGTACAGGAACATCTGCACGGAGTACGGACTGGAAACCCCAAGGTCAAAGTGGGAAACACCTCCAAAGGTGGTAGAGAATGACCGAGCCAAGATCCTGTGGGACTTCCAGATTCAGACTGACAGAATGGTAATGGCGAACCAACCAGACATCGTGGTGGTGGACAAACAGCAGAGGAAAGCCGTTGTGGTTGACGTGGCAATACCCAGTGATTGCAACATCAGGAAAAAGGAACATGAGAAATTAGAGAAATACCAAGGGCTCAGAGAAGAGCTAGAAAAGTCTTGGAAGGTGAAGGCGACAGTGGTGCCCGTGGTCATCGGAGCACTTGGGGCAGTGACCCCCAAACTGGAAGAGTGGCTACAGCAGATCCCTGGAAGAACACCAGACATCTCGGTCCAGAAAAGTGCAGTACTAGGAACAGCAAAGATACTGCGCAGAACCCTCAAGCTCCCAGGCCTCTGGTAGAGGACCCGAGCTCGAAGGATGAGACCACCCGCGGAGGGTGAAGGACAAAGTTTTTTTTTTATATATATATATATATATATATATATATATATATATATATATATATATATATATATATATATATATATATATATATATATATCATTACATCTTTGCTAAAATCCTCCATCCTGCAGCTGAGACATGTCAAGAAGCTGTTTGGTGAAGATGTGTCTTGGGAAGGTCACAATTTAAGAAAATAAAAATATGCAGTTTACTAGACCTTTATTAGACACTAAACAATAGACTGAATATTATAAACAGTGTAAAGTTTGAAATGGGAAGCAATTGTAAGTCTCCCACCTCCCACTCATATCCTTTTGTGTATACCTATTCATCTTATTGCATTATGTCCCGATCATCCTTTCTCTCACAAACATGGCTTTATGACATTATACATCAATGAAAAGTGAAAGCCAGACTTTCTGTGGCTCTTTACATTTATGATTTTATGAAATCCTGTCCCAAAAACAATGATGGTGAAAAAACATACTCTTCTTTAACTTAGTTGATAGTGCAATTTATTTATAATTGTACTTTTTTCCATTCTCAAGAAACTCAGAGCACTCACATTATTCATTCACGCCACAGTCAAACACTGGAGGTGGTAAGCTACATCTGCAACCACAGCTGCCCTGGGCCAGACTGACAGAGACGTGCTCTTACGGCTTCTCTGACCATCACCACACATACTAATTTGGGTTTAAACCCCAAATAGTATATTGTAAAAGTAATTATTTATGAACGAAAACAGGCTTTATGATGCCAGTAGTGTTTCTTATAGGAGATTTTATAAGTTACCATGGAAAGATTTGCTTGCAAAATAACATGCTTGAAAAAGGAACGCTCCCATTGGACGACACCGGCTTGTCATTTGATGTTCCAGGAATTGCAATAGCTGCTCATAACGTTTATTTTCAGCACTGAATGTCTTTAAACAGAGAAACAGCACAAAAAAGAAAAATATCAACAGAGAAAAGGGAGGGATTGTAAAACGCAGGCAGAGATAATTGCCGTTCTGATGCTGAAGTTGCAGCTAAGCTAATGCTAAACTCTGAACTTTAGTTTGGTGTAATGTATTAGTATTTTGTTCCCTTTGTCCGGTTTAATTTTTTAAATAAAAAAAGCCGGAGAGGTAAGTAGAAAGAGTAAGTCTGAGATAGGGGTAGCAAAAAGAAAATCAGGTACTGGAGCTTAAAGTTATTGTAGATTGAACTTTATAAATTCAGAGATCAGTGATCAGAGTGCAGTAAAGTTATGTTGGAGAAACAAAACAACAGCTTCACAAGAGGATGTATCAGAACAGTAGAGCCAATCCTGGAGGATCTAAATCTGCAGTCCACCTCCACCTCAAAGACAAAGGACATTCCTTTGAGGACATCAATGTCCGGATTTAGTCCAGAGAGGCCAGATGGTTTGAGAGAGGGCTGAAGGAAGCCATTTTTGTGAAAATGGAGGAGGTGGCCTCAGATTAATGTTGCCTAGTATTTATAGTGTTCTGAAACCTAAATCTAAACAGTTTCACTGTAGAACAACAACACCTGAATGGAGCAGTGTCACTAACGACTCTCCTTAGACTTAACGACTCCCACATCAGGAGTCACACTGTCCTTTCAGAGTTAACGACTGTGAGACCAGGACAGCCTGGTTCCATCAGGTTTGGTTTCAGAGGGAACTCCTCCCTCTAGAGTTATAAGCTCAGCTCTCTTACAGTTGATCTCAGAATTGATAAAGTCTCTTTGAATTAGAAACAAAACGTCTTCACCTTGAAAACTTAGTCCAGGTGCTTTTACTTTAACCTTTTATTCAAAATGACCTGGGTAACTAAGAACCTTCACAGATGTAGATTAACCTGTTATTTGATCCATTCGTATAAACTGTGAAGACAAAGGATACTGTTAATTGTTCCGTAATGTAATAAATAATATTATTATTTAAAAATTAAACAACAGGAAGTGTTTTATATTGAAAGTACTCTAACGTTACAGAATTGTACTGCAATCAAAATATAAAGTTAAACCTCCTTGCTGTATATTATAATTTTTGTGTTTCATGCAAAAAACAAATTTTTAAGGTTCCACTGTAAAAGACCCTGGTCTTTGAGACGGTAACAGGAAGGTAGTAGGTTCGATTCCCGCTCTCCCCACAGTTCATACTGTCGTTGTGTCCTTGGGCAAAACACTTAACCCACCTTGTTCCCAGTGTCTGTAGCACTTTGGGTGCCCGAGAAGGGTGCAGGAAAGCGCTATATAAATGCATGCCATTTACAATTCCTGCCGGTGTCAAGTAGCTTCATACAGTGGAACAATATTTTACGTGACACAATCAAAAACAACAAACAAAAAAGTAACTTGGTGTAATTTAAAATTAAGCTAGAGGTACTTTATTATAAAACTTAAATACATATGGTAAGCATGTGTATTTCCCTTTCATTCATTCTTTTGAATTACCAAGAGATGCAAAGGAAAAAAGGCTTCATTTAGCATTTGCGTATTTTTGGTGGCATCTTGGCCTCCAACAGGGCATCTCCACACTTCAGTCAAAAGTGACTCACGGTTAATGGTAAAAAAGACAATCTTAATTTACGTATACTAGAAACAATAGAAACAAATGATTTAGAAACAACTGTTGATAGAAGACATAGACAGGACAGAGTAGAAAAAAAAGAAATATTAAAAACTCTAGGGTGGATGATGGATGGAGCAAAACAATGAGGAGAAAACAGCGGCAGACAAGAGGGGGGTTAAGTGAGGATGCACGGCCGGAGGAAGAGAGAGAAGAAAATCTCATCTCCAGGTGGAATAATCTGCCATTTATCAAACTAATGGAAAAACAAACCGCTGGTACAGAGCTGCAAGAGCTTCAGAAGAGACAGGTTTCTGTAGTTTTATGGTACAGGCATGTGGAGAGTCAGGAATTTACACATCTTCTAACGGGATTAAAATGGCAACCGATATAGTTACACAGTTAAACAGGTCAGGTTCAGGACAAAAGCAGAACAAATCCAGGAAAAGTCTAAACCCAGAGAGAAACTAGGACTCAACCCAAAACTACATTGGGACTAAACAAATGCCTAAACCAGGACTGAACCAGGATTAATGTAGGTCTATACTTAGACTAAAACAACTACAACATCAGTAATTAATGGGACTAAATTAAAACTAACTAAGACTAATACAAGAATAAATCAGGACTAAACAGTGACAACAGCTGCTCAAACCTGGGATGAACCAATAAAAATGTAGGACTAAAATAGGGAGGGAATGTAAGATTTAACAAGGACTGACACTGGACTAATACTGGACAAAACCCAAACTGAACAAAGGAGAAAATTAGAATCCAAATCAATACTAAACCAGAACTAAATCTAGCACTAAATCAGGACTATTGACTGAACAATGACAGTTCCAGGATTAAAACTGAGACTAAATCAGAACTAAACCTGTGCTAAACTTATGATTAAAGGACAACTAATAAAAAAAAGACTGATCACAGTACTATACTCTGGACTAAATAAGCACAAAAACTGGACTAAACCAAGATAAAACTAAGATAATCCATTTCAAAACCTATAAAAACAACAGGAATAAGCCAGCACTTAACTAACAATGGTAACTAAAAACACAACTTCAGCACAATCCCAGGACTAAACCTAGAACCAAATCAGGACAAAATCAGTACTAAACCAAAATTAAACAAGGACAAGGAACACCAGCACAAAACCTGGTTTTATCCAGGACTAAACCAAGATTAGGACCAGGATTAAAGTACACTAAACCAAGACTTAATTACTACAAAATTCTGAACTGAATAAGGATTAAAACCAGAAACGAAGGACTAAACCACAAACTCAAGACTAAGTAAAGTCTAAACCAGACCTACTCCAAGCACTAAATCCGGACTAAACCAAATCTAAACCAAGGACTAAACCAGACCTAAACCAAGAATGCAATAATCCTTTGTGTTACTGTGCCCTGCCATGTGGAGAACTTGGTCTAGACTGTTTCTGAGCCAGAATATATAACATGAATTATGTATGCAGTCCTGTGCTCATTTGAGGAAGCCTTATTAATATTATTACATATGTGGCGATATATGGAGCGCAAGCTGGTGGTGTCTCATCTAAAACGTGCACGTGAACGCACACACAACCCAAAACAGCTAAGCCTGCTTTTTCATTTCAGCCCAAGAAGATTGCATTTTTTTGTTGTGTGTGTGCGATTACTGAGCGTTCGGGGAGGGGCGAGAGAGAGAGGGGGATATTAAACGATTCAAATGCTGTTCCTCTTTCACTGGAGAGACCCAAGACTGCAGCAGGGCCCCACACTTAGACATATTGGCCCGGGCTGTTTGGTTAGACAGGCCAATTTAAAAACACACGCTGCCAATTAACTCAGAGGCAGCGTGTCGCTGCACATAAATGGTGCAGCAGATATGGGCCGTATCTTGTGGCGGCGCAGGCGTGGTGGTGATCAAGACGGTGGTGTATTTGCTATTTTGTGCTTGGCAGAGCCACCTTTGGCCCGTCTGCGACTCTGCCAGCGCCGGGAATGGGTGGAGGATAAAAGATTGAGGCGGGGCAGGGTGCAGACAGGTACATCAGCTGATCTTAGTCAAAGCACAAGTCAACAGCAGTGTGTTTGTGTTCTTTAAAGCCCAGTGCAGGTGAATTTAGGTGCACAACCACAGACTGATGCAGACATCATCATCAATTCAATTAGGACGGGAAGTTATTGCCATGCACATTTGTATCCGTCCTGCCCATTTATATCTGCACCAGTTTAAGTTCTGCCTCTTTATACCTGCACCAGCTCAAGTCCTGCCTCTTTATACCTGCACCAGCTCAAGTCCTGCCTCTTTATATCTTTGCCGGGTCAAGTTCTGCCTCTTTATACCTGCACCAGCTCAAGTGCTGCCTCTTTATACCTGCACCAGCTCAAGTGCTGCCTCTTTATACCTGCACCAGCTCAAGTGCTGCCTCTTTATACCTGCACCAGCTCAAGTCCTGCCTCTTTATATCTTTGCCGGGTCAAGTGCTGCCTCTTTATACCTGCACCAGCTCAAGTCCTGCCTCTTTATACCTTCACCAGCTCAAGTCCTGCCTCTTTATACCTTCACCAGCTCAAGTCCTGCCTCTTTATACCTGCACCAGCTCAAGTCCTGCCTCTTTATACCTGCACCAGCTCAAGTCCTGCCTCTTTAAACCTGCACCAGCTTATGTCCTGCCTCTTTATACTTGCGCCGGGTCAAGTCAGGGCTAAACTCAAGACAAAACAAGAATACACCAAAGAACAGAATCTGGACTAAACCTGCAAAAAATGGAGAAGGGTTATTCCAAGAATAAAACTTGGACTAAACTCCGTCTAAACTAGTCTATTAGTCTAACCCAGGAGTGTGGTTGCATGGCAATGGTATTGTTTTTTTTTTTTACAACAGAAATAAAAAACAGTTTGAATTGTGCAGCAAAGAGGAACACATTAGTTAAAAGTATGCATTCAGAAGTGTGTAACTGACTCAAAACAAAACTCACATTTTCCGGTCTTGGCAAAACTGTTCCAAAGCTCCAAAGTGCCGAGTGGAAAGAAAATGTTAGATCTATTTCTACCTTTTCCTGTTTTTTCAAGTGTTGAGAAATGGAGCACTGCTGGAGGAGAAGGGTTAGAAAATTCATAACCTAATTAAAAAAATAGATTTCACGGGGAGTGCTGGGATGTGTTTAGAAGCAAAAAACAGGTGCTCTTTGAAAAAAACAGGGTGATGTTTAAAACAGCAACACGTTGAAGAGAATGTCTGTTTGGGTCAAAGTGGAAGCTACATGCGCATTTGAGGGCAGACAAAAATCTCCAAGGCACTCTATTTAATATATGATTTAACTCTGATTTAATATATGTAGCTGCATATTGTTGGTGTGTCCTGGATGTGTTATGTCAGTATCTGTTTCCCAATCCCCTCAAAAACTTCTCTGCTAATTATTTTAAAGCCAAGATGAACAAACAAGTGGATCAATTGTCTACACTCACATTTAAAATATTTTGTAATTTTCTGTGTTACGAAACACAATATTCCACAAGACTGACGTATATAGACTCATGTTATTGTCCTTAAAATAAATGTTCAACACAAAGAAGACAGACGCAGAGACAATAAGCACATGCTAATGTAAAGCGCCCATGAGGGTGAAAATAAGTGGCAGCGAAACAAAAGCTGCGAGCTATTTGTTTGTGTACAAACTACAGAAGACATGAAGGTGCTTATGCAAGTCCCATTCAGAAAATTCACTGGCGTTTATTATTATTAATCAGGTTCAGATTGCATAGTTTATTGTGTGGTACTTCCCATTCAACAAGTATTCAGGCAGTGTTGGAGCAAACAAAGCAAGACCAAGTCATCACCAAAGGCTAGACTTTCAGGGACTGTGACCAAAAACCACGGCAAGTAAAGAATAAAACCAATGAATGATACATGGAAATATTTAAGGAATACAAGACGATCACTGACAAACAGACTTGAAAGTTCTAAGCCCGTTCTAAATTTTAACCCTCATCATGAAAATGCCCCCAAAAAAAAAAAAAAATAAATAAAATAAAAAATAAAGATGGACAAATGTCTCAAAGGGGACCAGCTGTTGATAAAGATTGTTAAAAGATTTAGAAGCTTCTGTGAACACTGCCAAAAACAAAAATATGACTTTTTTAACTTTAAAAATAATATATAATGGATTGGATTTATATAGCACCTGTTTCAAAGGACTCTTACCACTTTTTAACGTTGTGTATAATTACATATGTTGATATAGGGTTTACACAGTATACAACTGTAGGGGCAAACTTTCTAATCTTTACTGTTCAAATCCTCCTTAAAATCATGTTGTCAAAAACTGGATTTATGTGACTCCTATTTCATTTTGTTGAACCTTTGAAGAGCTGCCCTGTATACATCTTTACACCTCTACACCCCGCAATATTTTGTATGCAAATATGAAAAAGCTTTTACAAGTAATAATGTGACAGTGTGGCTCTAGAGAAGGTAAATGCTTGTTCAAGCCCAATCCCTTTAGGTTTCACACTACGCCTCTTTACAGCTTCAGGAAGTCTGCCAATACTCAATAACTCTGCCACATCCAGCAGTTTATCTTATTAAATAAAAGCCCAAAAGTCCCAGAGGGAACGACGCAGCGCGAGAGGGAAACCACTACGAAGTGGTGCGAGTAAATTACAGCCAGAAGTAAAGGCCTCTTCACTGCAGACGTTTTGACTTGTCACGGGAAGAACAGCGCAGGAGGCACAAATAACACTACAATGGCTTCGATAAGTGTCCCAGTGAGACAAGGTGACAAGAGCGTGACAGAGACAGGAGCAAACCAGGTCCGAAACCCCGAAAGAACAAGGCGGATCAACGGGAAATGGGCAAATTCATTTTTATGGATAACCCCACTGACAGTAAAAAACAGTGGATGTCCCTTTTGTGTCACTATGTTGAGTTTATAGAGCCAGACTTGAACATTTTTAGAATAAGGTTAATGCAGCAAAGTTACTAGCTAATATGTTAATAATGACAGCCAAAGTATCAGAAGGACACAAATAAAAAGACTTTCCTGGCAATGTAAAGAAAGCTAATACTTTGCAAACAATCAAATGAATTTAGCACATTTCAAGTCTTTAAATTATTAAAGTGGTCATGGATTTTGTTCCATGACAAGTTTTCTATGTGGAGTCTGCAAGACCTCTGAGAACTGGATAATCTCATTTGTCCAAAGTGAATGAACGTATGTTTCTGTCTCTAAGTGTTAGCCCTGCGATTAACTGGCCATTGTCAGTTAATTGCCTCCAAACCCCTATAATCTCTAAGAAAATGACAAACCTAATTATCATTTTGTGGCATTAGCAGAAAAACTTTAATGAAAATAAAACTTACATAAGTGCTGAGTAAATCTCTGATTAAAGCCCATATAAATACAAAATGAGAGTGGGGCATTATATCAGGAGTTTTCTCACAGCTTTTAATCTTTAACACAATGTTTTTAACAACTATTACAAGTAAAATGTAATAAAGGTCAGGTGTAGTTAATTTAGGCTGCAGTATCAGTGAAATATTGTTATTCAAGCTTATTACAAAACATTACATTTTTATGATTATTTTTAGGCAAACAATATTATATCTTCTCAAATGTATATCTGATTGTCTTAGTAATTCCTCACAAGTATTATTATTTTAGACTCTTTTTATTTTCTGAATTACAAAAAAACTTCAATACCATTATTTATTTATTTATTTATTTATTTATTTATTTATTTATTTATTTATTTATTTATTTATTTATTTATTTATTTATTTATTTAAATACAGAACATTTACACTTTTATTATGATCACAAATAGCTCATTGAAGTGTGGTGTAACAAAGTACAAAGTCTAAATGGGGACAGCGCTCAGATTTTCCAGAGTCATAAGGGTTTTTTTCAGTGAGAGGAGTCTGGAGCTGATGAGTGTTGAGTGAAGGGTTGTAATCGAGCTCATTTTGCAGCGATCTGACTTTACAAGCGTCGCATTTACTCAGTATTCACATAATCACCACTGCACTTGCTCTTTGTGTGTCCATGTACTCATGTGTATTCATTTTGCTGAATAGAAATTATATTTAACTCTTGGTCTATTAGCATTTGAAAAAAAAAATCACAGCTAATAAAGCAGGGTCTGTTTTTGTTTGTCCACACAACAGAGCATCACAGTTGTAAGAGGGAAACTAAAAATAGACTTGATAATGTGTAATTACCAATCATTGTCACTCACTTTACGTAAGAGTGACCTGGGCTTGTTGGAAAAGCTCTTGTCGTACAATATTTAACCCTAAACAGCCAGGTACTTTAGCCGCCAGCTTTAAAAAAACAACAAATCTGACCTTTTATCCATCTTAAATGTTTATACATAACTTAATAATTTAATATTTAGTCTGTGAACATTCAGTAATAAATTTTTCTATGTAATCGTTATTGAACCAGGAAGATCCCATTGACCGTCCACCAACACAGAACACAGGATACAAGGATAGGTTTGAAACTACTGAGCGATATCAGTTTATTAAGTTTTAAGTCTTGTTGTAAACTGTTCCAACTCGATGGGCAGAATATTGAAAAGCTATTTTCCCACTTTCAGTTTGAACAGATTGACAACAAACAAAAGTCCTGGGAACGTAAAGAATAATGTCTATCCCTCTTCTTTTATGTAAGTGTTGAGATATGGTGAAAATAGTCCAAGAACAGAAATTGTGACTGAGTCAATGCCAGTGTAAGCGTCTACGTGTTTCCAGTGCAGGCAACTCGAGCATAGAGTTCACAGTGACATCCCCATAATCCAGAACAGACAGAAATGTTGACGCAACCAGTCTCTTTTTTACATTTAAAGAAAAACACATCATGTGATGTAAATATTAAAAGGATTAATGTTAAAAGCACATCAACACAAGTTGACTTTAATCCAGAAACTGGGGCTATGCAAAGAACACATTAACGCAGCGGTAACTCCATTTTCTATGAGGTACAATTAACAATTGTCAAGAGCAGGCCTTTTTACAGTCTACGTTCACAGTCTTTACACTCTACTAACCCATGGCTTTTCAAACTAAAGTAATCTCTACAGCTTTTCTCTCATTAGATACTATAGTAGGTATACTATCAAAATGTAGTATCTTTGGTATAGCTGACTGAAGATTATATTCAGTAAATGTTGACACAAAAGTGGGGTCTCAGAGACTTTACCCCAGAGCTACAGTGGCTCAGACATGTGGGTGGTCTATTTGTAATGACATCAACCTGAATGAAAAAGCTAATATTTGAGACAATACAGAGGCGAAAAGAGCTTTAAGTGACTTTTGCCCATTTTCATTCAGTAACCAATCTATGTGGAAAAAACAAAAACAAAAAAAACAACAACATCTTCTCCATTTTTCAAAAAAACAAGTGGGAGGGTCTTAATTCCAAAACCTTTCCTATCAGGGACAAAACTGAAAGTTGCAACATGAAGAAAACAACTTGTGGATTTTTTGACAATTAAGAGGGTTATTGGAGTCCTTTCAAGAAAAGTCTTTTCAAGTTTTTAAACCGTTTCTTATTTATAACACATATAAATAAGAAACTGTTGTTCATGACGGACTGCATCAACCTGGAACCATTGTTATGGGATGTTTTTTGGAGGAGGGGATAAACATGAGCAGATGAACATGGGCAGGAATGTGAGAAAAGCAATACATTTAAAACAACCCGAACCAAAAAACCCATTAAAAAGCAAGTCCACACTAGACATCTTATATGAACTGACTGGTCCACATCAGACCTCCACACGTCAGCCCCTGAGTTCCAAACTGAAAACTACTGTAATGACTGACCGTTTCCACTAAACTGCAGCCACTGTTTTAACCTGCATCAGTGCTTCACTTTGAAAAAAGGAAACTGAGAAATCTGCTAAAACCACTGCAGCTCCACTGGGACAGTCCTATCCACATGAGTAGTGCACAATTTTTGATTCGGCTCCGTCAGCACTAAACTGCATCTATCCAGAGTGTTGCAGTAGAAGCCCTGGGACGATCAATTGTTCTCGATAATTTTGGATTGTAAAGGATGGCTGCACTGACCCTCAATAGATCCGATTAACCCAAAGTGTTTATTTTGTAATTATCAGAGTGAAAACACACGAAGATGGTGCAAATGATGGATGAGAGAGCGTCTGTGGAGTGTTAAACTCACGCTTGTGGTTGTTCTTGCGTTGAAAAGGGAGTGTGTGCCGCTCTGAGTCCTCTTCGCCCTCTTCGTCCGCCAGGTGTGTGTGAGTGTAGTGGTAACTCAGGCCCGGGCGGTTTTTATAGCGCTTTCCACAGACTGAAAAAAGACAAACAGAAAGTGAATGGTTTCTGCAAAAGTATAAATAAGAATGGAATGAAATATGTGCCGAAAGAATATCAGCTAAAAGTCTTTCAGTTTAAGTCTGTGCATCACTGTTGTGTATGTGCTTATGATCACCAGACTCTTTTTGAATGTACAATTGTCTTTGGTATTTACTCCAGACCTAATTTAAAAGGCCTAACCAACAACTTGTTTTGAGTGACAGTTCAATTCTCCAGATGCTGATATAGCTGTCACTCAAAAACTCATTAGTCCATTTGGAGGAAGCCTTGAACGACCCTCACAGGTGAAGGTGAAGTTAACAAACAGAGACAACAAGGCCCTGTTTTCAAAAGCAGGTTTAGTGCAAACGCAAAGTATGTTTAACCCGGAAAAAAGTTTTTAGTTTCTTAGAGATTGGATTTGAATCAGTTACTGTAGCACTCTGACCCTAACCCAGCCTCTGCAGGTTTTAATCGCCAACCAGTTTATTTGAGCCTCTCCTGTGTCAGAAAGAGCCTTCCATTTGTTCAGTTCCTCAATCAAAGTAAGTTTGGCAAGTTTTAAAGCTTAGAATTTATTGTTTGCTGGGCAGGTCATGGTCATTTTAACATATATCAAATACAGAGGGAAATTAAATAATTATGCCTCCATTGAAATCTTTTCTTCAATATATCCTAAAATAATAGTGAATTGTATTTCTATAATGCCTTTCAAGATACTCAAAGCACTTTACAGAGTCATTATTCATTCACTCCACAGTCAACGACCTGTTGAAATTTAGAATGAACCTCTAACCTGCTCTGGAGCTGGTTAAGGTCGACGATAGAAACACGGGTCACTGACCGATCAGCAATGAGAAACGAACTTCTGATGACGAGGAGAAAGACGCATGTCATGTGTTAGAGGTTTTAACACCTGAATGACATTTGATATTTAGTTATGTTGAATTTAACAAATTAATAAAAAACATATGTCTCTGTTATTTTTAAGCTCTTTATGCACATATGCTGTTTATTCAGTTTCAGTTATTTCAGTTTAGTGTGGCCTACGTTTGTGTTTTCCCTCGTGTTAACTCTCCACAACATGCTTCTGTGACAGACTGTTTCACCTGAACGTGCACTTAGCTCCAAAGAAGCCCAGGTTAACCTCAGTAAGTTGATGCCACTTGTCCAGACTGGGGTTGTTTTGTCTAACTGGGTAGGAGAGACATATCTGGAGTAGGTTTAAATAGCGTCTACAGGGCCCTGGTCAAGACGTGGGATTTTGATCTCCTCTGCTTATTCCTTGTGTAAAAAAGAGAAGAAGTCTTACTGTCACAGACATAAGGCTTGTCTCTGTCCTCGATGGTGGGCGGCTCTTGTCTCTTCCTCATTCCTCCAACGCCGTAGGCCTGCATCAAACACACAAACAACCAGAGTTAAGGTAGCCCCTTTAAAGCCTCTGTGATATTGATAAGCATTTCTCTCACCAATAACACAACCATCTGGTGTGACATATTTGTTACAATTACTATTTTTATAGCAGTCACTGAAACAAAAAGACACAATTTCTTTTTGTTGTTGTTGTTTTAAACACTAAACTGTCATAAAAAGAGCTCACTCAAGATACACACAAAGTTTAAAGATTTGACACAAGTTTCCCAGACATGAACTCAGACAAATGTGTCGTGTTAATCACTTGTGTGTTCCTCTCTCACAGAGCCACACACTTGTGCATGCTAATCATCTGCCTTCGGAGCAGAGCCACACTCCAGCAGGAGGGGGCTGATGACACCTAGCAGGAAAGCAACCGCCCCAATTAGCAACCCCAGTGTGTGTGTGTGTGTGTGTGTGTGTGTGTCAACTGCAGAAGACATTGTTAACACTTGATTATCCTCCCATAGGACGCCCCTTAAAAGTGAAGAAAAAAAAAACTGCATGATCTAATCAGAGTTGTAAAAAGATTGTGTTGGCATAATTTAAAATGAAATGTGTGGAGTTTCGCAGGAAGGATTTGTACAGGAATGACTGATTATACAGATTCTTTATTCAGCAGAGCTCTAAAAATCAAGGAAAAAGAGTTTTTTGAAAGAAATAAAGATACTAGTTTGTTTAATACGTTTGCCTGGTTATGAATATTAGTACTTAATACTCAGATACTGACATATGAGTACATTATTTTAGTGTTACCTTATTGATTAATAGTAATACCTGGACATATTTTATTATGAACTCACTTTGCATGGCCATGTTGGAAAAATGGCGCCCAATAGAAGGGACCATTACTTCCTGTTTCTGATCATTCATTTGGCAAGAGCATGTCTTTGTCTTATTAAATTTTTACATGAATCTTGCATGCAGGTTTAGACAACCTCTAACACAGACTTTGTCATTCTGATATACAGCAAGTCTACACAATGTTGTTGGCATGGCTCAGCATCACATTAATATTTACTGCAGCAGACTAAATAAATATACTAGAGGATAAGCAGTGATTGTGTAAAATAAAACAAAAATTACACAATGTCTTTAAATTTGCTGTGTTTTGAAGCAGGCCTGATATTTTCAATGAGTCTGTTAAATTCTGTACAATAAAGTCTGTACAATTACTAAATAACACCACTTTGTAAAATAGCAAAAGAAAGCCTTTTCATAAAGAGGAATAATTCTACCAGTAATAATCATTTTGAAGCAGCAGATGTTGCGTACATGTATGTGACAAAAAATATCAACAATAAAAACAAGCATCCATTTGTGTCCTAACTGGACTGAATTGTAAAAAGGTCAGACTGAACAGATAATAACAGATAATAACTGTCTCACCCGTGCTTTGGTGCGGTTCTTTCGCTTTGGGACGTCTTCCTCCATCTCATCCGTCTCCAGCTCGTGAGGGAAATCCCCGACCAGCAGCTTCTACAGGAGAAAAAAAAGTGTTGTCAAGACAAAGATTGGTGCAAGGTCCTTGAGAAGATATACAATAGAAGTTTGGTAAGAGACAGTTGGCGGTGGAGCATTAATCTAAGTTGTATTAATGGTGACTCTAAACTGCCAAAAGTAAAAAAACATGAGAGAATAGTGTCTTAAGACAGAGTTGACAGAAGAAAACATACAAATAAAATTACAAAGACGATGGTAAATAAAGTAGATATGCTCTTGGTTTGAGAGAAGACCAACACCTGTAAAAAGGTGAATAGAAGGATGCTTCTTATGACAATTTACGAGAGCCATTATCACTAAAAATAGGCATATGTCACCATTTCCCTGATATAATTTGCTGTCAACTCAATAAACCCTGAAGAGGCAGAAGAGAACTAGACAAGTGTATATGAAGCAAACTGTATAAGGTACAGACATAAACTGCTGCATTAAATAAGAAAACAAATTGTAAAATTGTTACAGAACCAGTTTTCTGCATGCAAGGGACACAATATTTTATGTCCCGTGGGGTTAATTCAATGTAGACAACAAATATAAGAAGCCATCTCTGTCTAAAACTAGAAACAGCTCTTGCAAGTAAATGCAAACTATGATAGTTATTTGGGAAACTTTCTACCCTTCTGACAATGGAAATGCCCAAAAGAGCAAACCCAAACCATGTTACTCTAGTAGAAATGTGCCTCAGGTCTGGAATCCAAAGAAAAAAAAAGGCGGATGGGGTTGAATGTTTGAAAAGAAGCTGAGGCAGAGCTGTAGTCAGAGGAAGCCTGGTTTATTGACTTTAAACACTGCTCTGGTTCTCTCTGGGCTGATGCTGGAGCCATTCACTCAACAGCTGATTGATTAGTTGTCTGTCCAAGTTCGAGAGCTATAGCCCCGACAGTAGCTGCTCAAATACTCCAGCCAGATCTATTTGGAGTTTTGTCTTCGTACTTCAAGTAAGGGACACCAAAGAACAAAGAAATACAGGGTATGTACTCCTTTTGAAACCATCCCAAAGACAAACCCCAGCTGAATCTATGGTTGTAGGTGTTATACGAAACATTGGGGGATTTGTTAGCACTTGGCAAGACAGAGTGAGGTGTTAGTGATTATATAACCTTCAAACTTAATTTTGACAGCATTATGTTATAAGTTTCCTTTTAATCACTCCTTAATTTAAAATCCTAAGTCCAGTCCACAATATCCGAGACCAGGATATGACTGAGGAATAAAGCAAATGATTTTTAGGATGAGGAAGACTGTTAAGGAGTAGTCTTGTAAGAGTTCTCAGGACCAAGGCTGATCCAGAGTTGTTTGAGGTATTTAGTCAAAAAACTCTGCATCTTTATCTTTCTTTGCTTGTTCCATAACATTATGATATTTAAGGACCACTATGAGCACATAACCTGTTGGTCAATGGTTCTTTTGGTTCTGATTAAAGGAGGCTGTTGTAAGATAAATATAGTACAATTTTAGTAATTCAGTCAGATCAAAACAACACTTCCTTATTGTTGCTTGAGGCCCCAAGAAGGCACAGCGCCAATTCAGAAACACGTGCACTGAAAAAGCATTAGAGACTTCATACAGACTATTAATAATAGATTATATGTCATTTAAAACTTTTTAATTATGTTTTTTTTTTTTTTCATGTGAGCATACTGACTGACTGGCGCTAATGCCTGTCACGTTCTCCCGACTGCCAGGAGGAGCAGCAGGGGCCAGTGTCGCAGCCAAAAACTCACTCCAAGAGACACAAAGGCAGCCACAGACAAAGAAACACAATCACAAGGCAACAATGGTGGCTGTAATGAGACAGACTGATAAACAAAGATTGTTGAAGTAAGGGTCGTATGCACCTATTTACTGTTGTCTATGAATGGTCTTTTGTGTCAGATAACCTAAGATAACCTAAAACAGCACAGTAAAAAAAGTTGTAAACCTCTAAAAAATATGTTATATATTCAGGAAAGACCTTGACCTTCTTGACAAAGTTGCTAGTTTTCAGCTGTTTCTCTGAATCTGACCTTTTCTCCAGATTGTGTGCACATATTTTTAAGCAACAGTAAAATCATTTATAAACCCTTTATAATGGGCACCTTATTGTAAGGAGGTACTACTTTTTCCATTTTCATATCAGTGGCTCAAACACAGGATGTGGGTGTCACTATAAGAATGACTGTTCAAGAAAAGAGACATGTTTTCTTTGTATTAAGTCTCTTTACACTGGCTTAAAACAATTAAGATTTGCCTTAAGCTTCACCGGCCACAGCATTTTACTTTTAAGCTTAGTTTTCTCCAAAATAAAATAATTTTTATTTGATTTACACAAGACATACTGCAAATTCTATCTCTGCTAAAAAAATATATAATATACCAACTATTCACAAGCACCACATACAGCCTTATTTCAGAAATCTCAGACTATCACTTTAAATCTGCAAAAAAGGCAAAGAGATGAAAAGTGATCAAAAAAAGGGACCAAATGTCTCACCTGGCACTCGCTCATTGGCTCCTCCTCCTTGGTTTCCACCTTCTTGTCCAGGGCTTCCCCGGCCAGAAGGGACTCCAGGACGGGACCATCTGGGATGCCCCCCTCCTTTTTCAGTGAGGCCTCGTAGTCTAAAAACAGTGGCAAAAAGAGAAACATGTTAATGCTAACACAGACCAGAGCTGATAGCACGTCAAGGAGATGCTGTTTAACTGGTTCTTTATTTTAAATAAAACCTCTGCAGCTGAAATTTAGAGACCAAAGTGATCATCTACTTTATAATAATATAAAGTGGTGCCACACATTATTTAAGGATAGGATTATTATTTATTTAAGGCTCTCCAACCTTTTGGAATTTAACGGTTTTCTGAATAACTTTATCTGAGTCAAACATAATATGTCTAAAAATAATTACACAAAACAATTCTGATCTTTCATGTCTTTATTGAACACACTCATTCAAAATCCAACATGGCAGTGGAAAAATTAAGCCCACCCCCCCTTGGCAGCAATAACCTCAACCAGGCTCTTCCTGTAGCTGTGGATCAGACCTGCTCATTGTTGAGGAGGAATCTTAGCCCATTCTTCCTCAGAATGGCTTTAGTTCTGTCATTTTCTTTGAACGTCTCATGTGTTTGGCCCTCTTCAAGTCAACTCAAAGCATCTCTATTGGTTGAGGTCTGGGCTCTGACTTGGCCACTCCAAAAGGCGGATTTTGTTTTTCTAAAGCCACTGTGGACTTGCTCTGGTGTTTTGGGTTGTTGTCCTTCTCCACAGTTTCAGCTGACGTACAGATATCCTCACGTTATCCTGAAGAATTGTCTGAAATACTTGGGAATTCATCTTCCCCTCAATGATTGAAGCTGGCCGGGCCATGATGTTTCCTCCACCAGACTTTACAGTTGTGAGGATGTTTTCACGACAATATGCCATGCCTTTTCTACACCAGATGTACCACTCTGTGTTTTTTTCCAAATAGTTAAATCTTAGTTCATCAGTCCACAAAACATTTTGCCAATACCTCTGTGGAATGTCAATGTGCTCTTCAAAAACTTCAGGTGTGCATCAATGTTCTTTTTAAAAAGCAGTGGCTTCCTTTTTGTGTCCTGCCGTGGAAACCCTGCTTGTTCGGTGTTTGACGTATTGTAGACTCATGAACAGAGATGTTAGCAAGTTCCAAATCTTTGGCTGCCATTCGGGGTTGTTTCTTTACAACATTGAGTCTTTGTTGTGCTCTTGGTGTCATTTTGACTGGGCGCCAACTTCTTGGTAGAGTAGCATCAGTCCCAAAGCGTCTCCATTTGTAGATTGTTTGCCGAACTGTAGACTAGTAAATTTCTTTAAAGACTTTTAAGTCTAAGATAACTTTGTAAACCTTTCCAGTTCAGAGCAAACGCCAAAGGTTTGATGGGTTTTTATCAGTCAAAGTAGCTGTCGTCCACACGTCCAAACGTATTATCTTAACCAGACTCAAGGTGTGCTTAAACCTGACTCCAATTAGCTTTTTTGAGGTCATCAACCCAAGGGTTCTCATACTTTTTCCACAAGCACTATGAGGTTTTTTGGTTGTTTTCAATAAAGACATAAAAGATCAGATATTATTTGTGTAATTTTTTTAAGACACATTATGTTTGTCAATACCCTTGCCTTAGACAAAAATCGGATCACTTTTTAGGACAAATTTATTCAGAAAACTATGAAATTCCAAAAAGTTCACGCTTGCACTGTATATGAAGACTAACTAACGTTATCTGATTCATATTTGCAAGTATTTGGATACTCATGCACATTACCTCAAACAAAAGTTACAAACTGTGTTCTATTTTTGTGTCGGAAATACATTTTACCAAAGAGACATTAGAGAGCAAACTCATCTTATCACCTGCTAACAAACAAGTCTATGTTTGAGTCCACCTTTTTGAAAGTCCTTTTCCAATCACTGCACATGGGAGTAGACAATAAAAAGCATTGTCAACAACAGAGACAACGCAAAACAATGGTACTCTTCAAGGAGACTTTTAATATATTTTATATACTTTTAATATTACTTCACCTTTGACTCCTCTGTAAGTTATTATATGCATTTACTTAGTCTCTAAAAATGTTATCCAGTTCTATGGGCAGCACTATTTGGTAGCCCTTTAAGACTTTTTTTGGCCTTTATTCAGAGGCAGTGTAGATAGAAAGGAAACATTTGGTATGCGCTCAGCCAAAGAAAAACCTCCAAGGCGTCTTTATTTTGTTGCCTTTAGATAAACAAGTGAGTATTTTCATCTGTGGTGCTTCTTACCGATCTTGAACTCAATGGGTACGAGCCGTGGGTCTTCTAGGATGTTTAGCCGTCTCTTTTTGCGCCAGCAGCGAGCGGGATATGTGTACAACTGACCTGGAGCGTGACCTAAAAACCACAAGAGTACACAGATTTAGACCATGGCTTTATTAACAGACTCATATGACAAACACAGAGGGCATTTAACAAATAATATCAGAGTTTTACAGTAAGACTGGGCAATTTATTGTACATTTAGTGTCAACGCAATATCAATGATAGCAATTTTTGTATTTGTAGACAAGTTTTAATCACTATCTAATATTGTGTTCATGTATGTTAGAATTCATTTTATTACATATTATATTATACATATTTAATTAAATTCAGCCCTACAGCCTGCTTCAAAAACAGCCTTTGTCTCTGGAGCTGGTTTTGAGAAGAATCTGGAGATGAATGTTGAATAAATTTGTCTGGTTAGGCTCCATTTAACGCAGAAGATGTGGGTGACTTTGATTGACAGGTGTCAGCTGCTTATTGAAATATAATTGGGCCTACATCCCTATCTGTAAGGATTAAGAAAAGGTTAAAACAAAAGCATCTGGACGTAGGTTTTATTCAACATTCAAGGATATTTTTTAATTGTGAGTTAAAGTTGAGGGGTTAAACCTAAAACTAACTCTGAAAACATTAGCATAACTGCTCAGAATTGTATTTCCTTGAGAAATTTAACATCTTTACCTGAAAAACTACGTCCAGATGCCTTTGATGTAACCTTTTCTTCAATATGTCCTAGATGAACCTCCACAGACATGTTTATTAGGATGTCACAATTCGCCATCCCCCCCCCCCCCCCCCGCAAAGAAAATCTTTAAAGCAACTACACATTAGCCCCTTTTCCACTGCAGGAACTTTTATCATTTACCGGGGATTTTGAAAAGATTTCCACTGAAATTAGCCGGGGAAACAACTTTCCTTTCAACCCCACATTTTTCCTGACAAAAGTACCTAGTAAGGGTATTATTGAGGGAACACTGACCGGTGTAACACACCTGCAATGTTCTATACATTTGTTCACCGCCATGTTTAAGCCCGTCTGCAAACTTAATTATTCAATTTCACCTTCACTTTGTTTGTGTTTAAATCTTCTGAAAATTGGACACAACAGAACAAGTTGAGCATCCTCCATTAGTAGCTGTTTATGGCGTCGTCGTCCTTGCTTGGCCTTCAGCTTCTTCCTATTGCCACCTACTGGAGTGGAGGTTTCGTGCAGTTTATTATACCACACCTCCATACTTCAGCCCTCAGGTTCTTCACTTGATGCTGTCCCTGCTCGATTGTTTAAGGAGGTTTTTTCCACTCTTGGGCCAACGGTTGTTGAAATTGTAAACAGCAGTCTATCCTCAGGTGTGGTCCCTGAGAGTTTTAAACATGCAATAGTGCATCCCCTGATCAAAAAGTCAGGTCTGGATCGAGCAGATTTGTCAAATTTCCGGCCTATTTCAAAACTTCCTTTTATTTCTAAAATTCTAGAAAAAAATGTTTGCAGCCAATTAATGGCTTTTTTAACAGACCACAATATTCTTGAAGTGTTCCAATCTGGTTTTAAATCTCTACACAGCACAGAATCTGCTCTTCTGAAGGTTTTTAATGATATTTATTGGAGAGTGCGTAGTTCTTGTGCTTCTCGATTTAACTGCTGCATTTGACACTGTGGACCACAAAATTCTGATCTCTCGTTTGGAGAGCTGGGTGGGCATAAAAGGCATCGCACTTCAATGGTTCAGGTCCTATTTGGAAGGTAGGACTTTCTGTGTTAGATACGGGAACTTTGAGTCCTCCTCTGCACCCCTCTCTTGTGGAGTCCCACAGGGGTCAGTTTTGGGCCCTCTGCTTTTCTCTCTCTACTTGCTGCCACTTGGCTCAATAATTAGGAAGCATGGTATGTCATTTCACTGTTATGCGGATGATAGTCAGATCTACATGGCTCTTAAAAAGAATGACACTGTTAGACCGCTGTTGGAGTGTCTTGAGGATATAAAGGCCTGGATGGCTGTAAATTTTTTAAGTGTTAATGCAAATAAAACGGAAGTAATGATTTTTGGTGACACCACTGGGACCCGTTCTGTTGAGTTGGGTGCTTTGGCTCAGTACATCAAGCCAACCATTACAAATTTAGGGGTTAAAATGGACCCTGACCTTAAGCTCAACAGTCAGATCAGGGCTGTGGTTAAATCCAGTTTCTTCCAATTGAGACAGTTGGCCAAAATAAAGCCTTTTCTTCAAAGGCAACATTTTGAGACAGTAATACATGCCTTTGTTACTACCCGGCTGGATTACTGTAACGCTCTGTATATGGGGGTCAGTGGGTCTTCTGTTGCACGTCTGCAACTGGTTCAGAACGCTGCAGCTCGTCTGGTCACGGGAACTCGTAAATATGAGCATGTTTCCCCCATCTTAGCCTCCTTACACTGGTTGCCTGTACAGTTTAGGATTCATTTTAAAATTCTTTTATTTGTATTTAAATCTTTAAATGGTTTTGCCCCACCATACATTTCTGAGCTACTTGTTCCATATACTCCCACCCGTTCTCTTAGGTCAGCTGATCAACTGCTCCTGAAAGTGCCCAAGACAAGGCTTAAATTAAGAGGGGATCGTGCTTTTGCGGTGGCAGCACCAAAAATGTGGAATGGCCTGCCACTGCACATTAGACAGGCCACTTCAATGTCTCATTTTAAATCTCTTTTAAAAACCCACCTCTTTTCCTTGGCTTTAATCACTTGAATCTGACATTTTGTGTATTATTATTTTAATTTATTTTAATTTTCTTCTTCTGTACAGCACTTTGGTCTACTTCGGTAGTTTTAAAGTGCTTTATAAATAAAGTTTGTTGTTGTTGTTGTTGTTGATTTGAAATTATTCCAGAAATTTGAAGCGCAGTGGAAACACAAAACACACAGATTATAATAAAAGTTCCTGAAAATGTTGGTGGAAAAGGGGCTATTGATACAAAGTACAGTTAGAAGTACCTAATATTTATGAACCTTTTTTTATTTTATTTATTTTTTATTATTTTATCCTTGTGTGTATACTTTTTATAAACATTTACAACGACTGTATCCAATGACATAGATTGGATTTTAGATTTTGCACAGCTCAGATTCAGCTCTGCATAGAGAATAATATCTGATTCTTAGTTGTTGTTTGCTGTAGTGCACACATTAGCATCCTCGGAGAAAAACCTGGTGTCAGTGGCGTATTGTTGCCTACAGCGGTGTCTGACTCTGCCAAAATACAGCGATGTTACAGAGAGAGAGCGCGAAGGCAATGAGGAAACAACAAGGAAGGAAGGAAGGAAGGTGGTTAGTCACTAGTTTGTATGTACAGTACATTGATTGTTTTTGCAGCGCTTTTTTAATTATTCTCTTATAGATTTTGAGAAATGTGGAGAAATTTGAAATTTGTTTTTTAATTTAAATACTTTTGGACACTTAACCTGTCTGTGAGCTGCAGAAGCAGAAACATTTACCCACTTATCTTTTATTTTAGATTACTTTTAGTATGTTTTTTTTATTGCAGTCTCCCTTTCAAGAATAGATTTCAGGTTAACATTTTACTTAATTATTATCTGGAAAGAAATACACATTTTTTCAGACTTTACAAATGATTTGATTCAAGAGTTGTTCAGATACCAATGTCATTCAGTGGTATACAAATACAAATAAAAGTACTTTGCTCACAATACAATTTCTGTTTTCCATTTTCTCTTTAAACCACTTCCTGGAGCAGAGCAAACCTCAAAATTCTATCTGGGGTACTTGCACTAGTTCACAGCTGTGAATGAAGTAAGAGGTCTTTATGTTCATTGGTATTTACAATATATTTTTAGGATTTAGAAGTTATTGTAAATTTCAATGGTATTTAATTTGGTTCACTATTGCCTCAGCAGTCCATTAAAAATCAAAGTAACTCCAAATTTGCATTAAATAAAAAGCATATTTTTTCTGTTAGGCGAAAATCTGTCTCCTTTGAACATTTTGAAATAGTTATTTTGACTCTCAGTGTATGTCTCTAATTGTTAGTCTTGCGGTTAACTGGTGATTGTAACATTATTTTTTGTTTAGTGTAGACTTTTCCTACTCTAAACACTTCTGTAAACAACTGTGGAGGACAATTTGCCAACCACAACAGCTGTCGAACCCACTCCGCTGCAGTCGAGTGCTTTAAAGCGCTCCTCAAACATCCTGCCGCTCGATCGCGTACCCAGGTAAACAACAGACAGACACACACCTGGCCCGCGGTGGTTCTTCTCCATCCAGATGTAGCAGTTGCTCTGGGCCACTCCGGTTTGAGAGTCCAAGAACGGGAGTCGCATGGAGCGCTCGGCACACAGACGGGCATTGTAGCTGCGGCAGTGTTCGATGGCCTCCTTATAGAACTCCTCACCGAGACTGAGGACGGAAAGGAAGAAATGAGAGAGACAAGGACAAAAGCAAGGTCTCAGAAGAACAGAAGGTGTAGAGTAACTTTACCTTAAATATGGGAAACCTTAGCATTTCTTTGAGTTTAAAGTTTAGACTAAAAAAGAATCCTCCTAAAACAGTATTCT
This sequence comes from Neodontobutis hainanensis, assembly GCA_024349245.1. Classification (NCBI taxonomy): domain Eukaryota; kingdom Metazoa; phylum Chordata; class Actinopteri; order Gobiiformes; family Odontobutidae; genus Neodontobutis; species Neodontobutis hainanensis. The sequence continues at coordinate 641,411 of JALDNG010000020.1, forward strand.
TACTTCAATATTGTGTACTACACTGTTCTGCACACACCACTAACACCAGTACTACTTAGGCTTCTTTTTCGAATTAATGGGAGCCCACCTACGTTTATAAGTTCACATGGAATATGGTTTAGACAGAACTTGTATGACGTCACTGTAGCACAAGGGTGGGCAGACTAAGGCCCGGGGGCCACATGCGGCCTGTTGGGATGTTCAATGTGGCCCGCCAAGTTTTTAATAATATTTTATTGATGATTAAAACAATGCATATCTTTTTTCCTTTTCCTTTTTTAATTTGCAGCAATTAGTTGATCACACTCTACGACATGCTCCAAACGGTAAATACCCTCACTGTAGGGGCAAAATATGTTTTTATTGAACACAAGTGAGTTCCCTGTGTTGGCCCAGTCCAATACAAAAGTTCCATGTTCTAATGTGGCCCTGCTGTAGCAGGTCCTCTCTGCACAGCGCAGTCAACTCAACCCATATCAACCTGTTACTTTAACCAGACCCAATAGAAGCTTCTTATAATGGCATGTAATGCTTATTCTTTCATTCATTTAAGTAGTAAAAGTCAGCAAAGATAGTCCTGGTACCTGGAGCATCAATAATGGAAGTGCTGGTGTGTTGTAGGATGGGAATACAAACATGAATGGCACTATTTTATTATGTATTCACTTTGAACAAATCACACCCCATTTGGAGTATCCTGTATCTAAAGTTAAAATACTTAATTTGGTGTTATCCGTGCAGTTAATGTGCATGTCTCGGACACATGGGGGCCAAAGACAGTCTGAATGTACCCACATCTGGGTGCACAAGAGTCAATGGGGGACAGTCCAAGTGAAATGACCAGGACAAACACACACACGTCGAAGTTTGTCACACATTTTAACTGTGACGACAATATATTCACTGTATTTTCTCACCTGTAAAAGTGTGAGTTTGATTAAGATTCAGTGATATATTCTTTGTCTCTTTGTTCCTCCCCCTCCATCCCTCCCTCCTTCCTCTAATGTCACATCCTCGCTGCGCTCAGTCTGCTTCTTACCTGTTCTTGATGACTGCTCCACCAGATTGCCTGTGGAGAGAAGAAACCAACAGATAAGTGGTGAGTCACTGCTTAACCCCACCCCAACACTGTGTCTAATGTGTTCATGTGGCGTCGAGAAGATTGGGGAAAATGATTGTCTGAGTTGGAAAAATCCATGTGAACACCTGCTCAAGTGGCAACAATGACCACGTCCAACCTTTGGTCTTGACGACATATGCCTCATGAGCACAAAGTAATCAGTCTTTGTACTTTTTCACATTATACCTGCTGTAATTTCATCCAAATACACTTTATAATGTGGGAGACCATTGGTTGTTTTCCACATAAAGCACTTTTACACTGGTGCTGTATGTGGTAGACGTTTACATTGTCAAAATTGTTCTTGAATCAGTTTTCTTGTGATACTTCACTGTGGCAATTGCAGATAGATAGTAAAAAGTAATATTTACAAAAGAAAAGGGCACTTGTGGGAAATGTTACAAAGAAGATCTCTGGATATAGGGATTAAAGACAGAAGAAGGTTTGTCCTGTAACCAAAGGGACTTTGGCTACATTTCCTCTCCATTTTCACAGATATTATGGTTTACTGGAACTTAACGTCTCACTGTATTGTGATTTTATCGTCTGGAAATTGTATCAAGTGGTACCATTTGAAAAAGTGTAACACAAAATGACAATGTTATCTCAGATTGCCTTGTTCTTGTAATAAAAGGAACAAATCTTCTCTTTATTAGCAACAGCTGTGTCTATATATAGGAAGTGTCAGCGTGACATTACACTGTTGCAGCCCTCAGGTAACTTTTCAAGAGTTTCATGTGAATAACTATTACTTTGTTTTTCTTAACTTGATGCCAGACAGCAAAGTAGACATAGAAAAACAATGTCATGCCACAGCAGCACTACTCTTTTTATGATCTGTATGTGTTGTTTGCCTTAAGTTCTGTTGTTCAGGAATACTTATGACTTTGTGCTCATACAAGTTAAATCTGCTTATGGAAACAACTATTGAGACAATCAGTAAATAAAACTAATGTTCAAAGCACAAGCACACACCCTCCTTCATTTTCTCATTACATTCTTCACTCTGGCGTTATTACCATTTCTTCATTATATCACTTTAAAACCTCTTCCATTCCTTTACATGTCAGATTCTTTCTCGTCTCTCTCCTGTTTATAAGGTCTTAATGCTGAGTGCTTACATCAAGGTCACTGTGAGAGAGAATATGGACTCAGACAGAAACTACAGGTGCATTCAGCATCGTCAGAGGAGCGCAGTGCAGCAGCTGCAGGTACAGATCTGTGAGACTGAACACAGCCTCCATCGACTGATTGATCTGATAATCGAGCACAACATCCTCTAAGATGATATGGAAACAGAGCAGCAGAAAATGATATAATGGTAATGTATAAATGGGCAACAGCAGTTAGGTAAAGGTGCATAGTGTAAGAATTTTCATTCAATCAAATGGGACACATCAGTTACTGCTTGTTTTCAACAAAGTATATTGTGTCTGAAAAGCTCTCTTTGCATTTGTCTTAGAAAGCTTTTACTTGCACTGGTTTGTACTTTCCCGTCTGGTTTAAACCAATTCTCCAGGTGTAAAAAATAAAGGACTGTGGTTCAAACCAAACAGTTGGTCTTTAACCAAACTTAACCAAGATCTGGTTAGTTTGTGAAAAAGAGTTTGGAGAATATCTGGACATTCGACCCAAATGCAGGATGTTACGGCCAATTAAACTCATAAAGAAGAGCAAAAAGAGAAAGTAAACAGGAAAAATGGATATCAACAAGGTTTAAAAACATAAATCAGTGTGACATGAAGACCTTACTCCTGGTGCAAACACAGGAAAAAACAAGGTAGCACAAAACAAAATCTATTAAATATGACAAAAACTATAGAAGTGAAATATGTGATATATGAGCATATATAGCATCTATATGAGGTGGTAGTGCAGAATGTCCAGGTGTCACAATCACAATCTGCAGATGTCACCAAATATTACATACTGCACCTTTAACACTTTTTAGATCAACAGAGCGGAAAACACATTCTGTTTATTTTATTTTGAGTTTGCACAAAAGGGTTGAAATAAATGGGGCAAAATTGGAAACCAATTGGGATGAAAATGTATCTTCACATATCTAGCAGAATTATTGCAAAAAATGTCAAGTAGACTTAACTGTTCTGATTGGAAAACCACATGACGTCCAAGAAACAGACACTGGTAAAGTCTGGAGTGTTCAAAACCCTCCAGACTGTGACCTCGCTGACTTTCCTTCAAACATGTGACATTTAAAGAACACACTGATGCTACTGGAAACGTGCTCACACCTGATGAGTAATAATAATAATGAACTGCACATTTTGATTTCCATGCAGCACAGAGCTTTATGATCATTAGACTGCTACAGTTTTTAGAGAAAATGTAAACCCGCATAGCGTGGTTATGTTTGGCCCTGGTCTGTTTAAGGACTTGAGTTTTACCAGAGGTGGGTTAGTAACTAGTTTGTGGTAGAGCGGATGTCCTATAGCCAGAAGGTTGAGTTCAAGTCCCGCTCTCCCCAGTTTATAGTTGTTTTTAAGACACTTTGAATGTGTTTAAATGTAGAGGTGGGTTTGGTGGAGGTCGGAGTGGACTGTGAGCACTGTGTGTATTCTTCAAAACTTCCAGCTTGGATAGTCTTCTCTTAAAAAACAGACAACAACCGTGAATATATCGCGCCACTGACATAACAACACAGAGAGTCTGTACAGGGGTCTGCACCCTCTACTGGCTAAACGTTACACACAGTAGATTTAAGCAGAGTTTGACGTCTGACTTTTTTATTTTATTTAATGTGTATTTGCTCATACACACAATATTAGGGTAAATTATTACAAAACATGAATTTAAACATTGCAGAGGAAGTTAAGAAGACTCAAAGACCTTATAAAGACAGCTTCCTTTGAGAACACGAAGTCAAAGCATGAAAAGGCTAAAATTTGTTTAAAGACAGGAATGTGGATGACTATTCCTCTCAGCTTTGGTTTAAACTCCATTCTATGACATAAATAAAATAAAATAAAAATGACTATAAAACTACTCAAAAACAGGTTTTCAAAGACGCTAACGAGTCACAAGGCTGGAAATGGAAAACTGGTGTAACTTTCAGCCACAAATCTACCTGTAGTTTGTCATAAAAAGGAAAAATAAACGCTCCAAGAGCTACTCAAACCGCACAAACACACTGGTCGTGAACATTACATGCTGCTTTTTAAACTATTAAGAGGAACATGAAGCATAAAAGGCTTCTTCAAGGACTGCACTAGTGACCAAACCAAAATACCAGCAAGGAGGAATGAGACTGGTAAAAAAAAAAAAAGCATTCAAAATGTAAAACAGTTCACCCCTCAAACCTCTGTCTCACTTCAAGTCACTCATCCCTCCGTCACCCCCTTCTCCTCCGCTGCCTTCAGAGCGGCTGGAATAAGTCGGCCCACTTCGATAATAAGTTGGCAGCTGTAGAAAATGGCTTCTTTCAGTTTGGGTGCTCCCAATCTCATTATATTGTGATAGGAGAGCTGCGTGACTGTTTGCCTGTTTGGAGGCTCGTTCAGGAGAGCAGCTAAAGGCGCTCGGAGTGGAGGCAGGAGCGAGGGATGAGAGCTGAAGAGGAGGAAGTTTAAAAAGTTGGAAGAGTAGAGGAAGTAAAAAGAAGTAAGAAGAAGAGGAAATAGAGCAAGAAGAATGGGGAAGACCAAAATCAACAGAATGTTAAACTAGGCCTAAATTCAGCAGCTGATTGATTTTAATTGAAGTGTGAAGCTAATTAGAGGTAATGATGGTTAGGATATACTAGATTTACCTTAAAAATGTTATTATTGCACACCTATGGAAGTCCTCTCCATGTATTTTACTGTTTATATCCTATTTTGACATTTTCGGGACATCACTAGCTCCTCTGTGGCTTTAGCATGAGCCCAGTTCAAAGGAAGGCAAGGATTATAAAGCTATACAAGTAGAATAAAGCTTGTTGATTAGGTAAAGCTAGCTTTTACCTGCTACAAGGACATGAGAATGGATGAAGCACTAAACAGTCGAGGTATTACTTTATTCAAACTGGTGACCAATGTGCCAAAGGAAAATAGACCAATTCCAGCATTAACAGCTGTGAACCTAACTATTGGAGACTCCAGCCTTTAAAGCAAAGCAGTAGGGATGGATTGATATTATTTACAATTAATTAATTAATTAATTAATTGAAAATGATATCATTTCGCTACATTTTCTTTCTCTACAATTTGTGGCTCTCATTTAAATCTGTAACTTGTTACGGTAAATGAGATCTACATTTCCTTCTGTCAGTTCACCATACACACACATTAAGCTCCGGTGCCGTGGCTCCGCCCCCTGCCCTCTTGGCCGAAATTTGGAGCAGTGATTGATTGAGCAGCCCTTTTTTACACATACGTAACTCAACGTTTGTCACAAATACAGATGTAATAGCCGTTGTTTGCTTTTTGAGGCATCCTTAAAACGGGCCTTAACAGGTCTGGCAGTTTCTTTGCTGTTTTTGTTTGTATTTTTCCCTATAGAGCTCCCCCTACAGACCTGTTGTAAAAACTCACTGGAATCGAGCATCTCCCTGACCTCCTCCCTATTTGACCACGAAAAACATTTTTCTCTGCCTTCGCTTCTTTTTGCTCTGCCACAATGATTGTCTGAGATTGACTGGTGCGAGTGTTTGGAAGTGTAGTGTCGTTAAGCAGTTTGTTTCTCGCGGGACCCAAGATATATATATATATATATATATATATATATATATATATATATATATATATATATTGTTTTAAAAAATAATATATATATATATATATGTGTGTAGGGTATGAACATGTCCAGGAAGCAATAGAAATAGACAAATTCAAAGAGTGTTCAGTTTTGTCCAACTACATTTTACACAATAAATCTTAAAACCACAGGCCTATCAAATGTTCAGAGAATCTGGGTTTGGTCCCTTCATAAACAGAGAGAAAGCTTATCAGGCAAACATAAAACAGCTTTTGTTTACACAGAGCACTATTCTGCTCCAGAGAATGAAAAACACAGAGGGATGCACTGCTTTTGCTTGTGGCTACTGTGGTTGCATCGGCTCCACTATAAATGTTAAAAACACAAGACCACAGACTGAGACCAAGTGTCCATTGTTTAACCACAGTCGATACAAGCCAGAGCTGCAGCTGCAATAAAAGTACACCACAGACAGGACAGATCTTCTAATTAAAGTAAAAGTTACAACTGATGACCAAATATTAAAGTACCAGCTAAATGTACTGTGTTTGAAAAATACAGTACCAGGAGCCAAGACTTAACAAATCCTTTTGATCTTTTACTGTTAAATGGTTTACATTAGCAACATGTCAAGACAAAATACACGTTATTGTAAAGAAAGGCATCTTTTAGTTTTGTTTTAATTGTTGCAGTGGAGTCTAGAGCACAGGCAGAAATAGTAACATGACCCTTGTTTCCATCATGGCTACAGTACGGGTTGGGTCAGTACCCCTGATCTGCTGGGTCCAGAAGAGCGGCATCTGCTACAGAAATAATGACGTCATCAAAGAGCCTCAGAAGTCCTGTCTCTATTTGAGAAATAAAACATATTTGTAGAAACTTGGATGAACTGTTAATATTTAAAATAAATCAGAGTAAATCCAGTGCTGCAGAAAATAGTCTGTTTCCAGTTTATTCCCAGCTTTCAGAACATTAAACTCATAGAACTGCACCATTTTCATATAATTTGGAGGCTCAATTTTCGAAGGCCCAGGTTCTGGTAAATGAAAAATATAATGTTTAAATTCATGAAGCGAGAGCTGTACGACACTGACTCTGTTCAAAACCAGAAACAGCTGCTGATAATAACACTAGCTTTGTTGTTGGGAAAACCTTTATCATGTTTTCTGTTGAATATGATGTTTATTACAAAACAAGACATCATTTATTTGTAAAAAAAACTTCTGTTTAATGTTTTTTATTTTGCTTCTTGTTTTTGCTTGGGTCAGGATTATCTATCGTCCAATCAGCTGACTGAGTGTTTAACACAACCCCTCCCAAAGCATACCACAAGGCTGGACCTGCTTGCGACCCCTAGAATTTCCAAAGAGCTGCTGTGCGCTTTTTGGGGATCCTACAGACCCCTTTTGGTAATGGAACAGAACTGACCCGACCCACACTGTACCGTCCCAGTGGAAACGAGGCTAAGGTAGCTGCACAAACTGATATATTTCATAAAATATATATTTACAATTTTAGTGTTACATAACTTCAAACCCACATAATTGCCCTGACTCTATGTTTGTAATCAGAACCTCTTGCTGTTTCAGGCTCAGTTTAACTCTGTTATAGACACATAGAGTCAGGAAGCTCAGGTTTAGTAATGAACTGGCACCGTGCCCGCTCTCCTCAAACCAGAGCTGACTACCAAAGTGTCCGGGGCCGACATGACAGAACTGACAATCACACAGGCTTCACTCTGAAGGGCACCACAGCAGCACAAAGGACATCTGTGCACACGCATGAGCACGTGCACGCTCACGGTAATGTATTCAGAGAACGATAAACAGGAGGAGTGTTTAAGGCAAGGACGACACACGCTGTGTACAACTGTGTTTATGACTGATTGTGCATATAGACAATGAAGATAGGGCTGAGCAATTACGAACGAAACAAAGCTGTCTATTTAATCTTACTTGCTGTAAAGTAATGAGGTTTTTCAATATAACAAAATGTTTAAGGAAGAAGGCCACTGTCAGAACATCTTTAAAACTTCTTCATATGTTTCTTTATAATGACCTGGATGGCTGTCATATTTGAAAAAAAAACACAATAAATGGACAAAAGGAGTTGATCAAACTTATTTCTATTTTAAACCTCACCAACCTTTCAAATTAAAACTGAATCTATAAATGATACTACTGCTTGGTAAATAAAGATGTCAGCAAGGCCAGCGCTAACAGAAATCTCAAAACAAAGACCAGATAGAGAAAGAGGTTATAAAGCTGCACAATAGTCAATTAGAAATTCTCAATTAAATTTGGTTATACTGAAATATTTCTTGATAAATATGATGCCTAACAACTCAGTTAGAGAGGGAAAAACTCCTAGAGCAAAAACCTTAGAACCAGGCTCAAGGAGGGTGGCTTTCTATCTATTTCTACCAACACTGATTAGTGAAAAAAAGAGAACACATACAATAAGATGTAATTTTCAGTATTAAAATTACTTGTGATCTGCCTATGTCCAAATATGTGGGACACACCTGAAATTAGTAAAAGAGGAAAGATGAATCAAAACAGAGTGAGCATAAATGGGACACACACGTAGCCTTAGAGTTACAGGAAATAAAAGATGGTGCATGTGTCACAGTTTTTTCCCCCAAATACAAGATAAGCAGCATATGTGTTTATTCTTTCTAATGATCAGTTTGTTTTATTTTTTTTTTCTTTTTATTTATTTCTTTTGCTTTTCTGTGTAGCATATGCCATACGTTACAATAGGGACATCTTTTTCACAGAACGCCAGGACGCTGCATAAAAAGAGGACAGTGGCTCGTCTTTTTTTGAGAGAAATCCACACCAAAATTACAGAAAGGAGCGCATACTCAGCGGCCTTAGATTACCATAAACTTCACTGCATTTCACATTGTCTTTTTGGATTTCTAAATTGTTGCATGTTGATTTCACAATGACAGTCATTTTGTTCATACATTATGCTGCTTTAGTGTCTGAAGCATTGTCCTTTTGTGAACGTGACTCCTGAAGCTGTGTCCCTGACTCTGCTCCGAGCAAACATCCTGGAGACAGGCCTCACCACCAGCTCTGAATAAACTGGGCTGACGGGAGCACCATTCTCGTCGCTGACAAGCAGACACAGCCTTTTCTCCACAGCACAACCCCCCTCCCCTTCCCCTTCCCCGCTGGGCCTACCCTCGGCGAGCTATTGTCTGGGACTCCAGGTGATCCCTCAAGTCCCATCCAGCACAAGTGGTCCTCTTCAAAACTCCGCCTGTGTCCACTGTGGCCACTCTTTCTCACTCGCACACGTTGCCAGCAGCTGCTTATGGCTACGGCACAATTAACCACACCAATTAGCCCCATCTCCAGCTGATAGGGAAACAGAGAGCTCCCCCTAGAGGTCGAAACCCCTCATTGGAAAGAGAGAAGATTAACCAGGAATGAGGGAAACTAATCCACAATTTGACCAAATGCCAGCAAAAACAATAGAGGAGCCTTTATGTGAACGTTGCTGAATGGGGTAATTAAACTAGAGGGAAATAAAGAAGCCCCAGTTGTAAAGGAGTGTTATGGAACATTTTATGGTGCAGTTTTAGGCATCAGATTTGTTAGTGAATGTAGCTGAGACCAGAAATGGGTAATTAATTGATAAATACTCTGGATTCAAAAGCAGCAGCAGAGATTAAAACAAGATGTGCTTTTATTAATCAACAAATAATTCCACTAAAACCACAGGCAGGTGAACACAAACTAGTAAAATCTGTTTTTCAGTGCATATAATTTCTATATCCATACATTATTCTTTCATAAAATGCCCTTAAAGTAGGTTTATGGTCAAATGAACAAGTCTAAGGTAGTAGATGTAGCCAAAAAGCATTCATTTTTAACACACTGCACTATTTCTATCTCGAATGAAACCAATGACATTGTGCATTTATTGTACAAAAGCTGACAAAGTTATTTATTATAGTAAAGACACTATACACATAGAAATGGTTAGTAATGGCTTTAAATTAAACGCTTTCCTAAGGGATTCTACAATTTAGAAACAGACCTTTACATTAAAATGAGCGGGGAAATTAAGTGGTTAAATCTTTTGTGTCATTGTGTCATTTTTGCAAAAGCAGGAATGGAGACCAGTGGGTCATCTACATCGAACTTGTCCCTGTCTATTTCAGTTTGATTTCCAGGAGGAGGGACAAATGGACACAGATTAAAACTACCCCTGAATGCAACCAGTCAGATTACATCATCAGTGCCAAAATACACAGAATAAACGACCTCTGGAGCGACGTGATTTAAAAACATACAACCAATCACAGAAACAAAGCATCACATAAAGCCATATCAATGGAATAGTTTCAGATCTACTTCACTAACCTCAAACAAGTCCAAAAGAATTACAAACCTATAACCTACTGGGCTAACAAACGTATGGCTACACTAGAGTCAGATTCAACTCTGCGCCTGCTGCTACCTTCACCACCATTGTTTGGACACTCCACAGACGATTGTTTTCTGATTGGACAAAGGAGACATGATACCAGAAAATGTCTTTACTGTTTACTGTAAAACCAGGGATTAGGACAACCATGTTACTGACTAAAAGCTTTATAACAATCTGTTTGAATATCGACTGAATATCGACTGATTTAACCCTCATTTTATCACACATGACATACAGCTGCTTTAATAATATAGTTAAATCCTGTTCAGAATGGTCCACACCTGTCTGTGTCGCGGTCCATCTGTGCAGCTCAGTCAGAGGCTGCAGTTGCCCTCAGTGCTTTGTGTTGGCTTCAGCAGAGAGGAGAAGTAATATAAATCGGCCTGTACTGTACCACTGTCCCCTCCCCCCCAGCCTCAGTCCTGCCACGGCTGAACTCAACAGATTAAACTATGCAATATCACCCTTACCATTCCACCCCCTCCCCACAGAACCCCCTCAATTCAATTTCTTCTCCTCTCTCTCTTTGCCTCACTCTCTCTGAAATAATTTGTCTTTTTTTTTTCTCTCTCTCTCACAATCTGTGCGGTTGCATGTGCAGCACAATTTCCAGCTCTCGTCTCGGCCGGTGACTGCAGGTTGTTAACAGGGAAGAAGGAATTGGTGCAAACAATTCAGTTTCTCTAGATGTGCAGCTTCTTTAGGTATTTATTTACTCTAAAACATTCACCCATGCTGTGTAATAGGCTTGGTTTCAAATAGAACAATCACAAGTGAATACAGTATATGTAGGTTCCTGTTTGGTAAAGTACCTGTGATATCTGTCTTCCTTTGTGGACCAGTGGACAGTATTTTTACTGTAACACAGGATATTGAAGGATTCATTATTCTGTCTGTATTTTACTCTTTTGAAAAAGCACATGTTTGTATTGAATGGTAGAAACAAAATGGCAAAAACAATCAAACTGTTTTGACGGCAGTGGTTTATTTTCATAACATTTAAGCTTCAGGGTTATTTAATAATCCCTATTCACTGATAAGTACGACCTACTATAACTTCTTATGGGCATTATAATTAGGTGGACAAAATGTAAAGGAACCCCTTACCATTCAGTTCAGATAAGACATTTTTCTTACGTAGTTTGAAGCCCAAACAGAAAGTGCTGCCACAAAACGTTCTGTAACAATTCATAGACTGCAAATACTTATCTCTTATATTTGAACCAGTGAAGACCACACAAACCCAAACTAAGTCAAAGCTGAGACCGGAGTGTGAGACAACCAAGACCTGTGTATAATAAACTGAAACCACTATGAACAGTCCTAATCCCTACAGACCAAGAATTCTGAGACAAGACCATTAAAAAGTGCTCTCAATACCAAGAGCAGCCTTGAGTACTTGACTGTTTCAAAAAAGAGATAAAATGTGAACTCCGCTGAAAGACATTTGTGTACTGCTGCCGAAAGGTCCTCAAAGAGAAAGTATTCCAGTAGTATGCAGGAACAATAGAGGCTCATGGCTTTAGTGTAATACATGAGAGTGGGCCACAAACACAAAGAGACCACACTCTCATTTTGACAGTGACAGACAGACAGATGGACACTAACACTTTCGAACAGGGATCGACGCCTGCCACACAAGCAGCTGGGACGCGTCAGTTTCCCCGATTCACTGTCACCGTGCGGCGCACAGTGATTGTTAAGCCTGTGTGTGTGTGTGTGTGTGTGTGTGTGTGTGTACTGACTGAGTGCATGTGAGATCTGACAGAGACAGGACACAGAGGGAAAGAGGAGAGAGGCAACAGTGTGCGTGTGGATTAGGGGCGGGACCAGACACATGTATGTATAAACGTCATATTGTGTCCTTTATTTTATATATATATATTTTAAAGGCTATTTTAACATTGGATTGGTGGCACTTGACGCATGGATTGAAGCTATGATGCTACTATGGTGCATTCAAATTCCTACTGTCGAGAAGATGTCCGATTTATCTTTCGTCACAAAGGAGAATTTGAGTGTAGCTATGTCTTTCTTTCCTCCAGTGGCCCTTTTGCACCTTGCATTTCGATCCGTCTTCTGTCTTTCAGAAGTGGCCAGTTTAACTCTTTGTATTCACAGCTGGTATTTACATGTGTCCTTTTGAGTCTGCTTTTAATTTATTCTCACTGTCCCGCTTCATTTGCAAAACCAGACCAGCTTCTAGGTTAAAAAAGTGCTTTTCTGACTGTTTACGTCTATTACCTTGTTGAGAGAGGGGGGGGGTCGTATGACACAGACACAAGAAACAAATATATACGGTAAGAAAGATAAACAGGAGACTGAAGAAGGGAGATAAGGGACATGAACTCCTGACTATGTGCTTCTATAAAAATACAGCTGTCGTATAATAAATGTAGCATAGGAATAAATGAATTAATGGCCATAATTTCAGGTTTGGATTACGGTATGACATGATATAAACTCAAAACATTTGTAAAAAAAATGGAACTACCATGAAAAACAACAACAGACATACTTTAGACAATACCTTCAAACAAATACATAAAAAGACATATTGTGGGGTTGATGCTCCTTTTTAAAAGAAGGCTGATCTCACTGTGGGACTTGGAGAGCATATTTTCAAGCAGTGTTGCTGTTAAAACCACACGATATAGGCCAAATCATGATTAGGAGCGGTTGCATTTAGAGATAGAAATCTTCCATAAGATCACAATGACAGACATGACATGACATAAATAGGATTGATTCTAAGTCAAACCCTTTAAAAACAGACATTAAAGAGTAAACACAACGGTATTTCTCGCTGGGTGTGGTTATCTGGAACTAAAAAGCGGACAACCACAGTCCTCTGTCTGCATGCATGGTTGCATTTTAGTATTTTACGCAATCACATTTGTGCGTCCCTATTTATACACTGTTTGTCTATGCACATTCTTCATCGGTGTGGGTGTATGTGGCCCATCGCAGGCTGCAGTGAGCATCGAGGGCAGTACATCAGGGTAAGGCAATCTGCCTCCAACCGAACAGCTCCTCCAGGTGAGATTTATCACCGCTGCACTTGGCCTCTTATTATGGCGATGGATTCTCGGTATCTGGGCGTGCATGTGAGAGTGCATGTGTGTGTTTTCTTAGGCCCCCTCATTCTCTCCCTAACTCGACCAGAGTCTGCATCCTTATTAAAGTGCTGCAGAGGAGAGCAGACATAGGTTTCATTTGACTCCACCCTCGACTGCTCCTGATCACGGCTGGATATTAGAAAAAACAAGGCCCAAAAAGAAGGATTCCTGCACCATATTGTGGAGAAAAAAAAGTCTATAAAGATCTACCTTTGTACGTCTATATTTCACAATTCATCCTTTTTTAATATTATGTATAATCACTAACTTGCCATTGCCATTGTGATTCATTTTTATTTTACTCTTGGTGATAAGTTGTAGTCAAGACAACACTAGCTGAGACCAAGGCAATACCAAGATTTTTAGAGACAGACAAGGCCGAAGGGATTGTCAAGGCCAAGACAATTGGAACATGAGAAAATATACTAGGCAACAGGTCTAAAAATGAAAATCTTCAAATCCTAGCCTGGACAGCCTTCCTAATACTTATTCTGTGCAAAATATGGTCTGGTCTCTGTGTCTTTGAGTCAGATTTTGGAGAGACATAGGGCCAAACAGAGAAACGAAGCAGCACATGAAGACTGCCTGATTTTAGATAAATGGTTATGATTAGTCTGACAGGATTTAAACCATGTGGAGAATGCTGTGTCTATAATGTTTTGTGCTTTTTGCCCCCCTTGAAAACATCTCAAGGGGCAATGGTTCAATAAATCAAATCAAAAAACAAGATGTAGCTGTGACCTTATAAATAGTTTCATGACTAGCTCTACTTTGCTAATTACACTGCTTTGTAGTAGCTCTACAGACATTTGGCCTAAAGGAATGTTATAGTTGTGACTGCTTTTATTTTGTATTACTTAGGTTGAAGAAGTGTCAGGGCAAGATTACCTTTATATAATAACTATTGTACAAGTTAATGCCCCTGTACCACAAACTAAAGGTGTTTTAAATGCAACAATTCATTAATGTATTAATGCACCAAGGTCAGTTTCTTTGGTCTACACATGGGTACAGTTTTAAAAAAAACACAGACCATGGAGAGCTATATCGTGGCTGATGATAACAGCATTAACAGTTATATTGTCACATGGTGCATCATCAATACACAATACTCGATAACAATATTATCACATTACAGTGATTATACAGACATTAGGTTGCAATAAACCATGAACCATTTGTGAAAATGTAAATAAAAGTTTGAATTTTGTGTATTTCTTCTTTGCACTAATTTTAACAGGCCTTTTCCAAATATGTAACAAATATCACAATATCTGTATCACAATAGTATATCACAAGAGGAAAACAAGCTGATAATGATTCAATTTCCTGTTCCATCTATACTTCTGAACAATGTAATTGACTACACCCTTAAACATAGCTGGATAACAACCAATATTATAAAATATATTTGGGAAACATTACACTATTCAATACATTACATGTAAGTGCATCCCCGGAAAAGTGCTATATTAAACTGATGTACAATAATAATAATACTAATAATACTACTAATAATACTAATAATAATAATAATAATAATAATTAAAGCCGCAAGCGGCGATAAAGACCCTCGCCTCCCTTGCGACCGCGGGGACACATGTACTCGGAGAACTGCAATTTTTGCTTTAAAGCGTAAACTTCACGGTAATGTCAAATAACCGGGCCTGTGCCTCTGCTTGACTCTTCTTCTGGAGCCTGCTTCATCACCTCGGGCCTGTGCTACTGCTGGGGCCTGCGACACCACCTTATATTTAGAGTTAAAGGTCTCCACAATCCCTGGTTTTCCTGTGATCTGTCTGAACTTTTGAAAATAATAGATTTTCAAATCTATTATTTTCTCTATTATAATCAAGAGAAAAACAAAGTACTGACTGGAGATTTGAGATGACTCAGAAAGTCAAAATGGCCGCCTTCTCGTGTGTGAAAGGGGGTGGTCACTATTGGCTTTTTTGTTCATATGCCCATGCTGAATGTGTGTGCCAAGGTTCATTTGCCTACGACAAACTAAAATTCTCCCTTACCATTGACTTGTCCACATATTTGAGGCATTGCTATGGCAACGCATTTATAGATAGAGGGAGGTTGTCTTTGGCTTTTATGTTCGTCATGACATAAGAGATGTGTGTACCATGTCTCTATGACAAAATAAATTCTTGGGTCCCATTATAAGTTTGTAGGTGGCGCTGGAGGGCCATTTCTAAAGATAACCCTTTTATTTAAATATCTTTGTGTTCAGGTCATGAATGTGCACAAACGCCTTTTTGGGTCCAACTCGATCTGAGAAGGCGTTTGAGAGTTAAGAGATATTTGATTTTCACAAAAATGGCCACCTCGTTACAGGCTTTCCACACCCACACATAATAAAACATAAAAATAAAAATTTATAACTTTTGTTGGCACTCGTGTCTAGATAATACTCAGCAAATTTGGGTGCTTTTAGATGAAAACACGAGCTGAATCTTTTTGAACGATGGGTGCGATTTAGGTGGTCACACGTTTTACCCCACATGACGGACTTCCTGTTGAGTTAAGGCTGTGGCTGTCATATACTTTTTTATTTGCCCTGAGGTGTCCTATGGATGTACCAAGTTTCATTTTTCTACGTTGAAAAAAATGTACTTTCACTTTCCATAGGACCAATGTATTTTGACTTTTCCAGGGGTCGCCACTGAGTCATTTTTTCATATTTTTTCTTGCAGACTTCATTTCCATAATTTTTTTGCCAGGCTTGAATTTTGGGCAAAGTTTCCTGAGTTTTCGTGCATGTTCAAGGGGTCAAATTAGCCCTCAAAGAGCAGAAAAAAAATAATAACGGATATCGGATCTAATAGACCCTTCCGGTTATCACCAGCTCGGGTCTAATAACATGCTTTGAGTTTTCGCTTAGTCTCTCTTTTACAAACAACTCACAGATGTCTATTTCCACAACAGGCTTTTTCTGGTAAATAATGGCCATTACGATGTCTATATCGCGATAATGTATCACACGAAGTAATCGATCCGATAACGATACATACGGTATATTGTCCCGCGTCCAATGTTGTTATAAACTGCAATCATTATTTAAAAACTTTATAATTTTTTTGATTTGAGCCAGTCTTAACAAAACTCTTAAAAATGTCAAATGTCTTGGTTAAAACCACGCAAGGTCTCGAAGCATCAGCGCTGACTGACGGTATGTAAGGTAGCACTGGAGAAATAGGTCATAGATCTAAAAATACTTATCTATGCCTCTCTCTCATGCGCTTTCACTCTCAACCATCCTCTCTACTACCAAAAAAAAAAAAACTATAAGAGTAAAGTCCAAATACAGAGATGATGAAAGGAAAAACTAAACCCTTAAAAACATCAGACCTCAGGCTTCTTCTTCTGCTGCTGCTGCTGCTTATACGAGTAAGAAGAAACTGTGCAGCCTGTTTCTGTTTCTGTGGCTGTGTCGACACTGGTGCCAGCAGCACACAAATGAGCGAGTGAGGAAATGAAAGGCCGAGATTGAAAAAAAAAAAGGAAAAAGGAGAGGTATAGAAATGGTGCTGGTGCAGACCGAGCTTCAGCCTTCATCACGCAGGCTGTTTGCACACACAGCCCGTTATTACATGAACTCATTTAGCTCAGTGCAGTCAGGCAGGGCAGAAATAATATGAGAGGCCCTGGCACACTGCTCTTAATACCACCACTATTGTCTACTGCAGATCACTCTTTCAACCACCACAAAGACCTACATAAATAAAACCTATGGAGATATTCATTAAATGCTCTTATGTCAACCCAAAGCACCATCATATTAAGAATGGTTTTATAATTAGTAAGAATACTCCTTTGTAATACGGTTTAGGCAATTTATGCAAATATAAATGTCATTCAAAACCTTTAATTGACATAATCGTGGTCCATGACATTATTCTCAATTAGTTTAAAGGTCACTTATACTGCTCTTTCACCTTTTTTAGTTTGTTAGAGGTTCATGAAAAGGTCTGAAGCTGGTGGAGCATTTATCTTTCTCATTCTTCCTCCTAAAACTGGGATTTAGTCAGGTCATGTTTCTCACTGCATAATTTATTTTATTTACAGTATTTTTAAGGGACAACGCACAGTATAAACAGTATTTATTTAGTTTCTTAAGTCTCTGCAGAAGCAGGGTAACAAGATGGGTCAGTTGTGTTATAGCTGCTTAGAATAAACACAATAAAACTATCTGAAATTTAAAATGCACATCTTTAAGTCACTGGTCAATATTGTTAATAAAAAAGCAAAATAAGGTTTATATCACATCATATCTGCTGTGATTATACTGGCTCACACCGGAGTATCTGAACACACTGTGCCTGGGACAAGACGAGATGCTCTGCAGGGGACCAATAAAAACAGAGAGGTCCCACAGACCAGTCACTGGGGTTAGGGGGCAGGGCTTCACCCCAGTATAGATTTATTGGTTCTTAGACACACAGAAGATGGAATCTGGCCTATTTCACTGACACAGTACCTTCAGATGGACAGAAAACTCTGATATTAATGATTTATAATTCCTGCCACCGGGACAGACCTCTCCTGAGAGACACGCTCGGCAGCTCAAACAGAGGGAGCAGAACAAAATGCACGAAAATTACCCTACCATTTCAGAAGACATGTTCTTTTTCTTCCAAACTTGCCGGTTTTAGATAGTTTCCTCTCGAAAACAAACACAGACAGTCTGTAGAGGGATCTGCCCCTAGTGGCTAAAGTTTACATAGTGTTGCTTTAATGTACTTTGTTACGTTGTATTTTATAATGCCCATAAGTTAGTGCTTGTGTACGGATGTCAATGATTTTGTTAGAATTTGGGTTGAATTGTGTAACTGTGACATTCTGTGGCACCAGACCCTGAAAAAACAGCTTAATAGGGATCTTTAAGATTAGGAGGAAGGCAATAAGTCCATTGCTGCAGTCGTTTATTCTAAATGTTCAATAAATTAACAATAATAACTCACACTCCTCTTTTATTAGAGAAATTTAGAGGCACTGAAATACTCCTAAAACCGAGAGTCGCAGGTTCAAATCCTTGCTCCAGTTTCATCTCTTGTTTCACAGTTCCCGTTTTCTCACTAAAGTCTAAAAGGCCAGAAATAAAACCAATTTTTTTTTTTATTTAGCTGTTTAGTTTTTCATTTGAAGCAATAAAAGCAGCTCATTTAAAGATATGTTACAAAAATGTGGTACTTTCCCAGTGCCACATCTAACATTAAGACTGAACAGGAGCCTAAAATGCTTTCTGTCTCAAGATGTCCCAAATCTACAGTAAATCCGTCTAAAGGAACTCTTAAGAATGGGACATCCGAGTAGATTTATAGGGATTGGAACGAAACGCACAGTGAATTTCCATGAGCGCTTCCTCCTGAATATTAAACCAGTGGCCTGCCTTCATCCCTTGATGTAAAGAAGTGGCTAGTGTTGGATGGGGGTTGGGTTAAGGGGCCGAGGAGGGGATAAGCCAATGGTTTGGGGCTGAAAAAAAGAAAAAAAAAAAGACAGGAAATGGAAGCAAGAGGAAAGAGAGCAAATGTTTGGACCCAAAGTGATGGATGAAGGAAGTGATGAAGAAAGAGAGGAAAGGATGGGCTGCAGGGTGATGGCAGGACAAGAGGGAAATACAAGGCAGAGGAACAGAGAGAGGGAGAGACGGAGAGATTAAACAAGTGTCTAATCCAGCACAGAGACTGACAGAGGCTGCTGTGGAGAAGCTCAGATTGAAGATGCTTCTATAATGACGTTCTGCTGCAAAGACAAGACAAAATAATAACATCTGCACTGGATTTAAAGGTGCAGTGTGTAGTTTTTAATGGAGACACTGCAGATGGAAAATTCTCACCTCAAACCCCTTCTTTTTACAGACTGTGGGGATCTACGGTAGCCCTAAAGGGACATGCTGCTGAAAATCAAAATAAAACCATCTAAGTTGTTTGAATATCAAATGTATTTATGGAAGATTGTGTGTTCAATAAAAAACATGAATGTGCTGTGATCAACTTGTGACCTTAGTTTTGTTTTAATGGTTGTCCGATCAGATTTATTTTTACTGCCCTGGCATTAACACGCTTTAAAACGGTTGTCAATGGTTATATTTTTTTTTTCCTGAAACAGACAAATGCATGATTTATACTCCACTGAAACCATTTAACAAAAAACAGTATATATTGTTCCCTCATTCAAGGGGCTTTTTCAATTTCCTTGTCTTAACCTGTTCAATATATGGTGACATGGATGACTGAGAATCCTCACAGATACATTGATGACACACTCTTGATGTAGCCCAATTCTTTAGTCCAGACTTAAAAATTTAAATTGACTCCAGTAGAAGTGAAGAAGCTAATCACTAATGGATTAGTACAACAAATAACCAATAAAAAAAAATAATAATAAAATTAAATAAAAAATAGGAATACCTAATAATAATAACTGCATTAGCTTTTTAGAAACAATACATACGTCCCACCAAAGCTACACTGACAAGGATTTTATTCGATTAAATCAAGAAAATGTAAATAGTTAATAACCACCTCTGATTTTAATGATTTAATATGGTTTGGGGTCATTTAATAAAACAACAGGTGTCTCATTAAAACTAACACCAAGGACATTTTTTTCTCTTGTTGTTAGGTTAATTTTACTGAGTAGGCATCTCATTTGTATAAGACTTGCACATCTGTTTTCTGTATATATGCTAATTATAAAGGTGTTGTTTCAAAGAAGACCACAGCAGGGTAACGGGAAACCTACATACAGTGTAACAATGGCACAGATATTTTTAAGACAGACTAGATGTATAATAGGTACATTTAGATTTATTTCAACATTTCTGAGACTTAACTAAAACACACACAATTCAAAGAACAAACTAGTGTTGGAGTCGAGACCACAATAAACAAAGCCAAGTGATGCTCCAGAGTCCAGAGTCAAAAACCTTTACGCACTAAACACAAGTCCAGATCAGTGTGTGGCTCTCTAACAATAGCAGGTTTGGTCTTGGCTTTGGTCTGCCTAATACCAAGACAAGACTCAGTACAAATGTGTTAAATGTCTGCTGTCTGGCTCTGTCTCATATACAGTATCCTGGTACAATCCTGGGAGGAGTGTGAGTGACCACACACAAGTCAGAGCGCCTATAGGCCAAATATATCACTTTTTAATTAAGTGTCCCACAAATGAATATGTTGAAGTGTGGCTGATACACAGGGTTGGATAATAAGATCATGAAAACGGGGAAACAACTCATTTAAAAGTATTTGACAGGGTTTGAACTATTATATTACACTGTGACAGACGCTACATTGTAAAGGTCACGCTGTGGTGTGTCTATAACGACATAGCTTTTGACTTTTATCGAGTTTTTCAGATTTCAAATCAAAACCAGTCACACCAACTACTGTTGTATTTTATTTTGTTTTATTGTTTTTTGTTTTGTCCACTTAATCATTTTATCTTATCTTAAGATCTTTCACCAAACTCTGACCCCTTTGAGTTTGGACTTGGTCTATGACTGGACTTTGGTCTTTACAGCTGCCCCTTGGTGTCTCTTGGTCTTGACTTGTTCTTGCCCTGGTCATCATCTGTATAAGTCTTGACGTTGTCTTGGTCTTGACTTGTTAATGTGGTTTCAACTACTTTATTGAGTTAATAAATACAATTGGCCTTTACACACTACACTGCCCACTAGTCCCACTGCCCATTAGCTTTCACTTCTCCAATTCAATATCAGCTCTAAACCAGTGCCAATTACTTAAAATAGCTCGTGTTTAGAGGTGAGTTGTGGCTTGGTTAAACCCGAATGCCGTCACAACCAATGAGAGCAGAGCACTGTTGCCAAATCAGCAGCGCAATTCATTCCGCTCCTTTCTGTCAAGTGCTCTTCACCGCTGTTCATGAATTTCACGAAATGTCGCCTTCCTCTGCATCTCAGAAACCCTGACAGACTCACAGACCAACAGAGACAGACAGCGGGCTGGCACTAGCGCGCACACACACGCACACACACACACACACACACACACACACACACACACACACACACACACACACACACACACACACACACACACACACACACAACCTGCCAGTATCAGAACAGGTAACAACACCACAGCATCCTCTTCGCGCACAGCTCTATACACACTTTCTTTGTTCCAAACTGCCCACAATCGCTTCATTTGCGCTTTCCCCACTCATCTTTACCCATTTCTCACTCTATCTATTGTTCCTTTGTGATTTTGGCCGGTTATCCTTTTGTAAAATGCCCGCTGACAGACGCACATCAGCACCTTTTTGGCCGGGAGCCCAGACGGGCAGCATGCGTCTGCATTCCGCTGTAACCAGTCTAGTATTGAGCCAAAAACAAAAAGACCTCCTCAAATAACGCACAAAGGGAGTTATAATACGTGAGGTTAATAGAAAATCCACCAGTTTAAAAGCCTCTGAGTGGAAATAGACGTCTAGTGGATACGCGTTATGTTTTGACAACGCTAGATTGCCGTGGGATTTGATTTTATGGCTTCAATTAGCGCTGCATGGGCATGGATCAAGTTGGAGTTGGAGCAGCGTTTTTGCCTCAGATTAAAACTAGTCCAGTAAAGGTAACGTTCCTGAACCCAAGCCTCAGTCTCTACCTGTACAACCTATGTGGAGCCTAACGTGAGCACAGAGCTGTGGTAAAGCCGTATCTAAGCCCCTCTGTCTGCCGCCCAGCGCTGCCCGCCTCCGTGCCTCCCTGCCCCTTCAGCCTGGCTTTGGCCGTGCTCTTGGCTACCTACACTGGCAAGGGACCTACCGGGTCACCCACAGCTACCTCCGGCATTCCTCCATATCCCCGCACACACGCTGCTGGCTCCGGCAAATGACTACTATACATTCAAGACGCGTAAAAGCAAAGCATCCACGCGCTTTCTTTTAGCTTTAGATCAATGCAACTTTTCCCGGGACTGAACACACGCTGACATTAAACCTATGTCTTGTGCATGTATTGTATGTAAAGGTATAACCATAACCAGTGCTCCTATTATAATAACACTGACAGCATGCACAAGGAGGAGAATACAAAAGCTCCAAACGTGATGTACTTACGATTTGAGTGGGTTCTGCACCGCTGTGGCCATTTTGATATAGTATGATAGAATGCAACACTGCAGAGCCCGGTATTGTACATGTAATGTAGCAGCTATTTCCAATTTCATTCATTCTCTGGGGCTGCGGCTGAGGCGAGCGGCCAATGAGAGGCGGGAGCGCTCCGTGACAGCTTTGGGGAAGTGTAGTTTTTACGCATGTCAACACGAGACACGCCGGCTGCGGGACGTACTACAAAGACCAGGGGAGATAGCGCTGAGTGTGGAGCAACAGTCCCGCCTCGGACTCGTAAGGGCAAAGCTATTCCTCCCAAAATGAAAAAAAAAAATAAATAAAATAAATAAATGAGTCTACAGTTATGCCAAGGTTGGGTTGTGGTGTCTGAGAGTCACTTTAGTGCCACAGCGTCAAAGCCAAGGTCCTTGGGCCAAATAAGGACGTCTATAATATTTAATTCATAAAAAGGAAATAGTGAGAATAGAATTACACCATCAAGATACAAAGGTCCACCAAAAAATACAAATCTGCAAAATTACTTGAAACATAATTTAGAAAAACAAGCCAGCTTTATTTACAGAGCATATTTTAAACCTCACTTGACCACAAATGCAATACATAGACACGATAGGCTATACGGTTTATGTACATTTATAATGCTAAGTCTGTGTAATATAGCAATAAAGTAAAACACAAATAGAAGACAAATAGAATAACATCTCTATGGTGGAGAGGTTAGTGCACCCGGTGAGGGGGAAGGGGGTTGTGGGTTTGAATCCCCTGGTGTAAAAATATTGCCAAGCTTTACTGTACCAAGCCTTTCTCATGAAACCCCTTAAAAGCTTCTTGAGTAAGTGTGCCACCATACAACAATATACAGCAATATGCCTCCATCCACCAGAGGGCAGGCTCCAAAAACATTAATATAAGGAGAAATTTAATGTTGACTTTCAAGTGTAAAAATCATGTTTACAGCCTGGTACAAAAGATGGCTAAGTTTTTACAACGTGACAACTCTTTTTTTTATTTATACGTCCGTTTATGCTATCTAAAAATATTGTTTTACTGTGCAGTAAAAGAATAACTGCCGTTTTATTGTCCTGTAATAATGACAATATCGGGACCAATGGGAGGAAGACATCTATGTTTTACACAATCATTGCTCTGTACCTAAAGCAAATTTTCACCTGCTCCATCCTTGTTTGAACATCTCTTTCTAATAGGTTCTTTTCTTCTGATTGGATAAAAGAAGAAAAGTATTTATTTGTTTGCTGTATAGCTTTATGACAGTAATATCTAAATTTTCCTTTATGCAGTCTTTCATGTATGTTTTTTCTGCTTTGTTTACAGTGTGAAACATAATCATTTTTACAGCCAGAATATTTTATTACAACTTTGCCCTTTAAAGATATCACTATAATCTAAAGTACTACACAACAAAAGTAACTAAAGTGGATAAAAATGTATCCAAACCTATAAGCAGAGTCCTCCTACATGAGAAAGAGAAGAGTATTAAAAGAGCTAATGTGAGGGGGGAAGGTGGGCATCGTTTAAAGACAAATTAAATAAATTGTTCAACCATTATTCAATTATGATCAATTTAGGTGGAATCTAAATTAAAATAAAATATTAGGATTTATAATTTATATTATCTAGAAAGAGTTAAATAGAGTTAAAACAAATGACTTTTTTTTGCCAATGAACAAGTCACACATTTCCATTTGAACATACACGGACGGCTCTTGACGATTTGCTTGTATTCATGATTTCTATGACCTTTATGCCTCAGTCTTAGTGTGTATTGGGGCCCCTTGATACCTTGTGCTGGGGCCTCCCAAATTTTTAGAGGCACCTCTGCCTATAACATAAACACATTCAAATAATGAAGAGCCACACACACTCTTAACATTTGTATTAAAAACCAAGTATATAAGTAAAAGTAACCTTATCGCTATTCGGAGGTCGCAACAGTGAAGTATTTCACAAGAGTATTTGACTCTATAGTAGCCATGTAAATGTTTGTTAGCTCAGTAGGTTAGGTTTTTGGTCAGTGGTTGATTTCATTGGCATAAATATCTGAGGTAAATAAGTAACTGTTCTCTAAAAACAAATCTGTCAGAACATTAGTCAAAATTAGACTCTCTTCTCGTTTAAACGCCTCATATCCCTTTGTCCTTGAACAGAACCACGGAGTCCACTTAAAGGGGAAGTGAGAGGTTATAACCTTACATTAGCGCTGACATGTTGATTGAGCCATGTTCTTCGATGATCTGTGTGACGTACCCTGAACAGTTTTAATTATTCATTAATCGTGGTGATGGGCTCGGGAGAAGGCCTATAATTGATTCTTTCAGACATTTGTCTCTCAGGCTTAAAAAAAAAGAAAGAGACTGGGACCCTCTCCAAACCCCTCAATCCTCCATCCTTCAGTTCATCTTGTCTAAGTCCTACCCATCTGTTGTGCTTCTGTGATTAAAGTTGGGCTCAAACAATGGCTAAAATCTATAACAGTGCTCACATTTAGACGAGTAGAACTTCAATTTACAGAATATATTTGTCTTTTTATCTGGTAATAGCCACAGCAATTGTTTCTACTGTTCTTTTATGCACGAGTTGAGCTCTTTGCAAACCCTTCAAGTGAGGGTTTACTGCAAATTACAAATTAAACTGATCTTAACTGAAGTATCAAAGAAGAAGAGTGTGCTTAAACACTTATCCAAGCAATTGCAAGGCTGTAATAACTGTAACACAATGGCAGCTAACTATTTTGTGAAAAATCATATATTTTTTTTGTCTAGAATAATATGGTGCACTGAGGATAAGTTTTAACCCTGCATTTTGATGCATTTTTGTAAAGGAGAGCATAAAGCCTGTGAGCTAATTCAAAGGCAGGACAGTGGGACAATACTCGATGCTGGAGTTTCTAAGTGACATGCCAGAAGCAGTGGCGCCGCACTGAAGCCATTCAGTGACATGTGATATTTATAGATCTGTGCTAACAAATATTTAATGAACATTAGCAAGGAGCTCTAACATGACAGCTCTTCTTCAGTAAAAAATACGTCACTGTGGATGGACTTGATTTGAACACAATTATGCAGTGATTTGTGCTCTTTGTGTAAGTTCCCTTTAACACAGGTGTTAGATGAACTTTTTAAATCCAGTGGACGTCATGGACCGGCTCCTCAAAAGCGTTGCAGGTAAACCTAGTGGTGCAATATTTTGGTTTTATGCAGCAAAAACCTGGAATATTATAAAGCTGACATTATTATAGTCAGAGGTTAGGTCAATATTTAAAACTTGTGAAAAACAGCCTATTCACTACTCTTTTATTTAGATTTTTAAAAATATTTCAAAGCTTTGTTTTTGAATTTTGAGATCCTAATTGTAAATTTTTTTTTTTTTAAAGTTAGGATGTTGAACTTTGAATTACTCAGTTTGTTGTAGACGTTCTATCACATAGTTTCATGTGATGCAGCATTTTGGGGACTCAAGGCAAAGTATTCAATACAGTACTCTCACCCTTACAGTTTAAACCTGTCACTGCTATTTTAAATACATAGGCAGAAAAAAACACAGGGATGTAAATAAATGTATAATATATATATATATATATATATATATATATATATATATATATATATATATATATATATATATATATATATATATATATATATATATATATATATATATATATATATATATATATATATAATGTTTAGGTAGGAGATATTATTTAATTAAATGCAGAGTAATGATGTGAATAATTAAAACCATCTGTGAAAACCAAAATAGCTGAGTTCATTGGACTGGTATTAAAAAAGCTACATAGAAACTGAATGCAAGATGACTTTAAGTATTCAACTTTTTATATGTTTTTGCAACAGATTATTAAGTGCTGGTAATACTCCCACTGAGCTCCCTCTATATATATATATATATATATATATATATATATATATATATATATATATATATATATATATATATATATTATCCAACTCAAAGTAAATCTTGTCCAAACTCATTTTTAGATAACATTTTCCGTGTTTATTTTCAGTTTTGTTTTAAATTAGTTGAACTTGAAAGTGTGTTGTACCACACTTGACCGCAGAGGAGCGCTGTTCTATCATTTTGACGCCCAAAGCCAAACCTGAGAGACAAATACGTCCTGCGTCATCACGTACGTCCAGTTCCTTAGCACCTCCCCACAGCGTCCTCTCCACGCGCTGTTGTTGTGATTGACAGACAGGAGTCATGTTAAACTTTCGATTCCCCGTCCGCCGTCACAACTATACTTTAATCACTTGAACGCGATGTCGGACTGTTTGATGAAAGAGATGGAGAGTTTATCTTTCAGTCCACTGAAGCCCGAGGAGCGGTCAGGCGACGACAGGAGCTTCCTTTTGGTGGATGATCAGGAAAACCTCCAGGTAAAGTGAGCTAACACCCGATGCTAAGCTAAAAGATGCTAACTGTTTACATGAACTAGCTGCAAGGCACTGACAATATAAAAACAAAACAGTCGTTGCTCAAAGACAATAAAGACGAGTTACTTTTAATTTGGCAAGATTCATAGCCTTCTTGTTACAAACAAAGATGGCGTTTAAAAGTGCTACTTAACGAACTAAAACAATAGTTGAGTATGTCATGCTGCATTACTTTATGCTAAAAATCGGTCATTTTTGGCCTTAAGATTTTCTCTTTTACACATTTTTTTTATGACACAACACTATACCCATGTGAAACGTAAGAATGCCATTACCTAAACTCGTATATAATGCATAATAATGTAGTATGTTCCGTTCGTCATGCGTTACTACCTTGTCTTAGCTGAGTCTTACAGAATTACCAACACACTAGGAATACTGTCTCTAAAATAGTACTTGTAGAAACTATTAAAAGCCAGACAACTCATTGGGAAAGTCCCTGGTGAATCATTCCCTGCTAACCCACAGGGAGGAACAACTTAAAATGAATTGTTGTTTCACGGTTCAAAGTCCTGCCATGTGACAACAACGCGTCAACTGTAAGGTTAGCTTACTGAATGCAACCTGTTCCGTCAGCTGGGAAACGTGTCCCACTGTTTAGTGTTACACTTCCATTCTTTATGTCTGTGTGAGTTACATTACTAAACTACAGAGTCTTAATTATAAAACTGTTGTGACACCATTTAGTATAATTCGGTTTATCTTCTCCTACTTGAGAGAATAAAAAGAAAATACTACAGAAATTCACTACAGAATATGCATTTAGAGTGAAAAAAACCAACAGTTTAGTAGCATCTCTTTTTACAAACCAAAACGGTGAAAAGAGAATGACCGCCTAAAATAGTCAGGAATTTAATTCAATGTCAACTTTTTATGTAAAATGTAAAATAATCTTGATTAAAATGCTATGTGGCCTAATGTGTGAAGTGTCAACATTTATTAAACCAGAAAAGACATGGCAGCAATATCAGTCCAAATCAGAATCCGCTTTATTGGCCAAGTTTGTAGCATTTACAAGGAATTTGGTTCCTGCAGCTGTTGTCACTCAGTTACTAGACACATTACAGTTGGAGATTTAAACATAGACCTAAATATAATAATTATAAAATATACTGTATAAAAATATGCTATATATAGTAGGAGAGTAGTGCAAAAATGCAGTTGAGCAAAGTATAGCTTTAAAGTTGTTTTGATGGTTCTCTGACATGAAAGAACAAAAAGCTCTCTTTTGTAAATACTGTGCATCTAGATCAACAGAGACATTGGAAGGTAATTTGACAAGCCACATTATAATTGAATGGTAACACAGATCCAAACAAACTTCCTACACATTTTTAAAATAAATTCACATATTCATATACAACAGTCCAATGCAATCCTGAACAGTTACATAGTGCTGGATTAAAACATTATTTGTATGTTGTCAGACATTTAGAAATTTAGATAAAATTTAGATAAATACAATTTTTGAGACCTTAGAAGTGACCAAATGTTGCATTGAAGTCACAAAACCCATTTTTAATAGTTGAGATTTAAATTGTTCTGCAGTGTATATTTTGCCAGTAAATGCTAAATGCTATGTGGATTAAATAATTTTGATTGCAACTGTTTTCAATTGAGTTTTTGCACCAGGTTACCAAGTTAACTGTGTGTTATATTTAACCCTACTCATTGCTGTCTCTGTTCTCTCTTCAGGTTCGTGATGAGTCTGAGTTTTTGGATAAACTGGGCTGTGGGGATGTGGCTGGAGTCAAGGTGCTGTCCATCTTTGGAAACACAGGAGATGGAAAGTCTCACACCCTTAACCACATCCTGTTCGGAGGAAAGGATGTGTTCATCACCTCAAAGTCACCCAGCTCCTGCACCGTAGGGGTGTGGGCCGCCTATGACCCTACTCGGAGCCTGGTCGCCCTGGATACGGAGGGCCTGTTGGGGGCAGCAGCCAATCAGAACCAAAGGATGAGGCTTCTCTTAAAGGTAAAGTGACAGGTTTTAATACTTTTACAATACCTAAGTAATAGAAGTAGCAGTAGTTAATATTAATGTGCCACCCACAGAGATTCAGATCTGGAAGTGAGTGGTGTTACTTAAACAGAAGTACACCTGTTTATTTAAATTGTAATGTTAACATGGCTAGACTTTTCTTCTCTAATCCCTCATCCCTGTTTTTTTTCCAGGTGCTGGCGGTGTCTGACATTGTTGTGTATCGAACTCGAGCCGAGCGTCTTCACAACGACATGTTCCAGTTCCTGAGTAGTGCCTCCGGGGCCTACCTCAAACACTTCACCCCGGAGCTGAGGGCCCTGTCCAGCCGCTGTGGGCTCGACGTGCCTCTGTCCTGTCTCGGACCAGCTGTCATTGTGTTCCAGGAGACGACGCACACACAGCTGCTTGGTTGTGGTAGGAAACTCCACTAAAAACATTTATTAGTCTCCAGAAGTGTGATTCAGTTCATAACATCCTTTATAAAACTTAATATACCTTTAAACAGCGC
The DNA here is from genome assembly GCA_024349245.1 of Neodontobutis hainanensis. Taxonomy (NCBI): domain Eukaryota; kingdom Metazoa; phylum Chordata; class Actinopteri; order Gobiiformes; family Odontobutidae; genus Neodontobutis; species Neodontobutis hainanensis. The sequence goes on from JALDNG010000020.1 coordinate 670,868, forward strand.
TAGATTGTTTCAGATTAAACAGCTCAATAATTCCACTCTATACTCAAAACAAAAGTCAAGTGGCACTTCAAGACCAGATAAAGTGCAGTGTTTTTCACACACTGGCAAATGTTTGGGGAGTCTATTGGCCTCATCGTAGACTCAACATGAGGCAAAAATAGATTGAATTGTTTGGAGATGGAATTTGTGATGTTAAAGTACATATTCAGGTCCCATCTATGAGTCTGTAGCATCAATCTGGGCTTGTGTCTGTTCTGTGATTTTTGAAACTGCACTCATAATGACTTGGTTGTAAGAGGACTTTCATTGTGAGCCTGTGAGGTGATGGCTTATTTTTACACATTCTGAGTAACACTGAAGCTGTTATTCTTCAGAGAAAGTTTAGAAGGGTTATAGTTGTAGTCTGTACTACAACTCTCCAGAAAACCAGTGCTGCATGATCTGCACAAGCAGGGGATGCAAACAAGAGACAGAAGAGCGACGCTCAACTGAAGGATTAGCAAAACATTAGTAAAGCTCGTTAAGTTACTTTCGTCACGGCAGCTGAAACTTTTGGCTGATACAGCTCCAGATGAATGAGGACAACCTTTTATTTCTACAGTAATATTGTTTCACATAAAGGACTGTTATACATGTGTTTATATGGGTCTATATTCATTAAGTACACTGAAAGTTAATTAGGATCTGCTTTTTGCCAAAAAAATTAAATAAGGGTGGAGTAGAGTGGAATGGAATTGTCTCCCTGACTTCAGTTGCTTATAAAGACCTCAAATTAATTCTAATGAGTTTTGCGGGTGATATAAAACAAAAACTAAGTAATAGGAAGCCCATTATTGTAGTTTCTTTGACATTGACCAAGCTCTTTTAAAGGTCTTGTTGTGGTTATATTTAAAACAGTAAATAATTGGCAAGAAACGCTTTGGTGACTTTTTCTCATTTCCAATTCTTTACCGTCTGTTCTTCTCTGCTGCAGACTCCAAAGGGCCTGGTCACGCAGACATGTTGCTCCACAAGCGTTTCCACGACCTGAGTTTGGCGACAGATGCTTTCAGTTCAGTGCAGTACGTCGGGACTCAGACCATCACGCCTCCCACAGACTACGGCCTGCTGCTGGAGGCTGTGACTCAGCAAGTGAAGAACACTCACACCCGCTCCCCTCGCCAGCCCGGGATCGTGTTTCGGGCTCTGGAGGTGAGCAGCGCAGTGATGGCAAACTAATGCAAACTAGATCATTTGAATGTATTGTCTGCTTCTTTTCAGTTTGCATCTTGTTTTAATCTCAGACTTATGTTTTTTTATCTCCTCAGGCCTTGAGTGAACGCTTCTGTGGAGAGCTGTCTGATGAAAAAAATACGCTGTACTCATTTTTTCCCGATGAATACTTCACCTGTTCTGCTGTTTGTCTCAGCTGCAAGTAAGTTCTTCTGGGAAATAATAGACACAATGCCATTTTCTGTTTCTACAAGCCTTATGTTAGAAAGAGAACATTTTCAAACACCATGGTAACCTCATTGTCGTTTACATAAAAAATGTCTAATCTGTGTCTCATTTTAAGAAGGTAATACACTTTGTGTGAAAGTTAAAAAAAGATTTTGATGGAGCCTGAAGAAAAAGGGAAATTTTTTTTAGGTCTTTTGTGTAAAAGCTGTTTGAATGCAGCCAATGAGGAGGACATACAAACAAAAAGACTGTAAAATGAAAACAGCACTTTTTGGTGCTGTTTTCTAATAGTTATTGCTATTATAGCTTTGTCATGTTCATCAGAATAGATTTTTTATTATTTCACACAATTTTCCCCAAATCTTTATGTAATAAAAAAAATAAAGTGAAGTAAATATGTTTTGGATTATTATGGAAAGTATGGAAGATCATTTTTGTCATTTTCTGGTCTGGAAATGACTGGGAAAAGTAAACGGGGATAAACAATGCTCAATGTTTTTTACACCTTTTTAAATATTACTTTTTACTTCCAAAAATAAATTACAATATTCATTTGCAGATTTATACTCGGTGGTTCCTTTTTCCTCGACTTTTGCAGAATCCATTTATAGAGTCTCATCTCAAGTTAGATCAATTTGCATTTTTCTATATGTACCATCTTAAACATTCATTGCCTCAAATTACATTTTTGTAATTACTTTATTAACATTAAGATTTTTGTCAGAAATTTGAAACTTTTAAAACTCTACAATTTTTCTAACATGCTATATTTTTCTGTCCGTCTAGTGCTAGGTGTAAGAATGGGATGAACCACTTACGAGACAGGGTCCCTCACATGGCAGACGGCCTGTGTCAGTACGCACACCAGTTCAACAACAAGGTCCTTATCTGTAAGGTAAGACGCAGCTCTCGTAGTCTAAACGTGTAATATTCCCAGCATTTTCTGTTAATCATTTATTTCCTGGCTCTTTTAGAGATGCTATGAATCAGGCAGAGAGGTGATTGTTGTGCCCAAAACCTCGGCTTCCTCTGACAACCCCTGGTTTGGACTGGCCAAGTATGCCTGGTCTGGGTAGGTAGCTCTGAATCCACAAACACACATATATTTTAATGACCAGTACACCTAGTCTTGTGTTGTCCTCGCTCTCAGGTACGTCCTGGAGTGTGCCAGCTGTGGTGTGATCTACCGGAGCAGACAGTACTGGATGGGAAACCAGGATCCTGAGAGCGGTGTGGTGCGCTCTGAGGTCAAGCACGTTTGGGAGGGGGTGAGTAACCCGCCTACATCTCTTATTAATACTTGAGTTATATTGTTTCGGCTACAGAACGTGTAACAAAGGCTTCAGGAAGTAGCAAAAACTAATTGAGTAAGTAAAACTAACACTTTCTCCTGTCTAATTTAAACATTGCTTAAAAATATTTTGAAACTAAAGACAGAATAAACTTAGTGAAGGCAACAATGTGTTCAGACCATTGATTGTTTATATAGTGGATATAATCCGCCCATTGGTCCCCTATTCACTGATATTGTCGTTAAGACTCGGCAATAAAATGGCCGTTACAACCAGGCTTTTTGGCTTTTATTCCATAGTAAAACAATAGTTTTTAGATAGCATAAACAGACGTAATAATCAATCCCCCCCAGAGTTGTCACGTAGTAAAAACTTAGCTCTAGAGACGGCTCCGGTCAAAAAAGGGGGAAACTTGTGTTTTCTTTAAACCTCTCGAAGGCTAAAATTCTGCTGGCTTGTGAGTTGTTAACTGAATAGGTCTCACATGGTGATCAAAAATACCAATATATTTCCAGTAACTAAATCATTTTTAGCGCAGTTAGGTAAACTGACAATCGCTCAAGATACGCAGCATGCTGCGCATTAATGTAATTAATGTAATTAATTATCAAATAATTCTGCGTACCCCTGAAATATCCTCACGTACCCCTAGGGGTATGCGTAACCGTGTTTGGGAAACACTGAGGTAGAACATTCCGCCTTTTTATTAGACCACATTTGTCATTACTGCAAATTTTACACCAAAATATCTCAAAAACAAAATTGAACAATAAAACTTGGTCACTAAAAAAAACTGATCATACTAAACACATTTTGACAAAATATGCAGTTACAGTGTTTTGCCTTTGAAGAGCAGCATAGCTCACCAAATAAACAAAATACAATTACTTCTACAGTTTTGTCTTAGCATACTTTAACACTCCGCCAAATTTCTGTTCAGCTGCAAACCACTGTACTTGGCTAAAGAAATACTCTATGGTCAACAAAATACTACAACATTTTTCTGCATGTGGTGAGCTTTCTTCTGGTTCTCCATAGAGCTGCTACTCTGATTGTTTCCTATGAAGCTAATGGACTATTTATCCTCACGCACAGCATCAGCCCTACTTCACAAAACACATCACTTTAAGATCACAAAGGATTTATTCTACCTGGTTCTCCTCTGCCTTACATTACAGGTTAACTTTATAACTTCTCTTTTTTCCCTTTTAGTCCGACTTATTTCTGACGACCCACCAGAACGCAGCTCAGCGAGTCCTGGACGGGATGAACTTTGTGATCCAGTCGGTGTCAGAGTATAGCACTGGTCCCACTAAAGCCGTCACTGGCTGGCTCACAGACCAAGTGGCCCCACCGTACTGGAGACCCAACACTGACATCACTGTGAGTCTAAAGAAGGATATTTATATCATTGTTATCTCACTGGCTGTAAACAGAATGATGTGGTCTTTAGGCCTGTCACAGCTGTCAGAAGGTGTTTGAGGAGTCCGAGAGGAAGCATCACTGTCGCTCTTGTGGAGAGGGTTTCTGTCACCCCTGCTCCAGTCACAGGATGCCGGTGCCGGAGCGGGGCTGGGGCAGTGGTCCCGTCAGAGTCTGTCAGGCCTGTTACCGACAGGGAGGGCCGCCCGACACCAGCACCCAGGGTGAGACTGTCACGCACCGGAAAATTAATTCAATTTATTTTAAGTATCAGTGTTAGTTTGCAGCTTAACTTAATCTCAAGTACTTACCACTTTTTTTCTTTATATTAAAAATGTTCACTCAAGAGAGCAGCCTCCATTAGCTCTCTTTTATTAGACATGTCCCAATACCACTTACGTTTGAGCACACACCAATCTCAAATACAGAAACATACTTATGAACAACACATCGTTCAGATTTTTGTCAGTGAGTTATTTTGAAAGACAATTTTTGAGCCTCTTGAGTTTAACAAAGCAACATTTCCCTAATTTAATGTCTTAATTTACAGTAAATGATGTCCAATTGATGCTATATTTGAAAAATGGGAACAAAAACCTCACCCTGCAGTGAGTCAAACTGATATTGGTGCATACTGAGTACAAGTCTCTGATATGAGACAACCCTAATAATAATATATAAACCATGGCAAAAATGAGTCAGATATAAGAAATGTCACTATTTCAGAACTACTGTTGCCATTTGGACAAATTCAGTTTCTGTGTTGAATTAAGATGAAAATTAATAATTGAGTTAAAAAAGACAACAGTAAAAAAACATTGGTCATTTACCAAATCATTTCATACGCAAGTAATGTTTTTGTATGTTTTTTGTCGTCAGTTTGTAAGGTAGAGTCTCGGGGGCTCATCGCTCGCAGAGTCACTGAGGTGGCCCAGTCGACGCTGGACATGGTCTCTACAGCTGTGGACTACCCCCTCTGTGAGTGACAGGCTTATTTATTATATACTATATTTAGTGCTGGGCAAGTTAACGCGTTATTATTGCGTTAACGCATTAATGAATTAACGCTGACAATTATTTTATCGAGCATTAAGGTCGGTCGATTAGTATTGTGAAAGATGTCGGTCTGAAGAACATTCTTAGGATCGTAACAAATGCCTGCACGTATGAGCCGCCCTCATGACGCACCCTCACAAGAAGAATACACGAGTTGTATGAAAAGGAGAGGACGACAAAAGCAAAGGCGTTACAACGTGCACCAACTGTTGCCCTCACCGGGACTACTGGACATCGTTAGGCAACCATTATTACCCCTGCGTTACAGTGCATTATATTGATGAACAGCAGCTGCACTCACATGCTCTGACTGTAATGAACACACAAGAGAGACATTTATATTGTTTACATTGTTATAATGTTATGATCGAGGCTCTGGACATAACTTGTTTTTCTATAACAAACTAAACAAAATATTAATGCAGTGGCAAATATTTTTGGTTTAATATTTAATTTGATTACATTAATGCTTAAGTTGCGATTTACAAGAAATATTTTAACTGTGTTTGCAAACCAAATGTTATTGCACTTTTGTTCAAATAGCAGTTTTTTCAAAATAAAAGTATGCAATACACAAATTTTAATTCATTATTAAATTTTTTGAATAATGCGATTTATTGCAATTAATCGCGATTAAACGCTTTAATTGTTGCCCAGCACTAATTATATTCTAACTGTGGGTCAGTGTGTATCTATAGTTTACACCTAAAAAAAACTGAAAATAAGTCTGAGCTCTCATTCTCATTTTATTATTTTTATCCTGTTAGCAGTTCTCGCTCATTTAAATTAAAACGACTGCTGTATGCACGGTGCTAAAGGCCAAAATGAAATTGAAATGAGCGTCTACTCTACGTATATATTGTTTTGAAATGATTCAGCTCAGCCTCAAGGCAATAGTATCAAACAAAGTCAGCCATTGGCTCCTTTGCTTGGCTTGTTTCTCACAAATATCTGCTAACCTAAACTGCTCCAGCTTTGTTAAACTCTTAATTTTGGTTCCTTTCCTCAGATTTTGTAAAAGAAGTAGCGCGACCCGACTACTGGGTCCCCGACCAGGACATCACTCAGTGCCATCAGTGCTCCAAACCCTTCACTCCGGTCATGTCCAAGCACCACTGTCGAGCCTGCGGGCAGGGCGTGTGCGGCCCCTGCTCCACACACTTCAAACCTGTCCCGTCTCGAGGTTGGGATCACCCGGTCAGAGTTTGCGACAGCTGCCACGCTCGCACCGACCCTTTGTAAGAAACACAAGCAGGAATGTTATTTCCCAGAGTGCACTCGGTCTTCCTCAGAGCGTCCACAAAAGCACAGTTACTCTAAAAGTGCTGATTGTGAACAAAAGGGAATAGATTAAGACCAAATCTGAATAATACTATAAGTGGACAACAAGCTTTTTTTTGTTCTTTTTAAAGAGGTATTTCATCTAAAAACCCTCGAAAGATGGAGGTCCGCTTCACTTCTTCAGTGCTAGACAAATGGAAAAGCAGGACACTTAAATAACAAGCAACTGCAGAAGCTTGACTCCGACCTGCACTCGTTTCTTTTTATTGATTCTTTTTTGCACAAACCTGCAGCTGTCTTTTACTGCAGTGGACTCAATGAAACTACAGAAGAAAAATAAACAGGGATGATGTGGACTTTTAACCTTTTGTTCTTTAAAAAGTATCCATCAAACAATGTAAACCACTCAATGTCTTTATAGAGTAGATTTTGCATATGCGCTTTCAGGAATAGTCACTTTTTTTTTATCTCTGTTTAGGTTTATTTCAATTGATTCAAACTTTATTTAGTCTCAAAGATTATTCAGGAGTTGTCATTTACATGGGGAATATAATTATCAAAATGAAAATAACATACAGTCAAATTTGCAAAAACATCCAAATTTCTCTGAAGATTGTGGATTTTGGGAACAAAGAGGAATTCAACATAGTTCCGGTTAAGCTAAAAATGTATGTAAAACAGTTGTTTAACAAAACAAAGAGTTATTAGTACATTTAGTTTATTACCAAATAGACAATATAACGCATAACAACAGTCTAATAAAATTAAAACGGAATCATTAAGACAGTTACATATGAATCCATTGTCAGTGTTTCAAAATGATCCAATAACATGTCTTTTTAACATGTTAAAAAGAGGTACTCAACAACACCAATGACACAAATGAGTTCTTATGTTAACACTATTTATGAATGAATACATTTTAAATATATTGTTAAGCCCATTGACACTTTAACAGAGCATTGTTTACAATTTTTATTTTACAGAAAAATATGTCCAATCAGGTTTAAATGGAGAACGTAGGACACAAAAAGTAAATCTGAGGAGAGTAGAGAGCAGCAGTATCGGAGGAGCTGATGAGTATGAGTACAAGAGGGTCTGATATCAGTGAGTACAGGCATTAAAAAAAAAAAAAAAGTCAGACATAGGAACACGGGAACCAATCGGACGACAGCTCATGTGATATTTCTGTGGCCTTACCCTTTCTGTTTTTGACTCCAATCCTATAAATCTGTCTAGTATATTTGTGAATTGACTCTATCCAGTTGCATTATTTTGTGTGGACCGCTAGGAGGTGCTGTATCCTTTGTTTGTAATGCAGTCCCTCTTATGAGAGGTCAGACTGTAAGTTTGTGGGTTTATGTATTTACAAAAGAAAAAACGGCAACCAGACAGAAGTCACGAGACATTTTTGTGGCCTTACACTTCCTGGTCATGTTTCTTCAATGACAATAAAAAAAATAGCCTTGTTTTAACTTTATCATACACTGCACTTTTACTCTGGTCGAATGTCTGTGGTCACATGTTTATAATTTTAGGTTTTATAAAGAGATGACAGATATAGGTTTGGAGAGACAAGAGCTGCTTGTGCCTTTTATAAAATCTAATTTCCTTTTGCCCCAAAGATAATTTTTTACTCCACATTTGTGCATTAGACTTGATACTTTTACTGGTATTTAGCACTAAACATTCCAGTGTATAGAAATGCTTTTATTGTTAACAGATGGAGAAATATCTCACTGAGGATTTTCATTGGAGCAGGCTCTGAGTTGAAATAATGCTTGAGAAACGTAAAATATAACCAGTTACAAATAAAATATACAGAATTCAGATGGAAGTTGTCATTTTTAAAGCAAAACATACAAATGAAAATAAATCACACTTTGCACATTCTTTGACAAAAGTTTTAAATCTGATGTTTTATTTTTTTATTTTATTTAATTTATCTGATGTGTGCAGTATTTAAAGGGAAAGTGCAGTATTTTGTAAAAGGGGGTTTATGAGATTTTTGGGGATATAGCTCACTTATTTTCTTCAGTAGAACAGAAACCGGATGTCACACATTTACACATTTTTAAAGGTTTTATGTTTTTACTTGCCCCATTTACAGCCACACATGGTGTCGTTTCTGTGGCATTGCTCCCGTCTGCTTCTCCAAACTGAGAGTGTGCTCACGACTGTCTACTGAAGAGAATAAATCCCCTCCAAGTATCTAAACCAGGGGTCGTCAATCACCCGAGGTCCGCTTAGTTAACGTTCCGTCCGGAAAATTTTAATAAAAGGATATGTGAATATAATTATTTAAAGTAAAGTCTAATTTATTCCACACCTACAGCCTCTTAAACAAAATGGAGATGGATGAATGTCCACTGTATTCTGTATTTTATCCTTTGTTTACATGAGGAAGATGTTTGAGTGTTTAGCTTTCACCAACACAGCTCACAGACAAAAGGAAAAAACTACAAAATCAAAAGAGGCTAAAGCTCAAGACCTGGTGGTTTATTGACAACAGCCTGGAATCCTGCATATAATGCCTAGTACTCCTTTATATATGTGTGAGAACATTTTAAATACAAAATCATCAAATCAAGCCAAAACATATTTGTTAAACAAATATGACAAAAATGCAGTCATAATTGATCTCTTTCTATTGTCATTCCTCTGAAAACAACAGGAACAAGGGAAAATGTACTGAGCATTTCTTTAGCATTAGCTGTTGCTAAAAAATAACTGTTACTGTTAATTATTGGCAACAGCTAATGCTAACGCAACTTAAGGAAGACTTAGCTTAACCTTTGTCACTTATCTCCAAACCCTCCTTTCACACCTTTTCTGTTTTTAATCACCCCTATGAACATGTGTTGTGTTCAAATGAACATGTGTTGTGTTCAAATGAACATGTGTTGTGTTCAAATGAACATGTGTTGTGTTCAAATGAACATGTGTTGTGTTCAAATGAACGCAAATAGCTTGAGCTAATTACTCACGTTGTTTGTAAATGAGGTCAAATATGCGACAAACGAGTCAAGTACCTAACTTGCGACAGAATAAAGAAGTTGACAGACAAATGTACAACTCACCACATTATACGTCCTCACTTTCTTCTGAGTCTTTTTAATCCCGACATGAAAAAGGTCCAGTTCTGGATTCATTCTCTGATTATCACAGCAGCCTGGACTAGAGGACAAAGTGCTGTTGTTCAGCTTTGACACTGACACAGAGCTGAGGAGCTGCATTTTCTGATTAAAAGAAACGTTCCCTCTCCGTCCATAAAGTCAGTGAATCTTCGTTATGTTTTGCCAAGGCTTAACTTTTAGATTTTAGTCGTTTCTAACGCATTATCGGGCTACACTAAACATATTGAAATTTCCCGCTGTTCTGTCCGTAACCATAGTAACCTGAGGACCCGCGCGTGTAGACGTAGCTGTCCTAGAAGTGCCGGTTCAAAATAAGGTTTTACACAATGCGCTTGTAATTATGAATAATTTCTTGCTTTCATTCATTACACTGATTTTACTGGTTTAATCATTTGGACATCAGTTTATAAATGATTATAAGTTCCCTTTGACCTATATTTAAAAGCACTAATGGTTGCAGAGGTGTGTAATCTAATCTATTCTACGGTATAAGTGCTTTTAATATTGGGATTTTCAAGACATCTTAAAACCCTGCTATACCTTGAAACCAGTTATCCTCCCAAAATCCTCTCTGACTGTGCACAGGCTGAGAAAACCTTTACATGAGATTGAACAAGTTGATATGAGGAAGTTTATAATATACAAAAGTAAAAAGCCACTTAAAAGCTCTAGACACACGGAGCCCTGTTACCAGAGCCGGCCGAGCCACTATGCGACCCTTGCAATTGCAAAGGGCCCCGTGGCCAGCAGAGGGCCCCCTTTGAGTCACTGCTATATAGTGGGTTGAAAAAAATCATACATCAAAAGTAACATAAAATAAATAAATAAAAAGAAATGGGCCTACAGTGCTCTTTATCAGGCATCATGATAAGCACAGTTGTTTTTTATTTAGTTCTTTATTATGGCGAGTTCCCCGCGAATCTTGACCCTGACTGACCCCTATGATGTCACTCGTCATCCGGTCAGTGTCTGTCAGTCAGTTACTCCAGCGTCGACGATGTCTGACAAGAAACGAAAATATCTTTCTGAAAAACGACAAAAGAAAAGGCTGGAAGAAGAGAAGAAGCAAGAAGATAAAGGTACATAAACCTGTAGGCTTAATTTTCCGATACCTGTATAGATAATCTGCAGTCTAAAAGTCTTATATTGTGATGCAAACAGCGTGCTTTTCGGCGCCTCCCGCTTTTTTCTCGTCATTTTGGGTGACTTGGATCTGAGAGGGTCCGTCTGATTATAATTTCACGAAGTCATCTGAAGCCATTCCATAGCTTAATGTGAGGGACAGAATACTATTTACATCATTAAATTAAAGTTTACGGAAACTCGTTTTTCCTCGTCAATCATTCTCCATTCAGTAACTTTATTCCAACAGCGCGCGCGCCTCGTGCATGGCAAAACTCTCTTCAGTATATGATATATTCACATTATAATGCTTGATCTGTAGATAAAAGGCTGTGGATTTGCATAAGATGACTTCTTTTTCTTTATTTGTATTTTACAAAGCATTAAGAATGATCATGTGACCAACAGTTTGATGTAAATAATTTACTAAACACTTACTAAATGTCCATTTTACATTTGAAATAAAAAAAAATGAATAAAGGTTTAGCTGAAGGAATTGTGGATAAAGCATCTGGACTTTTATGTTTGGTCCAAATCTAAATGTCAGGTTGTTCCTTCCTGGACTCTGCTCTCAGATCTCCGTCATAAAAAAGCCATGTCCTTTTTCTGTGATGCCTGAAAAACAGAAAAAATAAAGATCATGACCATTACCCAGTGGCTTTGTAAACAACACAAACTCCATAAATCTCTCATTTACCTGCGAGCTGAAAATATTCTGGTTCAGTACAGATTCATCCACATTTGATACAACTGATGTCCTGTCACGTCTGTGTAAGACTGTCCCGTTGTGATCAGACGGATCCTCGTGAAACAACAGCGGAGAGATACCCAGCTGAAACAAAATCATCGAATAACAGGTCAGATTGATGTTGTACATTGTCTCATACTAATCATCCATTCAAATATAGCCTGTTAAGCTACTACTCTGCATCACTCCTTTCATTTTAAACCTGAATATAAGCTCTCCTGTGTCATGTGACTTTATTCTAACATTAAGGCCTCCATTGGATCACCACTGCCATGGTGATTCCTCTTTTCCAAGCTTCTTTAATAATGACTTTCTTCTCCCAGTTCAACTCTGGGTTACTCTGGTCTGGGGAGGATAAGCCTGAGACATTTGTTCCATCATTGTTTCCTTACATTTTCTTTTTTGTATCATTTAAAAACAGCTATAATTGTTTCTTTGCATGATCTACACTCTACAGTATAAAAACTTTTACCTCTCTGTAGAAGTCCCTCGCTGCCATAGACAGAGCAATGAGGCTGACTGTGTCCCCGCTCCGTCGGATCAGTTTCACGATGTCGTCGTGCTCCGAGGACTCGACCGGTTCTCCGTTAACGGCCAACACCAGGTCCCCGTCCTTCATCCCTGCCTCTTCAGCCGGACTCCCACTGTCCACCTCCCGCAGCACGTGTACTGGACACAGACAGAGAGATTAGCACATAAAAACAGAAAAAAACTGAAAAAAAAAACACAGGAAAAACACACTAACAAGGCTGACACAACTTCTACTGTCAGTGCAAGAAGGTAGGCTATTTAAAGCAACACTACATACCCCTCAGTTGTTCAGCGTTGGTGTTTATGTGCATGTCATTTGCGTTGTTGTGGTCTTATGTTCCTGAGGGTGCACATTTGACTTTAACTGTTATCAGCTCAAGCCAAATGGGAAATGTGTCCATGAGATATGTTCACAGTAAAAGTGAACCGTGTTTTATCTAATGTGACTGTCAGCCATGAATTACATTCTTCTGAAATCCCTAAAAGAACACATTCCAGCGTCCGTGGACCTGCGTGTGTATTTTCTGTCACTCCTGTCTTCACAGAGGTTTGTTCACGTCAGGTCAAAGTCTGAGTGACCAGGTACAGACCTTATGTGTCACTCATTTAACCACACACAGGTTTATTCTTAACATGTTACGTATTAGTGATGCTTCATTAACGGCAGAGGAATAAAGACAGCAGATCTTGTTTGTCATTTAGACCTAAACCTAACGTTGGCTCTAGTCCTTGTTAAGACCTGTGTTTGGTTCTAGTTTACATCACGTTTACTCTTGGTTTGGTCCTGCTTTTGCTCTGTTTGTTTTGTCCAAAGTTACATCCTTGCTTTGGCAGAGGTTTAGTCCTGCTTTAATCTTGGTTTAGACTTGTTTTACCTTTGCTGGAACCGTATGTATGTTTTATTGTAACAGTAGACAGTGCTCTTGTTTCTGTGTCTCACCGATCCTCTGAGTGACGGCCAGCCGCTCTTGTCGGAGCAGAAACCCGTAGCCGTCCTTCCCTTTGACCAGGTCCATGGTTCTGGGAATGTGTGAGAAACTGCTGCAGCATTCGGCCACTTCAGGAACAATAGGTATTTTCCTTTTAATAAAAGACGACTCACTAACTCTGTCTATGACCAGGAGCGTCACCGAGTCCTGGCTCTTCTTCATCTGAGGACAAAACAAAGAACACAGAACTGAGTCTACACTATAATGTTTAAACAGTTTTGCATGAGCCTAATTTTAATAAATGTTTTATAAATTTACTTTTTTTGTTAAGAACATACATAAGACACAACCACATGGCCAGGATGTAGCCTCAGGCTAATTACCAGCCGTTGTCCATATTCTCACACATTCTTCAGTGCAACAGACAATGGAGGCAAGGAGGGTTAAGTGTCTTGCCCAAGGACACAACAACAGTATGAACTGTGGAGAGTGGGAATCAAACTGCCAACCTTCCGGTTATAGGACAAGTACTCTACCACTGAGCCACTGCGTCTAAAAAAGATGTCCAGATAAGTCTGAAGGGCTTATTGTCACAAGACCCCGGGCCCCAGGGCAGATGGCAACAGTCGGGCTTATACCACCACCAGTGTGTGACTGTGGAGTGAATGAATAATGGGAGCACTCTGAGTCTCCAGAAGCACAATATAAATCAAATAAATTATCATAACAATAATTATGATTAATATTATTGTTGTTATTATTATTATTTATATTCAGAGTATTATTATTATTATAATAAATTGTTCAGCTATATCGTGATGGACTATTGTGACAGACACTGTCTTCTAGGGATGGGCTCAAGCCTGACTGTTTAGATGGTTTCTAACTGGCTTACACAGAAAATGTTTGCAAAATGAATATACTTTAGATGAAAATCTGGTCATTGATTGGATAAGCAACCTCTGAGAATTTAAAGTCACCCATTCACCCACACATGTCCGTGTGAGTGTGAGGAGAAAGCACCGTGCATGGAAAGAACAGGCACAGTAAAGTAATGGGTTTCTGTTTGAGAGACAAGTGAGTGAACCACTCTCTGTGCAGCTCCTGCAGTATTGTGTGACATATTAAAGTCAAACATTTATGATAAGAGCCATATTTGTGACAGAACTGTGAAAATTGTAATGGTCCCCTCTGTGACACACGTCTGTGAAAAGCTGCCGAGGGAGCTGTGCGTCTGTACCGTTCTGTTGAGAGAGGACTGTGAGAGAGTGGCTGCTCTGATGCCGTTGATCCAGACGAGTTTGTCTCCGGAGCACACCCCTGCCCTTTCTGCTGGACCCCCGCTCACTGTGCTCAGGATGAACTGACGTCTTTGACCTGGAAATACAGCAATATTTATTCATTTAGTCAACGGCTAAAAAGACAAGCTTGAGCTTATCTGAGTTTTCAGAAAGTTATGTATTTGTATTTGTACAAGTGAGTACCTTCCAGTGACGTGACTTTAAATCCCAAACCAAGCTCTGGGTCTCGTCTGATGTGACATATTCTGGGTCTGCAGCAGTGTTCACCTTTAGATGCTTTGACCAACGCCTGCAGGTCCCGTCCTTGAGACACAGCCTGGACAAGACAGAGCACAGTCAAAATAAACGTAATGTCCAAATCCAAAGAACATCAGTGGTGTTTCTGCAAACCACTGAAACATGACATATCACGGAAAAACTTGAAAGTACAACCAAAAGACCTTTCTTTCTTTCTAAATGTAGAGACAGAAAACGAAATCTCTTTTGGCCAATACCTAAAGACAATATACACCGCCCACCTGCTCATATTCCTCTTTTCTCAAAACCAGGAGGAAAAGGTAACAGCCACAGAACTGGATCTTCCTCACAAACTGCAACAAAAAAAAATCAAGATACTCATGTTTTAATATCATGTAGGTTTTATGTTCTTAAAGGGAAATTATTTGAGAATGGTTTTGTAAAAAAAAAGACTGACCCGGTGGAAGTCCGTGTTGTCGACGTACTCCTCGTTAACCTCCAGGACTCTGTCTCCCAGCTTCAGGCCGCTCTGGTCAGCCGGACTCCAGGCATCGACCCCGCTGACCTCCAGACCTCTGTCCCAGCGCAGACAGAAGCCAAAACTCTGTCCCTCCTCACGCTTCAGGCGGCACTGCCGGGGCGCCAGGATCTCATCTGGATCGGAGGAACACCAGCGTGGGGTCACGTGGAAATATCTGACTTAGACTAATTATTATTATTGTTTTTATGTCACCTCCACAGTCCTCTGGCTAAAACTTAACTTAATTCTAGAATGATGCTGGGTAATGGCAGCAGTAAACTGTTTAAACGATGGAGCTACACTCACCAGGATCATCAGAGATGTTCAGAGCTGGATTATCAATGCCTTCCTTTGGATTAAATGTGAAACTAAAAGAGAATATGAAAGGCAATAATAGAGCGCATTTAATACAAAAAAGCAAGTCAATGTGCAATATGTCTGTGAAGGTTCTCAGTCATCCAGGACATCTTGAAAGAAAGGTTTAAGCAAAAGCATCTGGACTCAGTTTTCTGAGATGCTTTGACTTAAACCGTTTTTTTTTTCAATGTGCATTATGGTTGAAAACAGGTGAGAAAGGTTATAGAGTGTCTGAGTAATGAAAAGGGCTGTTACTTCACAATAATAATATTACTCAAGTAAAACCAGAGCAGCGGGTAATCCATAGAAAGAGAACGAAAGAGCTGGTTTACTGGACAAAGAGGTCAAGTCATGTTTTCTTTACGTGGGGATCGAGGTTCGACCCACCAACATTTACATATTTAGAAATGAGGCTTCAAAAACATATTTTGTTCCTCCAAAATGTTCTCAAAAGTATGTTTCAAGAACAAAAACAAACATGTTTTAATTGAAAAAGTTGCATATGTACTTTGATAAAGGTTGAGTGTGTGTTTTTTTTGGCAGCATCTAGTGGAAAAAGTACAAAGGTATAGAGCAGGTAAAAAAAATCTATGGTAGCCCCGTAGGGACATACTTTTTTCCCATGAACAAACCTAGATGTAATAAGTCAAAGTGGTTTTTTGATGACACACAAGAACTCTCCTGACGTCTGCTCAAACTTCAAGGTTTAGCACTTATTGGAAAATGGTTATGAAGAACAGATTATCTATTACGATAAGACGTCCTGTCCTTATCAAAGCCATTATGTCATCACAATAAGGAAGTGAGCGCCACTCGCTCGCAGCTGTATTTTACGTCTGACAACAGTGAACACAAATGTAAACCAGGTCCATGTCCTGTGTTTAAGAAAGAGAAGGCACAGCTCAGGTGGATCTTACCGAGGGTAGTCCGCAGCGTCCCGACAGACTGTAGACAGAGACAATTATCAACATGATTACACTCTCACCGGATGATTTGTAATCATCACGTTTTCTTGTTATGTGAAAGTCAGGCAGGGGTTTAATATTGTTAGAGCAGTTTTCTTACATTTTCAGCCCTGTTTTTACATTTTTATTTTTAACCAGGCTAAGACTAGGATTAAATTGGGGCTAAACTACACCAGTGTATGACTAAAACACATCTTGACTGAGTTGTATGGTACGGGTCAGTACAGCATGGCCCTTTATTTCTTTATTTACAATAAAAAGAGAGTCAATTTGTCAAAAGAGTAAGAGCTGTTTACTGCTGCATTAAAAAATTAGAAGAACACCGTTTATTTTTGGCTTTCTCAACAATTTTCAATCAGTTATGCTCAAGCTTAATGTTTAGTGTTTTTTTTTATTCATAAAGCAAAATCTGTACGATGCCAATGTTTTATAAAACTGAAAACACTGGCCTTGTTTTTAAAAAAGAACATTTAGCAGGTTTTACTCTTGTTTTGAGCCGCAGTAATGATTATCTGTTAAGACATTGCATTCTTCTTCTGTTGTTGGGTCACTCTTTTCGTTTTCACTTTTAAACACCTTGGTATATCTCAGCTAATTGCTCTCTGACAGAAAAGTAAGCCCTTGTTTGAGATAATTGACACTTTTAACATTGAGCAAACAAAATTTATATTCATTAGACGGGTTTGATTGTAACCTATTTTCAATGCCATATGTCAAAAAGCTATCGACAGAAACACATTTACACAAAGGACGAGCATCTATAGTGAACAGTTCTATTAAAAACACAGAGCTGCTGTACCTGTTTGAGTCTTCATGCTGAGCGTCTTGGTGAAATCCCTGAGCCTGTCTCTGTGGACGCACAAGGTCCACTCGGCTCAAAGGGTCAATAAAGAACCGACAGCTTCAGGTGAGTTAAACATTTACTGCTGTTAACAAAACGCTGTCAGAGGCACACACATCGAAGACAAACGCCTGAGCTCAAACTGGAATTACAACCTCCTCTGGCTGTTTATTTATGATCGTCTTACACTTATGTTCAACTGTAGGGATCAACAATAACGTTACCGAACATTTATCCTCCTCAAAGCAGGCTTTCTCCATTTCTTGAGCCTAATCGAACAACAAGTCTGTTAGTTTTTAGTAAATGAGGTTTAATGGTGTGAAATATTGTCATTGATTCTGTTACAGTAATATTAGTGGCACGTTCAGGCACATCTTGAAGCTCTTTGTAAGTTATTGTGTAAAAGCTATGCAGTTATGTTATGGATAGCTTTAATTTTGAGAAACCTTTGAGAAATTGGGATATTGTGTTGAGTAATCGTCTGATTTTAGTCTTGTTCCTTTTCAGAGATTAGTCCAGTGCTACGCTTTTCATTTTGAGTTTGTTTTCTTAGTGAGTATAAAAGAAAACACATTATACTGTAGAGTATAAAACTTAGTTTACATTTGAGAACATGAATTGTTCAGTGAAATGCTACTGAACTAAACTGACATATATTGTACTTGGACAGGACTGAACACATGGAGCTAGTGTGGCTCCTCTTTTCTTCAAACTGCAGCTGTGCTTTATTTGGTCAGACACTATATTTATTATAGTGTGTATGTTCCAGATTAACTTAACTGATGAACCAAACCAAACTACTCTTATCTTTGTGAACACTTATCTTTTTTCTTTTTTGTACAAGTTAAAAAAAACAAAAAACTCTTAATGATGAAAAAAAAAAAAAAACTTTATAATCAAAATCTAAATGTATTCAAATCCACACATACTGTGTTTTAATCGGAGTATAACCTGCCCTTATACAGTGCAGTTAAGCTTGAGGGTCAATAAAGTAAAAAAAAAAGTCTAAAAAATGTCTGTGAGGCAACGCAAGAAAAGAATGTGAAGAATGTTACTGAAAAAAGAAAGAAAAAAAACAAAAAGAATGTTCTGCTTTATTGCCGCTCCACAATCTTTTGTTCATACTTTGTGAGAAAAAAATGTGAATTTCTCAAAAAGAGAACTAAAACCTTTAAGAAGTTTTAACATACTTTACCCATTTGAGTCATTTGCAATTCTGCCACATCTTTGATTCATATTTTTTGCAGGTTGCAAAAAAACAGGTCCATCCTGCATATTCTTTAAATTCTCCACATGATTTAGTCAGTTTAGTCAGATTTCAGATTTAGTCAGTTAATATTTTAGTATGATTATTATCTTAACATGATTCTCAGTCCAATTCTTGTACTGCATTATGCCTGAACTACCACTAGGAGGCACTAGTTAACTGATATGTTCTGTCAAATACCCTGGCAGCTTGTGTGTTTTATGTAAATATCACAAGAGACTTTATTATTTGTCACCGTAACATTTAATTAAAGATTTTAAAATTACAAATCACCAGACAAAGCACATTTGTTTCATTCATAAACTCAAACATGCAGCACATATGGCTTTACTCTGCTTTAAAGAGATAGTCCAGTATTTCTTAAAAAGTAGTATCTCACAGACCACATTTTACAAAATACTGCATGGACTGTCCCTTTAAGGCAACACCAAGGTGCAAATAAAGAATGTGTTCATGTGATGTTGGCGTTAGACTGGCTCAAATCTTAAATGAATACAACAGATTGAATGCAGCACAGTTCGAGTCAGTTTGGATTCTGGCACTTTACAGTAGTGTTGTTTTAAAGATCGGACGAAAAAAAGACCAGGACCAGAGCGTAATCCAAGGGAAGAGTTGTAAAATCCTTTAGGGAGTCAGATTAAGAGCAAAAATCTTGGTTTTCAATCAATCACGAGACGAGAATAATATGGACAAACAGCTGTAGCCTGGGCCAGTTTAAAAATCCAGATTTGTCTACAACTAAATCCATTACTGAGGCAGGTGCTTTGAAAAAGCTCTTAAGCTGCTCTTAAATACAACACTACTTAACATTTTTAATTAATACGCCTAGCTACACCTATATTTCCCTGAATTTCCTGAACAGAAGGCACTAAACATCCCTTTATTGCATTCCCATTGTTAAAAGTCACCCTGAAAATGCACTTAAAATGAAATGGAAGACAAATTACTTTATAACTGGTTAGCTTTTTTTTTAATAAACATTTGATAAAACCCGTTTTAAATATACATTTTTTTTCCTTGTTGAGGAAACCCACTTTTACTGTGAACAGTGTCATTCACATTGAACCTGAGACCGTTCCATCGACAGCTCTTGTTTAGATCCGGAGTAGGGAACAGTCTTTAGTCTGCCGTTTGAAAACTGCGTCAAACAGAAAGTTACTCGCAACATTTCTTTGTCAAAAAGCAGTATCTGTCTTTACCCAGTGTTACTCTGAGAGGGAGCCCCGCTTTTAATGTCAAAGAACCATCCACTTGACTTTGTGGTAGAATATTTTAAGTACATGTCCAGTCTTCGACCCATCTTTAATGATTATTTAGTATAACTCATTCTTTCAAAATGATATGAAATGGTTGGAAAAGCTGGTGTAGGTTCAAAGTGAGTAGTAATCTCATTCACATGTATAAAATGAGTCAGGATTATAAATAAAAACAGAAACCCACGAGTGAACGACACGAGGTGAAACTGCTTAATCGTTTCTCCATTTTCTTGAAAAAGCAGCCTTTTTCAACAAGTTTGCATGAATGTATGATGCATGTGTATGTTTTCTGGAAAAGCATCCTTATGAAAATACCCCACTGCAGTTGTTAAATTCAAGTACCATTTTCTAGTTTCTAGTTTTCTGTCTGAAATAAACCCCTCCGTTACATTAAGATCAATCTTTATTATGCTGCTTTAGTGTCCTGCTGCGCTCACAGGGACAGTTAATGCCCCGATGGTTTGTGGCTCACGTCATCTTTTTCCAGCATCTTCAGCGTCTCTTTGACTCCTTTCTCCACGCGGCGGAAGTGCAGCCTCTTCCACCAACTCGGCTGCTGCTTTCGACCCCACTCCAGATCTCGGAGGAAAACCTAAACAGGATATGATAAAAAAAATAAATAATAATAAAGAGACACAAAAAAGTTGCAACTGTTAACACTAGGTTAAAGTAATCCAAGTCTTAGGCTAGAAGCAGCTACGTGAACAGTAACATGATTAAACGAGATGATGCTGGAGACTGCAGGTTTGACTGTACATATACTGCTGCAATAAACACTAGAAGGATTCACTATTATTTAAAATATAGTCGGCAGATTAATTTAGGATTTTTATGGCTGAATCAAGGTGGGTACAGTGTAGAGGCAGTATTACCAGTGTCATGAATCTGCTCTGATGCCAACGTACTCGCTACATTCAATGGCATCTTCCGCTTGACATCACACAGATGAAGTTAAACTAGGCACTTAATATTGTCTGGACATTTAGTAATAAAATAATAGTTTACTCTACGATTACATTTACCACAGACATGTAAGATTAGATGCTCCTTGAACACTTGGCCTTGATGCGTAACCATGGCCAGTGTTTAGGGAGGTATTTTCAGAACTTACCTTGAGCTGCTGTTTGACCCGCGCTCGGTCCCAGGACGAGGAGTTTTCCGTTATCACGCTGAGGATCGGGTGCCAGTCTTCAGACAAGTCCGACCCTTCTGTGACCGAGGCCAGGACTTTGACTTTGCGTCCACTTTTACTCTTATCTCCTCGAACGTAAAGAGACTGCTTCCCCACGTCACTCAGATGATTCAGGTACAGACTGCACAAATTGTTTTTTATCAATTTCCAGGTCATTTCTAAATTCCAGGATGGTGAGGTACTTACTGCAGCGTGTGGACAGTGGGGTGCTCTCTGCAGGCGTCCACCAGCCTCAGAGCGGCGTTGTCTCCGATGTTATTGTAGGCCACGTTCAGCTCCTCCAGGCGGCTGTGCCTCTCGAGGGCTTTAGCCAGCTCCATAGCGCCCGCATCAGCCAAACCCGTGTGCATCAGGGTTAAGTGCCTCAGAGACTGGCTCTGGGGCAGGGCTTCCAGCAGAACACTCACACCAGAGTCGAGGAGAGGGTTATCACACAGTCTGCAGCAAACAGGACAACGTCAGAAACAACTGTTTTAAAGAGTTAATACTGTTGACGCTAGTCTAGCCATCCATCGTAATTCTTTTTTATAATTTCTATACAAAGCTTTAGCCTGGTCAATGGATTTCAGAGGGATTTTCAGTTTTGGAAGTCTGCTTAAACTGCAATAATGTGATGCCTTCAGTCCAGACACCACAACCTGGTCAGTCAGGGCTTTTCTCAATGTGTACGTATAAAAGACATGTACTTAGATTGTCCTCTCTGGACAGAAACAGAACCTAAAATGGCTCCTTCTGGGGTCTATGAAGAGTTTTATTTTGATGTGTTTAGACTGATAAACATTATTTGAGCAATGTTTTTGATTTTGTTCAGCTGTACATTACAACATCTTACACAATGCATCTAAAACCACCATTTTAATGAAGAAGCTCAAACCCAAACTCTTACTTCAGAGTCTCAATGGAGCTGTTGGGGTGGAGCAGGAGGTCCCTCAGGAGGATGCAGGAGTCAGGACCCAGGCTGTTAAACTGCAGGCTTCAGACACAAAACCACAGGCATGCTTTGGTTATGGGATATTAGTCTTTGTGATGAAGGTTAGTGGAAGTAAAAGAACAAGGACTTTTTGGCTAAAAACAGTCCCCTTTTGTAACAAAGTCTGTAATCGTCAAACTTCATGAAAGTCAAGTGGAGGGTCTATTCCAGTCCATTTAATACATTTTTTGTAACTCATTTGGCTCATTGCAGAGTACTTTAGTCCTGCATTAGTCTTAATCTAGTCCTGGTTTAGTCCTAGTTAGGCCAGATCTGGTTTCAGTCCAGTTTCAGTCCCTTTTCTACCTGGTCTTGGTTTAGCTAAGGTTTATACTTGGATTTAATTCTGGTTTAATTGTGTTACTCCAAGACAATACTGTGATTTATTCCTGGATTCAGTTATTGTTTTAGTCCTGCTTTCATTCCATTAAGTCATGGGGGCAGTCTTTGTTTCCTCCTGTTTCAGTTTAGTTCTAGATTAGTCCTAGTCCTGGATCTAGTGATGGTCTAACTCTGCTTTAACATTTGCTTCAGTTGTGGATTTACTGTGTGCCATTTATTGTTGGTAGTGTTTTTCAGACAGATGCATTGTCAGGAGTGACTCAGGACTTGTCACTTTTGTTATTCGATCGTGCTTCAACAGGTCCTTTAACTGTTGCAGGCTTTAGTGTCACAGCAGCTGTACTTGTTCTTACTTGAGGTGCTGCGTGTGCCTGAAGGCCGGTAAAAGGATCTGCAGCAAGTCATGAGTCAGCAAACACGAAGACAGGTCCAGCACTTCAAGATGGTAACTGCAAGAGACAGTGAACTACATTTAGTTTAAAGACAACTGTAGATCAGCTCCATTAACAGCTTTAGAGAAGAGAATATTCAGAGAGCTTTGTCTGTGATGGAGCTCTGTTACGGCCTCCTCCTACATCAGCGACTGGATTACTGAGTCAGAGCATGGTTTGTAGACGAGGCCCTGCTGTGTGAGGTGAGCTGGGTGAGTTGTACCTGGAAGGGGCGCAGGAGAGCACGGAGCTAAGCACAAAGCACTTGAGCGAGGTCATCCTGATGTTGGAGAGTCTGATGGATCTGATCGTGGACAGGACTTCAGCTGTGAGTCGGGGGTTTTGAAACTCGTACAAGAGGAACAGGAGGTCCATCAGCTCTTCAGGAGGCTGCGGTTTATTCAGCTCTGAAACAAGACGGAAAGACTTTACATTATAACAGTGTAAGGTGTCATGGTAGTTAATGTAAAAACAATGTTCATTTTAAGACTACAGGGAAAATTGTAGTGAGTACTGCACTCTTGCTATGATGAACAGTTGGACCAGGTGATGATGCAGATTTACAGAAAAAGGATCATTATACAACCAGAAGAGTGCAGAATAGGTCCCTCTTCTCACCTCTGACCAGGTATTTGCGCAGCGCCTGTGTGATCTGGGCCACTGCGCTGTTGTGGATGTTGCAGCCCAGTTGCTGAAGCAGGACTCTATTCCTGTAGTTCAACAAACCCCCCATAAAGATCGGATAGAGCTCGAACGGCTGCCTCTCGCTGAGCTGCGGCTGGTGCGGGCCGTGGACTCCCAGCAGGTTCTTCTCCACTTGGTCCAGGACGTCCTCGTTGTAGCTGTCCTCGTTACGAAACATTTCTGCGGCCAGCGTCCGAGCGATGCTGCCTTTGTTGTGAAAGCTGAACTTCTCAAACAGCTTCGGGAAGAGTTTGAGGAGGTTAAATAGAGCAAAGAGCCGCAGAGGGATGATCTTAGAGATGATGTTCATGATTGTGTTCAAGTCCTCTGTGGCCTGACCGATGACTTTGGAAACCTCCCTGTTAAAAAAGAAATGGCATTATCACTGATTCCCATCAAGACCTTTTTCACTTGTACTCCTTTGACCTGATATTACAATACACGTACTTACTGCAGTGCGACTTTACCAGAAGATGACTAACAGAGCAAACTGCAACCACTCTGGCTAGATGAAATATGGCTCCAAATACTGCGAGTATGGGCAGTGAGTATTGGCGAGTGAGGGACTACATTATACAAGTCAGATGTATCATTAGAGTAATGTTAACTTTTCTTCCCCGGGTTTGGTTTATAGTTTTATTTTGGTGGTTGGGTTTACATTTAGTGTGGAGCAGTGACCTGTACTGAACATGACCACTGGGGGCCCTATTGTTTATGTAATAAACTCTCAATGAAATTACATTAAGTCCTTAAGTCATTACGTTAACTATAGTTTAAAAGAATGTGACTATTATGTCTCATGTATTGACCAAGTCCACGGTAAGGTGTTGTGGTAGTTTAGAAGAATAACCTGGTTCTAAAAAAATATGACTTGATGATATTGTAGATATACTGTAGATATTTACAATATTAAAAAAGTACCAATTTTAAGAGATTTTAGAAAAATGTAGAGTAAAAAGAAACTTGCCCGCCCAGTATCTCCAGCGCCGACTTGTTTTCCCCCAAAACCACATAAAGTGCAGCGAGATACTCCTGCATGGCCGGTGCTGCAAACACATACTGCCGTTCCTCATGTACACTCAGCTCTCGGGGAAAATGTTTGTTGTTGTTTTTGACGCATGGAGCCAGGAAAAAGTCCAACACGTCCGTCCTGAACATAGCCAGCTGCCGTAGCTCCTCGTCCGTTTTGGTTTTCCCTCCAATCCACTGCTCCAGGTCTTTTTCGGAAAAGGATGTGCGTCTGTTTGTGACGCCATCGAAAGCCATTTTTCCCACAGTGCGCACGACGTACAGCATTAGTGAGTTTTGATGTTCTTGGATTGGCATTTCTGCTCCGCTTCCCACTCCCAGAACCTCTCCCCCAAAGTTTAGCCTCAGAAAACTAGTATAAATCCCTGAGAGCGTGCAAATAGGTGCATTAACGTCTGTCATGTGGAGAAACTGTAGCGTGGCGCAGGTTAACCAGCAGTATGAAGGCAGGAAACAGGCGGCGGCTAACTGGCTTTCCCTTTGGAGGTTGAGGTAAAGAAGCTCGATCAAAGCCTGGGCCTCTTCTTTCTGAGGAGCATTGTCGGTTTGCTGGAGCAGGCGGCTGGTGAAGTAGGCTCTCTGTTGATCCGGGTCGTTAAAGCCGCAGATCTGAACGTAACGACTCACGTATTTCGGAGGGATGCGATCCAAAGCTGACAGCCTAGTGGTAGCCATAACACTGGCCTACAAAAACAGGAAACAAGAAATGAAAAGGGTTTTAAATAATTTGGAAGATAATAATAATGCACATATATATTCTACATTTCCTTCTTAATGTTTTGATCAAAATTTTTTGCCCTTTCCTTTATTGCTTTAGAAAATTCTCTTTACAGTAAATGTTTATACTGTAATTGGTATCATGCAGACAGTACTGATGGTAGTTTAATGAAAGTTGCCAAAATGTTTTTTGATAAATATATAAAAGTATGAATGATTGAATGACAATGTTTTGATTTATTCAGCTAAGGTGATAAATCCAAATGGTGAGCAGAAAGACAATATTGATTTGTGTGAAACAAGACAAGTAGAAAGACTAATGTAGTGGGAATAAGACAAAAAAGAAAATGAAATAGTCAGAAAATGTTGTGGCATGTTAAAATATTTTATGCATTTTTTTTGCTTTGTTAATAAACGTTTTGCTGTAACATTAGAGCTGCACATTATTGATAAACAGGAACTATACACCAGTCAAACTAATCTCACTAACTGTGGAATACATTTTGTCACATGACCGACAATAATCTATTTTCAGTCAATTAAATCAATAGATGAATGGCGATGTAGTTGCCCGTTAACTGAATGTTCTCTACCATAAGCCGTCTTCAAAGGCATTTCAGAATTCCAATCAGCCTCACAACCGCTGACGATGTGTTACCACACCAGCCCAGGACCTCTACATCCAGCATCTTCACCTCCAAGATCCTCTGAGACCATCCACCCGGACAGCTGCTGCAACAATCGGTTTGAATAACCAAAGAACCTTTGCACAAACTGTCAGAAACAGTCTTAGGGAAGCTCATCTGCTCTTCGTCCTCATCGGGACCTCGACCTGACTGCAGTTTGTCGTTGGAATTGACTTGAGCGGGTAAATGCTCACATTCGATGGCGTCTGGCACAAGAGTGGTGTTCTCTTCACGGATGAATCCTGGTTTCACTGAACAGGGCAGATGGCAGACAGTGTGTGTGACGTTGTGTGGGTGAGCGGTTTGTGATTTGTGGATCTGGGATGCTCTGGATCGGCAAATACAACAGCGTGTTCCAGGTCCTGCAAAAATCCAGCAACTTCGCACAGCCTTTAAAGAGGAGTTCCTTAATCAACAACCTGATCAACTCCATACAATCAGGTCAGTATACGGTGGTCACACCAGGTACTGACTGTTTTTTGGACCTGGAATGTGGAAACACCCCTGA
Source organism: Neodontobutis hainanensis (assembly GCA_024349245.1). Taxonomy (NCBI): domain Eukaryota; kingdom Metazoa; phylum Chordata; class Actinopteri; order Gobiiformes; family Odontobutidae; genus Neodontobutis; species Neodontobutis hainanensis. The sequence goes on from JALDNG010000020.1 coordinate 697,129, forward strand.
ACCTTCCTTTTATCCACAAGGAACCTCCTAACGTCTTACTTTTGACCCTGATAATGTAGCTCACATAGCTTTTTGTGTACAAAGTGTTTTTTATGCAATTAACTGTGCATTAAAATCTGCATTAAAAACTGCTAAATGCAAAGTATTTGTGGTCCAAACCCTGGCTTTACCGCTTCGGTGGGTCCAATGATGTGGCAGCTCTAACAGGTTTGGGCATTTTTTAGGTTTTACCTTTACAAACATAAACAACACAGCACCTCAATCTGTGGAACTGTCCTGTGTTCTTGTTTTATGGAACTGTCCCGTGTTCTTGTTTTATGGAACTGTCCTGTGTTCTTGTTTTATGAAACTGTCCTGTGTTCTTGTTTTATGGAACTGTCCTGTGTTCTTGTTTAATGGAACTGTCCTGTGTTCTTGTTTTATGGAACTGTCCTGTGTTCTTGTTTTATGGAACTGTCCTGTGTTCTTGTTTTATGGAACTGTCCTGTGTTCTTGTTTTATGGAACTGTCCTGTGTTCTTGTTTTATGGAACTGTCCTGTGTTCTTGTTTTATGGAACTGTCCTGTGTTCTTGTTTTATGGAACTGTCCTGTGTTATTGTTTTATGGAACTGTCCTGTGTTCTTGTTTTATGGAACTGTCCTGTGTTATTGTTTTATGGAACTGTCCTGTGCTCTTGTTTTATGGAACTGTCCTGTGTTCTTGTTTTATGGAACTGTCCTGTGTTCTTGTTTTATGGAACTGTCCTGTGTTCTTGTTTAATGGAACTGTCCTGTGTTCTTGTTTTATGGAACTGTCCTGTGTTCTTGTTTTATGGAACTGTCCTGTGCTCTTGTTTTATGGAACTGTCCTGTGTTATTGTTTTATGGAACTGTCCTGTGCTCTTGTTTTATGGAACTGTCCTGTGTTCTTGTTTTATGGAACTGTCCTGTGTTCTTGTTTTATGGAACTGTCCTGTGTTCTTGTTTTATGGAACTGTCCTGTGTTCTTGTTTTATGGAACTGTCCTGTGTTCTTGTTTAATGGAACTGTCCTGTGTTCTTGTTTAATGGAACTGTCCTGTGTTCTTGTTTTATGGAACTGTCCTGTGTTCTTGTTTAATGGAACTGTCCTGTGTTCTTGTTTTATGGAACTGTCCTGTGTTCTTGTTTTATGGAACTGTCCTGTGTTCTTGTTTTATGGAACTGTCCTGTGTTCTTGTTTAATGGAACTGTCCTGTGTTCTTGTTTAATGGAACTGTCCTGTGTTCTTGTTTTATGGAACTGTCCTGTGTTCTTGTTTAATGGAACTGTCCTGTGTTCTTGTTTAATGGAACTGTCCTGTGTTCTTGTTTTATGGAACTGTCCTGTGTTCTTGTTTTATGGAACTGTCCTGTGTTCTTGTTTTAAAGGAACTGTCCTGTGTTCTTGTTTTATGGAACTGTCCTGTGTTCTTGTTTTATGGAACTGTCCTGTGTTCTTGTTTTATGGAACTGTCCTGTGTTCTTGTTTTATGGAACTGTCCTGTGCTCTTGTTTTATGGAACTGTCCTGTGTTCTTGTTTAATGGAACTGTCCTGTGTTCTTGTTTTATGGAACTGTCCTGTGCTCTTGTTTTATGGAACTGTCCTGTGCTCTTGTTCTGTGGAACTTACCTCCGGCAGCAAGTATTTACGAAACAGGTTGACCACTGCAACCTCTGGACGCAGCGGCTCGTTGGGATCGCTGCAGAGCTCTGTGGAGCCGATCCTGAAGTCCAGATTTATCTTCTCCAAACCGTTGAATATAAACAACACGCCTCGGGCCTGGTTCCCCTCACCGCTCAGCAGAGGGTGTCTCTTCAGGTGGAGGTATTTACGGCTAACCAGGTCCCGCAGAGAGGAGACTCTGAAGCAAACAGGAGAAAACATACTTTATAAATAGAAACTCATAAATGACCATATACATATTCAAATGAGACTCTTACTTTGAGAGCTGGCTCAGGTCCTCACAGGAGAACGGGATGAGCAGTTTGAACTGGTTCAGAGTCCTCCCTTGGCACCAGTCCAGCACCAGTTTCCGGACCACGGTGCTCTTCCCGGTGCCCACTGCTCCGTACAGCAGCACGTTCAGGCCTCGAGACGAGTTCCAGGAGGAGCTGGGCTCAAAAAGCTGCTCCACAGTCAAAGAGAGGTCCTGTCTCTGGACACTCTGAGCAGACCTCATGAGTCCGGCTCGCTCCTCGGGTTTTCTTTCTAAAATCAGAGGCTTCACGTGCATTGTCTCTGGGCTGAAGTATCCCCCGAACTGTTTCTCCTCCCGAGGAAGATGGCCGAACCACATCAACAGCCGCTGTTTGTGGATCTCCAGAGGATCTGCATCTGCATCAGAAGTTACAAGACACTTATTTACAGCAAAGGAGTCCATCTGATGTGCTTTATTTTGGCAGCAGTTTTTGAAAAGCCTCTAATATACTTTCTATACTACATCAGCATTAGATACAATGTACAAATGATTTTTTTCTTCTTCTCTCACTGTGCTCCAGAGGACAGAGCCAACCAGATGTAGAGCTACCTCGTAATGATTTACTATAGGTTTTAAATGATGTAGTTATTATATTTTGAATACTAAAGGCTCCGTAGCTTTAATTTTGTTCTATAAGAGCAACAATAGAAGGTTTACAGCAGCAGTCCGTATCACACTGGAAATGAAAAAAATTGACTTTCACCATCTCCTGCCTTAGCTTCAGCTGTTACCTCTCCATGTCCACTTAATACAAATATGGCAAGTTCGGACGCCAAACCTGCACCAGAACCCTTAAACCGAGCAATGACTTGACAAGCCTATAACATGCTCCCTAGTGTAGGTCTGAGTTGTACACATTGTTTCACTGATGAGAGCTATACCTGGTTGGGGGGCATTTGATGAGCAGTACGTCCTGGGTTGAGTGCCGTTGGTTGCACATAAACACATCTCCGCCCATGATGTCCTCCTACATTTGAGCAGCAGCTGACTCAGACTTCTGGAAAAAAACAACACACCGGTTTATAAAGCCATTGTTCTGCCCTTCACCTTACACAAATCCACTTAGACAGGCCTAAAGGTTACTCAAACCCTACAGTCAGACGGCTTACAATGAGGCACTTATGAAACCTGATCCCAGATCTGATAATGATACGTTAAAGAGCGTTTGCAGTTTGACATTTCCCTAAGGCTTCGACAACTGGGCAAGTTGACACAGCTCTGTCCTGTCTTGAGCCACTGCATATTTTTAAGAAACTACCTAGAATCATTTAATTTCTAAGAACTGTCTTCTTCTGTAAACATGGATGATCCCTGTTACCTGGAATAATGACATCACAGCCGTACCAAGCATTCTCTTGTCTATCATAACCGGTATGAAGCCTGACTGTTTCCTTGTTTTGAGTTGGTTTATTTGAGTAGTAAAGGCAGGTTAGCCAGACCATATTAGGTGTCTTAACAAATTATTGTTTAGTGGCCTGGCGTTTTGGTCATGTACTGAGATTGCTTTCTAAACTATAAAAAGCAGAAAGCTGCAGCAGTTTCTTCCATTTTAGGGCCTACATGCAGTAGATGCAGTAGTTTTATTTCATGAAGAGAACAATAAGACAAAAAGAGTAATTTAAACTGTGAAAGTTTATAAATAAAAAGGTGCATTAAGCAGTCTTTTGTCATGTGACTGTTAATAAGTAGAATATGACAAGCTTTATTGGAGAAACATTGTTTTTCCTTTCAATTCTCATTTTCTTATATAATCCTAGTTTATTATTTATTTGACAGGGACCATGTGCAAACACATTAATCTAACAAAAGAAAAGAGGCTTTACACCAGATTTAGCTAAAGCTAATTTCCATCTGCAGTCCCTGGACAGATAAAACATTAAAATACAATAAAATGCATGCATCAATAACCCACAAATCAGCATTCATACTTCAACCTATTCACACTATGCATAACATTTAACTTTCTAAAACTGCTACAGTAAAACCTAACCCAACCTAAAAACCTTACAAACTACCATAAACATAATCAGTGCTGACAAATGGTTTTCTAATAATACTTTTTTAATATTTATGAGAAAAGTCTCTCAGGTCGGAGGTCAGAGAATGAGAAGGCTGTCTGTGCAAAGGCAGAGCTTCTTTTGGGTGCAGTCATTTTGACTCGTGGACCTATTCGTTCTAGAAGTCTGTTCTGAACAGAGCTGTACAAAACGCTTCAGTGGTGGAGGTTCACTGTTATTAAGGATCTTAAAAATTAATCGTACATTTGAGTACACATTTTGATTCTCAAAATTTAGCATTTTTAATTGACTAAACCTTTGACAATGATGATGTCTAAGTGGTTTTTTTATCTAATACTTTTAAAGCTTGGTTATAAAGTCATTTTATTCGTTTTAATGTTGCCTCACTTGTTTGAGACCAACAGGAAATACAAGAGTTAAAATGAGAGACGATCATTGCATCCAGATATAGTTTTGCTGCATCATAGGTGAGCATTTGAAAAATATGACTAAAAATTTAAATATTCTATATTAAAGTATTAGACTTTTTTTTGTTTTTTACATGCTTTTAACTCCAAATGTTGGTTCTAAAATGAATAAAATTAAAAATTACAAAAATACACATTGGTCGTTTTGAGCTTCATAACATTTGGATTATTGGTTATGTAACTCTTGTCTCTAAAAACATGAACAAAACCAAAACAGTACAGCTCCAGTGGAAACGTGCATTACGTGCTTCCAGTACCACATTCTTTTTTATTAAAAAAAAAACATTAATGACCTCCTAACACTGTATTTTTCACTGAAGATAATAAATCACAGAGAAGTTCCCATTGTCAAAAAGGGTCCCAAAAATAAAAATAAAAATAGAAATAAAAAAATAAAAACCTCCTTTTGACATTTTGGTTTCAAACTGTGCCCGACCTATAGTGCATCCACAATGTAAACATGTGTTCTGACACTCAAACACGTCTGCTTGAACTTGCGGTCAGCTGTTTTTCTGCAAATACACCCACAATCAGATCAAACACTGCAGCACAAGTTAACCACACTTCAGCTTGAGTTGAAATGAGAGCAAGTGTGACGGCTGGGGCAGGGCTGTTTGTTCAGACAGGTGCTGAGAGTCATACATTACACATACATTCACTACAGTCAATAAAAACTGGTTTTATTATTTCAAAAAAGGTAATGAATAATGAATATTGCCTTGTTTAAAGTAAAACCTTGTGTATAAAAAGTATATAAAGATGGGCAGAGACAGCACTTCTGTCTCACAGAAGGTTTGACAAAGATTCTCAGTTCACTTTATGTTCTCCAAGTTTAATGTTGAGTTTGACTTTTAGAGATTATAACTTTAGTATGAGAAGTGGCCTATGCATGTGCCAAAAAAAAAAAAAACTAAGCTTAAACTTAAAAATCTCTTTATCTCTTTAACATTACCAAATATAGACAGCTTGACTAAATGTAAATGTAAATGTAAATCCTCACAGTTAATTATATTGAAGACACATTGCTCTTCTGTGATTGTAGTTAAACCAAATGGCTATTTTTTGGGCTTTGTGTTATCAGACTATGACCTTAATTGAAAAGAGATAAGATAAGCTTTCAATGCTCTCTGTTTTTAATCAGTCCACTCCGTTTTATTGCCTGTAATAAAAAGGTAAGGTTATCCTCTCTTTTGCCTACACTGTCTATCTTTATATACAGGCTATGGTTTTATCTTCACCAACCTTTGCAGTGGACTCATCCTCATGTCTGCTTGCTCTTGAAAAAAGAGCACTCTGTGGAGAAATAAAAAAACACAGACTGTGAAACAGGAGCCAAAACAAAGGGTTACAGCAACAATTAATACGCACTAAGTTGCTTGTAATCACTACAACTTGCTGCAATAATAGGTTTAAATATATAAGCTATAAGACTAGATAATGGTTTGGGAAGGTTATATGTATTAAACATCTGGTCTAACAACATTTTTGGGCCATTTTTATTATTAGCTCATTGTTTTCTGCTGAAAATGGCAGTTCCTTTAAAAGGATGTACCAGCTGAAAAAAAGAAACACATTATAAAAACTTTAACACCTCATGGACTCAATGCAGATTATGATCGGAAATGGTTTTCTTTATAAAGGATATCGTAGAAGGTCTTTAGCTTTTAGACGTTATTTATTGAAGGTATTTAGTCTTTTTTTCCATATGTTTTATTCAGATGGAACTTCCTTTTAAAAGAATGACAGCAGACCGCACAATGATCTGAAGAAAGCTGAAGGGTTATCTGTTGAATAAAATACATGGTTTATGGAGACAGTGAGTGTGCGATGTTTTGTTGAATATGGAGAATTGAATATGGTCATAACACTGTAATGTGCTATTGTAAATATTGTATGCTAAAAAAAGGCTGTAAATGGCTTTTCCTTCTTTGTGTGCAGTGACAGTCTAAGTGCTTAAAGGGGTGGAAATATGAATGCAGCCAGAATAAAAAAATAAAAAAGTCCAATGACTATATAGCACAAATTTACTTCCCTCTTCTCTGTGACATCTGATAGCTACACCGAAAGTCAGTGCTCACAATGTTCCATAAACATTAAAAACAATAAAAACTCAGCGTTCTCCAATCTGTGACCATACAAATGATTATTTTAAAAACTGTATGACACCAGCTGCTTTATGAACTGCCTATACACAACTGGACAGCCATACAAAAGCCATGTCATTGAAAGTAAAAAGAGTCAAATACCAAAATCGCGTCCCTCGTCCGTCTTCACGACCGGAAGTTGGTGTTAGCTCATTGTTATTAATTTGTCCATCGTGTCGTTTGTTGCACCGTCCATCTGTTGACTGTAATCCAGAGGAGTCAATGACAAATGACAAGTGTACTCTGTTAAATATTACATGGTGAGTTCCCACGTCGAGTGTTCCGCTACAGCCGAGAACACTGTGAGGCACGTCCGGGTAGTTTCTTTCACAATAAAATGTCAAAGTGTTAGCCGTTAGCAAGCGCAGTAACGGAATTTATTCACATGAAACATTTGCGTACGAAAAATTATCCATATTACAATTTATTTGAAAATAAAAAAGATTAAGATCCAGAAAGGAGACAAGAACTTAATATATAAAACATAGAAAAAAGACAATACAATTAGTATTATTATTTGCTATTTATAATTAGATTTTTTTTCCATTTAAATTATTTAGGAGCCAAAGATTACAGAATAAAAAACTTTCATTTATTCCAAAATGTTATAATTATTCTTTTAAATAAATAAATGTACATTTTAGTTTTTTAATTTCAATAATTTAGAATAAGTAAAAAATAATGTATAGATTGCTTATATTTTTACTATATTATTATTCAAGACTGATATATATATAAATTGTCTACAATTTCGAATACTGAGTCATTTTTATAAAAGTGCATTTTTGAACTTGACCCATTTGATTCTGAGGCGTTGAGCAATAGTGCCACCTGCTGGGTGTTGGGGGCTTTGGAGGCTGGGTGAACTCCGCAGATATTTAATCACAGTTGTGGACACGTGAAGGTATATTTGATAATGTGTTTAGGGCGTCCGGGGAAATAAGTGTAATAAGTATAATTTCTAGTATTCTGGCGTATTTTAACAGCTGTTATGATATTACTGTAGAGCTAGTACGATTATTGGAACAATTAGTTTTTACTAACTCAGGTCAAATCTTTGAAGATAGACTGTTCAAAACTAGAGCAAAGACTTAAAGTCAAACCATCTTCAAAGACCAACCCTTTTTTATCTTGGACACACATACTTTGTGAAGTGGGTCTATATGATGTCAGTACATTTGAGCTACATTTGAGTCTTACATTTCAAAACATGAGTAAAGAAAAGATTTATGCTTCATAGAAAACACAGGCGCATACAGATGAGTACCCTACCCCTTGTATAAAAATGTGAAATAACACCAGAATAATTGATCCACAGATAATGGATACAGATTTTCTCACATTCTAAAACATATTAAGCTTAAAACCTGACACTTTACTATCTATGATATATGAATATGAACTAGAAACTATTGGTTTTACAGCCTACTTTTTATACAAATATGAATTTTTATCTTTTTATTTAAAAAATGTATTTATGTGGTCTAATAAATTTTAGACTGTGGAAATCACTGCAGCTGTTCCTGTGATACCTTCTGCCTCTCTTTGCTCTAATCTGACAGGATTTATAACAGAATGGAAAATATTCTTTGCTGGCTCCAACATTAGCAAAGTTGTGCAACTTCCTGTTTGTGTTCTTGCTGTAACTGTCTCTGAATCCACTTCTGACCTGGTTTTATTCTGACTGTAGTTTGTCTCCAGTCACTAACCTTTGTGTCCCATTGCTACATTAACTTTATTGTTTTTGTATTAGATTAATAAAGCTCTTCTCTTACTGTGAATATTTTACAGCGCATATTGAATCTCACGCTTCTGCCCATTTTCCTTGTCACGCCTAAACACAAAGCCAATCGCATGCGAACAGAGACATCCAATCAACCAGGCTGTAAACATCATTTGTAAAGTTGCCATTAGATTTCTCCTTATATTTCTGCTTTTGGAGCCTGCCCTCTGGTGGACGGAGGTATATCGCTGTATGGTGGCGCCCTTTCTGAAGGGGTTCCATGAGAGAGGCTCAGGTCACTGCTGTGAGAGAGGATTGAAGGAGAAACTGCAGAGGCTTCTTTTTGTTTTTGTCTTCTTTTTTTTTAACTAAAGAAAAAAAACACTTAATTGTTAATTTTATTTGTGAACTATGAACAAAACTCAATATGTATGTAGAATTATATTTTTTTGGGATAGCTCTGGTTGGGGTGGCCAGACAGATTCTGGGGGTAGCCTGTGCCACCCCCAGCCACCCCGATAGCCACACCCCTGAATTTCTATTCAACATACATTTTATAATAATGATGATATCTATTAATATTATAAACAGCTAATTATTACTATAGCTGTAGATGTATTTTTGAACAGTCTTGACAAAGATGACAAACGGATAACCTATAAGTGAAGTGGGAGAATATAAAAAAAGAACGTACATATTTGTGTAAAAGTTAAATTTACCTGAAGTAGAGCAACAGTGAATGTTGCTTAGTTTAAATAAGGTCTGGTCAGAGCTTTGCTGCTGTCTGTAGGAGGGAATTACGTGATCAACAGACTTTCAGCAAGCAAGCTTCTGATTAGCTCACTGGTTACCATGCAAATGTTCCATATGCCCAGATTAGGGACTTCTGGCTCCATAAAATCAACTTTGTTGTGTCTATTTATGTATACATCCACACAAGACTAGTTTCCCCATGGGGACCAATAAAGTCTATCTTGAATCTTGAATCCTGAATGGTGGCCTCCATACTGTCCTGAAAGAGAATTAGTCTCAAGGTTTGTAACACAACGTCACACTCCTTAGGCTAAGTCTAGCTTCTTTTTCAGTCACTGGTTTTAACCTGTTGCTCTTTACAAGTGCACTTGTGTCCTTAATAACTGACCTCTCTAACCATAACATACTGCACTTTACATAAGTTTGTGTCAATATCTGATCTGAGATGTAACAGCAGCCAGGGCAGATTAATAAATCAAAACTTGTTCATGTAGGACCTACACAGCAACACCTAGAATCAGATAATAGAAAACACAACATTGATCAAATATTGAGATATTTTTCTAAGAAGAAATGAATTCAGAATGGTTTAGAATTTATAGCTATTTTAATTATTTTATATATTTTGCTCAAAATGGTACGGGTGGTGCAAGAGGTTAAAACAAAAGACACAAAAATACTTCCGATAATAAATAACATAATGCTCAATGCTTTAAAAATTATGGAAGTTTAGACAAAAAGTGTAATTAATTTCGTTTATTTTACTGTCAAGAGCCGTGTTCTTCATTTCCGTTAGGTTAAGATCAATGTTTTTTTTGTTTTTTTGTGAAGGCTGAAAACCACCGGAAGTAGTGTTCTTCCCCTCGTCGTTACCTTTTCGAGCTTCACAGTGATACTCAGCACAGTGTCAGGCTCCATCTCCTCATCACAGCACCATGGCCTCCGAAGAGCTGGCCCGCAAACTGCAGTCCCGCCTGGCAGTCACCTCCGCGGGAGACGGGGAACCGGTCCAGGAGCCTCCTCAGCCGCAGCAGAGCCCGGGCCGAGCCAGAGCCACCACGGACTCCCCGGACCACACCGCGAACACGGTGGCGGCGGGAGAAGCAGCGGGGGCCAGCGCCGACTCTCCCAACGAACTGTCCGCCAAACTGAACCGAAGGCTGGACATCAACGAGGGCAACGCGGCGCCTCGTCTCAGCCGCGTGTTTAACCCCTACACCGAGTTCAAGGAGTTCTCCCGCAAACAGATCAAAGATATGGAGGCCATGTTCAAGCGGTAAGACGTTTTATTTCACCGTTTATCCGTTTTTTATTTGTAATATTCAGGGCGACATGTTTGTAGGCTGCCGTGTGTGAATGGGGCTGATGGGATTAGGCTGCGGCGTGACGTGAAGCTCAGGTGAACGCTGTGTTTACGGACAGCCGCTGATCCAGACCCATTCATAAAAGGTTTCATGGATGTGTGCAACATTTCAGACTTAATGAAGTCCAAAAAAAATAACCAAAGATGAGTATATATCCCTTCAAACAGAACTATTAAGCCTGTCGTTTAACATCGTCACATCATATGACGCACATTTCTCAGACAACCTATCTATAATTGACTAGAACTTGCCTTGACACTACGCTGTATCACGTTAAACACCAAATGACTTATACCTAAACTGCAAATCAGACAATTATTTACAATGTTTTTGCATATATGCCGTTATTTTAAGGCCACACTTGGACACGACATTCACGTTTGGATCAAAATCTGCATCAACATTAAACGTATCTTATTTTTATGACACATCCATTAGTATGTGCACCATAGGCATTTAGAAATATATTTTTTCGCCGTCCTCTCAGTAGAGTCCCTTCTGACTATAGGGATGTTTTAGATTGGAGTACAATAAGCAGTGCAAAGCAAAGTCTGAAGAAATGCCAAGAGCTAACATGATAACAACAGACAATGCCAATAGATTTCTTCACTGTCCTCTCAGCTTTGGACCACAACACCATAGGAGTCATGGTTAGAATCTTGTTTATGGTCTTGTGTATTTTAAAATTCCAGATAAAAGATACGGGCCAAGATTACATATATTGATAAAACACAGAGAAAATGCTGTTGTTCATACTTCTTTGACTGTGTCGTGATGGGGGTGTTGTGGTGGGTTATGTTCCCACACAGTATAATCCCAGTATGATTTAAAGGGATCTAACCAAAAACATGTTGTGGGTGAGGGTTTGTAAGCAGGCTGTACACACATTCTGGCATTGGAAAGGAGGTCGAATTTAAAGGACAAAGGGACATTAGGCATTCGACTGAGATTAAGTTTGGCAAATGTGTGTGCAGTTAGTAAGTGAGTAGAGAACATTAAAGTGTGGCTTGAACTCTTATCTGCTCTTTTTATTCAAGTGTCAAGGCTCCAGCTGCTAAAGACTATAAGTTACTATTAGCATACTATTACTATTAGCTCCTAATCTTGGACTTAGGCCTTGTTTAGTCCTTGTTTAAGCCATTTAATTGCAGTAAAGTAAGTAATAGGCTATTGTTTCCTGATTAATCCTTTAAATCAGGTGCTTTAAAAAAAAACGGTAATAAAATTGACTCTTGTTTGTATTTCTACTGCACTTCTGTTTTAGACTGATATTTTTCTGAGCTGTAACACTGTGGTCCTTGGAATGTCAAATATGATATTATGAGGTGGGAAATGTTTGAAAATAACTAGACTTTGGACTATGTTATGCTGAACTTAGTAATAACATAATAAATTATTCTCTCATACGTGCTTTCAAAACCAAGTTATGGAGCAATTTAAATGAGCAGCTTGATTCTTTCTTTCTTTCTTCCTTCCTTCTTTTTTAGGTCAAGTTTATATGAGTCAGAAAATGTTAGGGTGGGCCTCGTACTATCACCAAAAATGATCTAATTCTCTTAAACAGGTGGTCCAAAGATGTGTTGCACTTATTATTTTCATATGACGTTAAAGAAGGGTGTCATTGGACTTGAATGTAAACCATAGATGTGATAAAATATGTGTCATACAGTACATTCTTGAGGCCATCCCTCGGTGTTATCCCAGTCTCTCTACTCATTTGTCTTTGGAGTTTGAAGTCAAAGCTCTGGTGGGACTTTGATGGACAGGTAATTATCTGAGGCCACTCGTCTCCGTTCCACTGTCGGATCAGTGCTGAGTGTTTCCTGTGACATGAAGCAGTCTCTGAGGTCAGAAGCAGCTGGGGCCACTTGTCTAAAGTGTATTTCAGATCAATTCAGCCTCAGGTCTCACATTGTAAAACACTTGCATCCCATTGATCCGAGTCTTCAATGTGAAGCATTTAATCGTAAGAGTTTGTATATTCAAGACTGTGAATAATTGAAACGTATTGGCTGCTGTATCATTGCACATTAGCAAAGTATGAATCACAGTTATGTCTTTGAAGCCTATTAAAATGTTTTGTTGTTGTCTCCATTGGCTCCAGTGCTGAGAGATGTCTGTGTGTGTTATTGTGCTTATTGTTCATATTGTGGGCTGTTGTCGGTGCGTTGTGTTCGAGCCGAGGATAAGGACACTGTTGTATTGAGATTGTTTTCTCATGAGCGACTCTTCTGCCCCAGCTTCATGACAGAGACCGCTTTGTACGACCCAACAATGGACATCTTAACATCAGACTGTTGTATATTTATATAGATATTTATTGGTAAAAGTGAAAGCTTTTCCAGTTTTTATATATATATATATATATATAAGTCAGCTGGTAACAGACTTGTATCATACAGTCCAAAGTTATTAGTGAGAAGAAGAAAGTAACCTTGTGAAAAAATATCACGGCGTGACGTGACCTGGTACTACAGATACAGCTCAAAAGGCTTTTAATTTCCTGGTAAAACTGGACATAGTTAAGTTTTTGGGTTCTTATTAAAGTAAAATAATGGGGTACAATAGAATATACAGATACAATTCTTCCAAAGAACAGGGACATAATCACTTTTTGATTTTGTATCTACTGCTCATTTTACATTAATGTTCTGCCACGGTATTTGTGTATTTATGAATTTTTTTACCACGATTATTATTAAACTTTGAAAACTCGGTATAGCTTCAAAAGTGTTCTTGTTCCATGCCTTGTAGGGGACCTTGAATGCACCACATGTGAGGCCATTAGACATTCAGGCAACACTACAACATGGCATAATCATTTCAAAAATATTGTGCATTAAATATAGTGATAAGAGAGACTTTGCTGTTTAGAACCCAGTATTGTCAGTTCCTTTGCAGGATTATAATTCCACCAAATTCTATTCCCCTTTACTTAATATATGGACAGATATTTGTTCAGGTGAGACATTGTAAAGTCCCTTGTTTTGACAGTAGGTCTGAAAAGATGCACATATATACTAGAGCTGATACACTGACTATTTACTGCTTTAAAACCACAACTTTTTCCAAATGTCTCTATAATGTTGCCATTTTAGAGACTCCCTTTAAAAAAGAAAAACACAGGTGTCACATGCAGCGGTCACGTGACTGCGTTGAACTAGCAGCACTAAACACTAATGTTATGTTGTTTGATTGTTTGCTTTTTATAACGAAAGCTAACCGTCCCGTCTGTTTTCGTGACAGTTGAGTTGTGTCCCACAGGAATCCTGAAACTGGAGCACACTGTGGTTTGTGGCTGACACTGAGCTGAAGACTGCTGCTTATCTCACCTCCCTGTTCTCAAGGCTTCACTCCACTTTTCTGAAAAAAGCCCTGTCTTTCTGCTTGTTTCTCCGTAAACAGGAAGTTACATTGGACAGTTTTAGCACAAAATCTCCACTCCATAAGCTCTTCATTTTAAATTGAGATTTTGTATTGGTTTTGAAAACACTCTGAGGATCTCAAAGAACTACAATGAAACTGTAAATGCTTAGGGACAAGAAGAATCAAAGATGTGGTATATTGAGGAATGAAAAGAAAGAAAATGGCTGGTATTATTCAGGAAAAGGTCAATGAGAGTTGCATCTGATAAACGCTATCTGTGACTGTTACTTCAGAAATGTAGATAGAGTCTGCAGAAATAACACTCACAAGAAAAACGAGAGGTCAGGTGTGTTGCTGCAGAAGAATGTGAAGTGGGATTAACTCTGCCTCCCGGAATAATCCAAAAGATGATCCAAAAGTGCACCAATTCAGCATTCACATACAGCTTTGGGTATCCATTAAATTATATCATTGTACATCAATAGCTTACCGATACAATCTGGAAGACCATGAAGTATCCACCGTTCACTTGTGTTGCAGACAAGACGAGACAACTCTGATTTCTTGGGTTTAGCTGTCTATCGTCCAATCAACAGACTGCAGCGTGAGTAGCTTCACCTTTTGGAAAAGCAGTGGACTACACTAAATACCCAAGTGTGTCCAGAATAGAGTCCTCTTTTTTTAAAGACTCGTCAAACCTAATGTAGAGAAGGCCCCATAGACTCTGCATCGGCTGTGTTCCCTAGTTTCTGCAATATAACAGTGACTTTTATATATATACTGGTTGGCATTGGCATAATTGCCCTGTAAACTAATAAAAATGCTCCAGAGCACTGAAACACCCAACCTTTGAGTGAAAAGTTTTATTTATAACATCTTTGCTGCCTGTTCTAAATGGCAAAAGCTGGATAATGAAAGTTAATACTCTGAAACTCCGACTGTGAGTGCACTGAAAATATATCTCCACTGTCTTTTACATCTTTGAAAAATGAAGATGGTAGCTTTTATTATAAAAGCCTTGTGCATAAATTGCTACCAAGTCAAATCAGCGTTTACGGCTGAGAGGTTAAATCATTTTATTTGCTGGTCTATTTTCTACAGTGCATCTCTAATCTCAAGCACTGCAGACCCGTTTCCTGTGACTTTACGCCCTCTATGTTTGGTTTCAATTGGATCAAAGTCTTTTCTGCTGAGACTGGGCCATTGTTTGGTTTTCCACTGGGTTTTCCCTCGAGGGCCGCGGTCCTGGTTCACAGATGGGACTTGATAAGACCTCATTCAGACCCGGACTGAAGGCTGCAGTGTGGTTCTAAATGGTCTAAACTCATAACTGGCTGGTCTTGTGTGGATTATGTTTTGTTTGCCAGAGATTGGTTTAGTGTTGTTGATCTGGTTCAGCGAGACCAGTCCCCTTTGGGCGTCCGCCTGTGACCCACTTTAGTCCTGATATAGACCGAGTGGTCCAAAAGAGTGGTTTACTTAACTGTCCATTAAACTGTGATTGATTCTGCAAAAAACAGGACCAAACCGAGGCTACATCGGGACTAAACCAGGACTAAACCAGGACTAAACCAGGACTAAACCAGGACTAAACCAGAGCAAAAGATGGACTGAACCAGGACCAAACCAAACAAGAAATAAAACCATACCTAAATCCTGAACTAAGCCAAGCTAAAACCAGAACCATACTGGGACCATACATAGTCCAAGCCAATCCTTGAGTAAACCAGGAGTTAACTGGGACAAAATTTAAAATAGAATTGGGAGTATGCCCTAAACCAGCACTATCCTGAGATTAAACCAGGCCTGATTAAACCAAACCTAAACCTGGACTGAATCAAGACTAATACACACTAAAACATGGGCTAACCCAAGATTAAAACTAAACGTGTAACGAGTAAAAGGACTAAATCCAGGGCAAAAAACAGAGCCTAATCAAGACTAAATCGGGTCTTGATTTGGACTTCACCAGGGCTATACCAGGGTTAAACTAAGACCAAAACAGGGCTAAAAAAGAACTAATAAAATTCTAATCTTAAACTAAAACGAATCAGTCCCAGACTAAACCAAAACCGTGCAAGAATTTAACATGGGCTAACCCCAGACTAAACCAGGACCAAGGCTCAAACAAGTCAGAATGAAATCTGGGAGTAAACCAGGAAAGAAATCTGGATTAACTCATGACCAAACCCAGGTTAAACAAATATTCAGGACAAAACATGGTCTAATTTAGGACTTGACCAAGACCAAGGCCCAACCAAGTCAGAGTCAAACCTAATCCTAGGAGTAAACCAGGACAAAACTAACCTGACTCCTGAGGCTAAACCTGGACTGAATCAAAATTCAACTGCAACTAAACCAGAACTACGCTAAACCATGAAACTCAAAATCTTGACAAAAACCTCAAAGAAAATGTTAAAGGTTTAATCCTGACCCACTGTTCTTCTAAAACGAGCCGTTGTCCTACAGTTTCTGAGGAAGTGACCTACATGACTCAAAAATAACAGAAAGAGGAGCAGACGCAGAGAAAGTGCCTGGAGCTGAGTCATGTTTAATTCACACTGAGCTCACAACAATGAGGCCCAGACCTGAACTTCCCTTTTTAAGTCCATCGTGAGTTTTATTTGACAAAGAAGTAAAATGTGGAACTATATACTTCCCAGGATTTATTGTAGTAAACAAATATTTAATATAAGGTATGTATGAAGAGAAACAGGAAGAACTTAACCTAAATTAACTCCTTCCAAGTAATTATTATTTGATTTATAGTCAGTGAGCGTTTAGACAGCTAATATCTTATTGGTCAAAAGTTTGCACGAGTTATTCCTGTTGTGTCTACTGTCACTGAGTCAATGCTCCACCGCTTCAGTTCTGAAATGACTCTTATTGGTTATTACCTGTTCACTGTGACTAAAACAGCTCCGATGGCAAGGCAATTTTATTTTTATAGCACAATTCATACACTGGGTACCTCAAAGTGCTTCAAATATAGACTTCATCAAGTACATCAAATGTAGCAGGAAAACAAGATTAGATGATGCTTGGTTTTCAGTTGTTTTTCTTTGGTTGACTTGCTTTGAACATTTCATACTTTTTGCTTCTTCGAGTTTATCCAACATTGCCAACATGACAGAGGTTATCTCACAATTAGTAACATGTTTAAAAGTCCTGTAGAAATGAAATTTAAGCACACTTTGGGTGTTCAGTTCTACGTTCTTTTTTGCCTAAAATGTTTTTTTTACTTTTTTAAAGGCCTTTAACCCATTTTCTTCTTAGCCTCATTTCCACCAAGCGGTGCCCTTAAGTTCACTATGACACGGTTTGGAAGGTGGAGTCAGTGGAGTTGATAGCATCAGCTGTGTTTATAGTGATGCCAGACCATGTTTCTGTGTGAGATTATCGTAAATTTTATCTTTTTATTATGTGGGTAACTTTATTGGCATTGACTAAATTTGGATCATCTAGTGTCTTACAGTCCAGTCATGTCTCCATTTGCTGTGCGGGTTTCGTTTGTGGGAAGAAAACACTTTCTAGGGCTTGGGGTTTTGTCTGCTTTGTCTAGTGCCCAGTTTAGTGCCAAAGACAGTGGCCCTCTGTCAGATACCTACCGCATACCAATGAGGGGCTCATTAGTCACATTAACACAGACACAACAGGACATGGTTTGCCCCTAATTCATGGGAGAAAGCTTGAGATAATCCTGACTTTGTGCAAACTTAAACTATTCTCCACTGTTTTAAGTTCAATGAGAAATGGTGTCCTGCTTCAAACCAATGTATTTTTTAATGTTTTTTTTAAGCATATTTTCAACATTTCTGAACCGTTTGTCAGAGCAGAAGTGGGTCACTTAGTCCTGATCCCAGTAGTTTGTAAGAATTGGCCGCTGATGAGTGTTTTCTAAAGCTGGATTACCTCGTTACTCCAGAGACTCTAAATCAGTTTGTGATGAAGTTATGGTGTTTCTAGACAAACCTCTCAACCTTCAACAGAAAAACAATGGCTATGTTTCTGTTTGGCGCAGATTAGAGTGTGGTGAGTGTGGGCTGGCAGCTGCTGAGAGGCTATAAATACTGCCTGTATCAGAGCTCAGCCATTGGCCGGACAGCTGCTGATAACAACTGTGAGGTAGGCAAGATACAGTATAGGGCCATATCTTGCGGCGCAGGCCTGGCGGTGATCAATACGGTGGTATATTTGCTATTTTGTGCCCGATGCAGCTACCTCGTTCCCGTCTGCGACTCTGCCAGCGCCAAGAGGTGGTGTTTAACAAAGTGAGGTGGGGCAGGGTGCAGACGGGTCAGCTGATCAAAGCACAGGTCAACAGCAGTGTGTTTGTGTTCTTTAAAGCCCAGTGCAGGTGAATTTAGGTGCACAACCACAGACTGATACTGACATCATTAAATTCCATTTGGACGGGAAGTTATTTCTTTGCAAATTCATATTGATATTGTGCTCATGCTCTGGAATAAAAATAGAATATAAATCCATTATTAAATTGGTAATTGCTAAATTGCATTTAAAAAAAAAATGTATTTATTTAAAATAAATAAAAAATTATAGAAAATTATTTGGGTTTATATCCTGAAACATTACAAACAAATGACTAATCTTCTGACTTATTTATCACTTTTTACAACCACGGCTTTATCAAAGCACAAAAGCACTGGTTGTCTTTAAAAAAATCTTTATGCTGGAGCCAGGACAGCCCATGGCTAAATAAAAATATACATGTTTTTACATTTAGTCATTTAACACGTTGTGACTGAGGAGGAAGAGAAAGAGTAAAAATCTTCCTTAAACAAGGACAAGGCAGGGCTTTAGAAGCAGAACACAGGAAACTAGTTTAGCCTCTTTACACCTGCGCTGACTCAAGTCCCGCCCTCTTTACACCTGCGTCGGCTCAAGTCCCGCCCTTTTTACACCTGCGCTTGCTCAAGTCCCGCCTCTTTACACCTGTGTCGGCTCAAGCCCCGCCCTCTTTACACCTGCGCTGGCTCAAGTACCGCCCTCTTTACACCTGCGCCGGCTCAAGTACCGCCCTCTTTACACCTGCGCCGGCTCAAGTCCCGCCTCTTTACACCTGCGCCGGCTCAAGTCCCGCCTCTTTACACCTACGCCGGCTCAAGTACCGCCCTCTTTACACCTGCGCCGGCTCAAGTCCCGCCTCTTTACACCTGCGCTGGCTCAAGTCCCGCCTCTTTATTTGGACACGCCCCACAATGAGCTTCCTTCTCCGCCAGATGCTTAATGATTGGAAAGATCGGGCACATAGAGTAAAAGTGACACTGTTTTCAATAGGTTTACCGTGAAGACAAAGCCTCCACTTTAAAAATAGGTGTTCCTTTAACATTTGTGAATGACTAATAAGCTTTTCTATCACATTATATGGCAATAGTGACCTGTCGCTTGCCAAATGAAGTGCCAACACCTAACATGTTTAGCCCATTACTTTAAAACTGTGAAATTGTAAGTGGACTCACCATTTGCAAGAAAGAGGCCCGCACCAGTGAAAACCAATAATTCAACACGTGAAGTGTAAACTAATGGCTGCCATGTTGTTTCTTGCAGCTAAAGTCTAGCGCTCATATTGTTGATTAGTCTTAATAATTAGTGATTGAAAACTTTAGTCATTAGTGAGTCACTGGAATATAACCCCACTGAAAGAAATGTTGTTGTTATTCTTTTTGAGTTGGGCGTTCTTGGGTGTGATTAACTGGACAATCACAAGTTTATCACTTACACTTACGCACAGACTGACGACACAGTTCATGTCTTTGGACGCTGGGAGGAGGTCAGACCAGTTCAGAGTCCTCAGAGAAAGGCTGTCCTGGAGCGGTCCTGAGACTGGAGCTCACCACTCAGCCACCATGACCCCCACCTGACTAGAAATGTTTAGTTTAATACTTAATTATTAAGGGTATAACGAAGGTAATTACATGCATTATCTCACCATAGAACTGAAGGAACGTACTGAACTATCCATTTGTGGTTTTGCTTTGTGTCTGTGTTGTAGATATGACACCGGTAAAGATGGTTTTATTGACCTGATGGAGCTGAAGCTGATGATGGAGAAACTGGGAGCACCTCAGACTCACCTCGGACTGAAAAACATGATCAAAGAAGTGGACGAAGACTTTGATGGGAAACTCAGCTTTAGGGAGGTGAGAGTCAAACAACACAGGCAGATATTTACTGTAGAAAAAAACAGTCTTTTCAGTTAATACATTCATAATAGACCTGTGAGCCATAATAAGTTCATCCTCTGTATCCCGGGTCTAACCAAACCTGTTGCGCCCTCAGTTCCTCCTGATCTTTCATCGTGCGGCGGCCGGAGAGCTGCAGGAGGAGAGCGGCCTCATGGCTCTGGCCCGACTCTCGGAAATCAACGTCTCCACAGAAGGAGTCATGGGGGCAAAGGACTTCTTCGAGGCCAAGGTAAGAACAAGGATTGGATCAGGGAGTATATTTTTCCAACATTATTTCTTTTACATTTGACATTTTTAATCAATCTTGAGTGAAAGCATTTGGATTATGGCCCATGTGTCCCATTCCAATCGCTTGTGGTTCACCCTCAGTTCAAACTCCAGAGGGCAAAGGTGGAATCAGGTGAGGACGGTCATAATGCCTCAGAAGACCCAGAGGAGTGCACACATTACTCCCACTTTAAAGTCCCTCAACTGGCGACATGTTGGTTATAGGCACCGCCTGGACTTTATTTATGACCCAGGACAGCCGCTCAGATCCTCTGGACACTCACTGTTGGCTGTAGGACTAACACATTTGGCTCCGAGATGCTGAACCAGCCTTGAAAAGGTGTTAGTGCACCGAGTTACACTGAGTTGTGTAAAAAGTGCTGTGAATGAGCCTGAAGTCTGCAGATTGTAGCTCGATAAAGCCAGACCATTCACAGAGCTTTATTCATTTATGCTTCCACAGTCCATTAACGTAGGAACAGGAGTTTAACACGTACAGATAACACCCTAACTCCAGGCTTTCTGGTAACGGCAAGAAAAGAAGACAGGAACACACTGTATATGTCACAGACAGACTCCAATCGGCTGCTTCTATCAGACGCTCATGAAAACATAACAGACCAGATTCTCTAGATTAAAGACGCAGCGTCACAAAACACAGTCCATAAAGCACACACACAACAGCCTCACACAGGAGTCTGCTGCTCTGTCTGATAGTTTATCGACAGTAAATTTAGTTTCTCTTAAACGGAACGCATTACTGAATTTCAGAAAAGAACTGGACAACGAAGAAACAGTTAAAGCAAAAGCATCTAGACTCAGTTTTAAAGGTGAAGACGTTCCAAGAGATTTTATCAATTCTGAGATCAACTGTAAGAGAGCTGACCTAATATCTCTAGGGAGGAGTTTCCTCTGAAACCAAACCTGATTGGACCAGGCTGTTTTGGTCTCACAGTCGTTGGTTCTGAAAGGACAGTGTGACTCCTGATGTGAGAGTCGTTAGTGACACTGTTTCAGGTGTTGTTGTTCTAGAGTAAATTGTTTTAATTAGGTTTTAGAACATTGTTGTAAATACTAGGCAACATGAATCTGAGGCCACCTCCTCTGTTCACAGAAGGGGTGTGAAGGAAGCCATTTTAGTTTCAGGTCAAACCCCTCCCTCTAGAGAGATAAGCTCAGCTCTTTTACCGGTTAATCTCAGAATTGAACAAGTCTCTTGGAATTAGAGTCTTCACCTTGAAAACTGGGTCCAGGTGCTTTTACTTTTCCTTCAAGATGACCTGGATGACTGAAAACCTCCACAGTGTTCTGTGGAGGTTAAATTGCGAGGAAGTGCCGGTAAAAAAACAGTTGAAATATTAAATGTCCTGCTTGCAGCTTTAATCAAAATAGTTATGGGATGTTGCACACTTCTGTGACTCTGAGGGTAGAATGGGGCATCTGTATCTGAAATCCTTTACCTTCCTGTCTGTCGTCTCAGGTCCAGGCTCTGTCTCAGGGGAGCAAGTTTGAAGCCGAGATCCGAGAAGAAAAAGAAGAGCGGAAGAGACAAGAGGAGGACAAGAAGCAGCGTCAGGCTGCGTTCAAGCAACTCCAGTCTGCGTTCTGCTCATGAGTTCTTCAAAAAGCAAAACACAGCACTAGCTCGAGCTTCACATCGGCGTAGGTTAAATCTGGCACAATTTGGCACTTTACATTCAAAACACAACTCACACAAATACCTCATTTAGTTCATGATGCCACAAAGATTGACGGAAAATAGCACTAAATGTGGTTTGGAAAAAGGTTTGAAGCGCCTTTTAGTGAAGTCTTGTTTAGTCTTTAGTTCACTGTTTTTGTTGAGTTTGTAAGTAATTTTATGGTTGTTTTAAGTTTTTAACCGTTCAATAGCATTTAAATGGAATAAACTGCAAGCAGTGAATAAATATATGCAGAATAGCCTCGTGTTTGTAAGTAACGCCTGTGGTCAACAAAGCCTTATGCAAACCACTGACTTTTACTGTAAAGATTTTAAAGACACTGATATAAATCTCTGCTTTGGGAACATTTGAGGTTTAAGTTCCTTCGTAGACACTAAAGTATAAATGTTTGGTCATAGACATGTCATTGTGTCCTGGAAATGTCCCGTTATTTGTGTCACTCAATCTTGAAGTCATTAAAATTGTCATAAACGCAGGCGTAACTTTAGACAATACAAAAAGGAGTTGAACAGGAGACGTTGAGAGGTTAAAACTTCGATTAGACTCACTTTAAAATATCCCTAAGTTTTAAAATTGAACATTAAAAATGAAGAGTTGTAGTACAAAAGAACAGACTGTCTAAAGGGGCACATTGAGGCTCAAAAATGACTTAAAACAAGATTGAAACAGAACAAAGTCAGACAAACATTTTATCAGCTGATGATAATATGACAGACTGAGGTCTTAGATTGTTCATCATACAATGTAGGGCTTGGCAGTAAGTTAGATTTTTTTTTTATTCAAGTAAATATTGCAAAATTTAAATTAAAATAGTTTCCTTCATCCACTGCTGTGGCTGTACTCTGTGTTGTGGCTAATGAAGCTGCCGCGAGTGCACAGAGCCACTCAGATACTGGCCACAATGACTGCACACACTAGTAATCACCGTGTTTTGTCTTGGTTTTGTGAAATGTACCAGAAATGGACATAAACAGCGATTAAACGCATTCAAACTTTTTGTAGCATTACGTAATATTGGATGTTGGTTATAAGATAAAAACACTGAGTTTGAAAATAGGACTCATTACTCATTTAAAATAAATTTGGCCCCATTATGATACTGTTTTGTGGCATTTATTTATTTATTTTATTTTTGTCTGATTCAAAGCAAAGTATTGATCAAGTCTTAGAAAAATCTCCAGAAAAGAGTGGCGTAACTCTGAACATCAAAGTACAGCCCATTGTCACTGTCTACAGTTACGCCTCTGTCTGTCAGCCATCTACAATCAAATACATTTCACATTACAGCATTAATGATCAGCAGAAACATGGGGCATAGACGACAAAGCACTAAAATCTCTGTCAGTGAGTCATGGTTTGAATCCTGCATGTTTCCCGTCCAGAGCAGATCTTTGTGAGGGTTGGACCCAAACCCTACAGCGTCATGTGACCTGTGTGTGTAACATATCCTGGGTTTGAACCGGTTCAAAACAGCACAAGCTGCATGGTGCACAAAAAGCATTGTATAAAATAAAATTAAAATAGGTGTTGCATATGTTATTTGACGTTTGAGGTCGGTTTCATGAAAGCCTTAAAACTGAGAGAGTGTGAAAGCTCCTTTCTTCCACAACAACATCTTCTGACACTGAGCTCAGTGTTAAACCAATATCTGATGGAAGCTTCTCTTATTTAAATGTGGAAGCAGTAATTGGACAAAGACATTT
This sequence comes from Neodontobutis hainanensis, assembly GCA_024349245.1. Lineage (NCBI taxonomy): Eukaryota > Metazoa > Chordata > Actinopteri > Gobiiformes > Odontobutidae > Neodontobutis > Neodontobutis hainanensis. The sequence continues at coordinate 720,818 of JALDNG010000020.1, forward strand.
TCATCGATTAAAATCCTGGATAATTTAAGACAAGATCTTAAACGGCTCACATTTGAGAACTGTTTAATCTCCAAACAGCATGTTGTAACTGGGATGATCTGTGAAAAACAAGACCACAAGACATCATCTAGTCTTCATCATCGAGGATTTTAATCCGGCTTATTCAAACACTGTCAAAAAGGAAGTAATGGCTACAGTTTTCCTAAATTACTGTAAAAAAAAAAAAATAAATAAAAATCCCACACTGTTCCTTTTACAAGGACATTTTTTAGTTTTCATTAGAGTTCAAATAATCAAACTTATTTGTATGTTTCATTTTTAATTTGAGCTCGAGTTATTTCACAAACTGAGGCGAGGTCAGTGAACACTGTTGACCTTTTTGGATAAAGAGGCGATTAATTCTGCTCTCTTTAAACCAGCTCAAGACTACTTTGTGAAACTGACCCCAAATCTGCAACAAAAAAAATCTGCTTAACATTTACCATTATTCTGTGTTTTCAAAGACGGACCATTATTTAAAACTTTTTTTTATAAATGTTGTATGGTTTTTCTGTATTTGTGTATCCTCCAGACGTCTGACACTTTACTAACGGCTTATTCACTGTGACGTTTTAAAAACATATGCAGATGACTTTTGTTGTAATCCTTGTATGATATTCTCTAAAATCTAATCTCTGACAAATCTCACCGTGGGACGTTTCTGCAAATCAAAGATGATCGTTCGTAAGCTTTACATTTGACATTCCAGTCCAAATTCTTTGGTTTTGTCTTGATTTGATGTGTTTTTTTAGAACTTGTCCTGAAGGTTAGGTGACTTTGAATGAGGACTTTCTTTAGAGACTTCGGTTCACGTCTTCAATCTCAAAAAGATTGTTTAGGCAATTATCACGGTTTTAGGTTTAGTATGAGTTAAGTCCAGTCCAGTATTTTGTAAAAGGGGCTCAATGAGATCCTTAAAGGCAGGTTATGTATTCCCTAACGTAGATAATTGTCAGCGTACAGTTTGGAGAAGCCGACGGGAGCAATGATACAGGCTTTGTGCGATGTCTGCTAATGCGCCAGTGAAAAAACCGGTTAACAAGGCTCCAGTTGCATTTATTTTGTTACATGACTGGTTTTTATTCTTTCTCAGTCATACAACCTCAAAGTGGCTGAACTAAAAGATGGACCATTTCTTAGCAACAGACTGTGGAAATATCCTTCATGTAGCACTCGTCTATAAAGGCATCGAAGTGTTTTAAAGCTCTTCTTGGTGTTTGCCTGTCTGCTTCTCCAATTTTAAAATGAGTCAATTATCTACTGTACTCATTTACCGAATACTCAACCATAAGTGTAACATCTTTTTTAATGAAACATATTTTTGAGGATGTAAAAATGGATGATAGACTGCAATGTTTTGCATTTTTTTAAATAAAAACCACTTAACCCTGCAATAAAACCATTGTCTTTTAGGAGACAGCTATTTTAAGACATTACACAAGAAGTAAGTATATACACATAAAATATATTTATTTAAAGCAAACTCTTACACTTAGACAAAGTAAAGACAACACTAGCTCAAAGCTGGGTTGTTGTGTAATCTGTTTTTTTTTCAAAGATTTAGTCTATCATACACTTTTATTTCCCTTCATGTCAGAGATTTGCAGAAACGTCTCATACTTTTGACTGAAGAGACTGGGCTGTTTTCTGGACGTAACAAGCACTCCCTAAAGTATGCTTTATGTCTCTCTTTTAGCGTGTTCTTGTCTAAACTACTGCTCATTACTCTGTGACACAGTGTATTTTTTTCATATGGAGTCCTGTTTATTGTTTCATTTGATGCAGAGATTTGCAGAATCCGTTGCCAAATCTGAAAAAACTAAATGGAGTGAAATAGATCTATTTTTGGGCACTTGTAAAGAAATGTGGTGTTATTTTTTCCCGTTTGAATGGAGTCTGTTACTGACTGCAATAAAATAAAGAACCTAAAATTATACTCTTGTTTGGTGTTGCATTATGGGAAATGTAGTCACTGTATTATGATTGTATTTGTTTTTTTTTTGTTTTTTAAACCACTGCTTCAGTAAAAGGTTGAAGAAAGATGAAGCATTTCCCAGCATGCATTGGGCTAAGGTTTGTTCTGCTCATGTCTGAAAAATACAATTTAATGACACATATGAAATACTTATAGGGTTCTGTCTTTACCTCACACCTGTATTTTCCACAATGGGAGATAGAGCTTTCAGTGTAGCAGCACTTTTTATATTATATCAACCAATATCTGTAACTCCACCTCAGACTCCTACAAAAACATTTTTAAATAAGGCCTGTAAAGTGTCTTGTTTTTTTTATTTTTATTATTTTTTTTTTTTAAAGGTCCTGTATAAATAGTTTTAACACAATGCCCTTTTATTGCTGTGGAAGCCATAAGAAAAGAGCTGCTATAATAAGGCATCTGGAGAGTTTCTTTAAAGACACACCTCAGTTGTATAACCTTGGAAGAAATTAGCTTTGGTATGTCTGTGAATCCTTCAATGCTACAACATTCTCTTGTTATTGCAATGGTATATTTCTTAACTGGGCTATATGGGTGGTTATAGAAGTAGGAAAAAAGTATGTGCAGATCATTTTCATGTGATTCTACAGATGAGATGTAACTATGACACTGCACATGAAAAAAGTTTCAGCTGAAGACTGATGTAGCCAGTGCTGGACTCGACAATTTCCCATCAGATTTTACACTGCCATTGATTCAACGCTGACAAACTGAGAAGACCAACAGCCAATGAGACGGTCCCTTATTTAATTGAGCATCCGATTGACCAAAGCGTCATTAAAAAAAGCCAGATAATGTCTTATTTTATCCTATAAGGAAATTCCAATTGCATTTTACAAAAAACTGCAAAGTAAAGGCAAAGAGTAATTAAAAACACACCTATACACATTTATTATCTCTTCCAGCCCTGTTTTTGGAAGAAATCTAGTGCAGTTCCCTCTTTTGCCACCAGAGAGAAGCATTTCCAAACAGGTGTCATAATCAGGAGTCAAAACTTAAATATCAAACACTGACAAAGAGCAAGAAAACAGCAGACATTTGAAGTTTGAGTTTTGTTTAGAAAATATTTATTTGTTTTAATGTACACTGTACAAAGGCACTGTTCACAATCACAGTTTGTGCAGGTCTCCTCCGCGTCATCAACTCTTTGATTTTAAGAACCACATGAAACACAAAAAACATATACAACAAATACATTACATTCACTAGAACAGTTATCGTTTTAATATATCCTTCACTAAAATCTATCAACGTTAAATACAAAGAAATCATTGCTGTGATCGAGGTGATTTTCAAAATAAAATCTACAAATCATCAGTGTTGCTCTATGAAAACAGCTACTTTAGATATACATTGATTAAAAAAATAAAAATAAAAACCTTTGCAGCTATTTCACACACTGCCCAGTCTCTGTATATATTTCATCTGTTCAATTAAAGCACAACTTGTGGTCGACCGGCTGGCAAAGGGAGCACTTTGTGAGCGTTTATATTGCTTAGTTTTAAATTTTTATTAGAAAAGTCCTATGTTTCAAGGGATTTTTTTTTTTTATTGAACTGAGCTGATATGACTTTAGATCAGGAGAAGAGGGTTAGTGACATGGAGCAAAATGGCCGAGGTTGCTCTGTAAATTTGAATTAAACCAGGACATGTTATCTGCCAGATGTAGGTCTAACTATAACACAACCCATTTTATTAAGGTTATACAAAGTCAAATAAATATTAAAGAAAAAAAGGAATGGATACTATTCCCATGTACTAAAGGACTTCACAAGCTCACACGGGACTGTCATATCTCAATAAATATCTAATAATTATATATTTAAAGCAACACAATGTGACTTTTAGGTGGTCAGTTTCTCTGTTTCATGTTTCACTGAATAAGAAGAGACAGTAGCTTGACAGGAAACAGGGAGTGGGGGGGTTGTCATGGAGGGAAGACTGACCCAAGTCGAAGGTGCACTCTCTACCGGGTGAGGCCCCCCTGAGGTTATCACTTTTACAAATTGAGGCTTCATATTTTCAGGTAAAAAACAACAACAACAAAAAACCTACACAGTATTGCTTTACTGCACACACAGTGTATTTCATTTAGGAGACTGGGCTGCTTTGTGCTTTTTACAGCTCTCTCATGTTTCCATGTGACAGTATTTTCAGAGAAAGACTTCAGTTCAGAGCTGAGTCCAGAAACCAGTAAAAAGAAATGTGCCCTCAGCAAAATAAAATGCCCTTTAACACAGACAGATGAGACAGTCAAGTAGTATTGTGTCCCTTCATTATTAATGTGAGTATGACGCATGAAGACTGAGCTAAACCAGTTTAAACAGGTAATAAAAGCATCAGCAGCTAAAAATACTGCAAATCATTTCTGAATAATGCCATATAAACTAATCACAACTCCATGTGCAGCGGACAGAAGTCTTTGGTGTTTGATCAGTTTGGTAATGCTCTCTCGTTCACATTATTACCTGCTCTACATTGTGTCTCAAAATGTGGTTCAGCTCAATCCAGGGTTTGTTTCCTTGACAAATCCTTGACAAATCCAGATAATTGATATTTACTGGTGTTGTTTTTGTGGACAGGGGTTAGCTGCGATGGATGAATGCCCCTTTTTCTGATGAAATACAACATTTGAAGCTGATGTTGCTGGTTGTAATGCCGTGACAGTAATGCACAGTATTAGGCCCTGTTTGGACTAGAATAGTTCTTGGGTTGGTTGCATTTAGAACCTGATTGACAACAGTGTTTTAGGGCCTTGAAATCTCTGGAAAAAGACTCCAGGTTGGAATATTTATTTGCCCAACGGCCTATATCTCAGGAACATTATTGCCAGAAAACCTTAGGAAAGGGTCATTTAGATAAAAACCTGGAGTTGATTGATTAACCACTTGCTACTAATATATTTTTGTCCAATCTTTACATTAGTCTCAGTAAAACTCAGTCAAACCTAAACCACGCCCATAACTGTCTGATACATCATTGGTTCAAGTGTGGGTCAATGCATCGCCTTCACCAGGAGAAGAAGGATCAGTTTGTAAAAGTAGAAATCTAACAAGAATCCAGCCGCTGTGCAAAATATACTGTATACTCCACCATCTATAAGTCAATTAAGAATATGTCCCACTTTACACATAAATATAGTTTTCAGCTGACATGAAAGAACAAGAATGGTCAACTACAGTGCTTCAGGTGGATATAGACCGGCAGTTACATTTTGTCAGGTTAAAATGCACCATTTAGAAGCGATCCCAAGAAATTATCATTACCTGCTACATGGAAGAGACCAAAGCGGGATCTGGGTAAAATTATGGCTAAGCAAAATGGAATGGGCCCAAATCAAACTGGATACACTACATACAATTAAATGTGTCTGGTACACTTTTCGACTGGCAACAATTCCCATCGGTAAAGATCCTGACCAATCGTAACAGTTTATCTAAAATGGGGCAGGTTTAATGTGATGTTTTGTCAGAGGCGGTTTATTCTGCGTCGTTAGATACTTTCCACAGAAGACTACACTAATTCTTTGTATAAAATAGAAAAAGAGAAAAGATGTCTGGACAGACTAAGGATCATAAATTGTTGAAATGCTTTGAGAAAGTGGAGTGTGGGGTGCAGAGTTGCAATCTAGACATTCACCACAAGATGTCGCCAAAAAGGCCATAAAACTACCTTTGCAGTGCATTGGAAGGAATGCAATATCAGACACCATGTGACTTTAGTAAGTTCACATGTGAGAGGCCTGTTCTTGTATTGGATTTGTTCAAAAGGCAAAAGGAACAGTGTTTTCACTTTCTTTTGTCTAAACTGGGCCCAAATTTGTTGCTTATATTTAGAGCTAATGTCCTGTTATAAAGTCCACCTTCCAGTCCAGTTTTGTAATCATTCAGATGAGAAAAGATCAGTTGGTTCCGATCGAAACAGAGTGAATTGTTCCTTAAAGTTGCTCCTACTCCGTCCGGTCGCTACCGTCACCGTTGATCTGCACCACACAGTCTTTGTCCATCGGTTTGGAGTGAGCGGTGTTGAAGTGTTGGGAGCTGACCAGGTACCGACCACGTCCGTTTGTCCCCAGCGCTGGCACAAACTTCCGATCGAACTGGACCTCCTGCCTCAAGTAGGACGTCCTCTTCTGACAGCTGTCCCCGCTACCTTCCTGTAACGCAGAGAGAAAAACCACCAGCTCGAAGTGAGACGTCGACCCCTCGCAGAGAACGGAGAACAGTGGGCTTTGTGGGTCCAGAGTGTGGTACCACGTGAGCGGGAAGAGGAACAGGGGGCAAGGCTGAGCTCCTAAACTGTCCAAATTGAAGTCCACAGCTGTTTGGTGTAAGGCTTGTCCGTCACGGTCCTCGTAGAGCACTGCATTGAGCTTGACGTCCACTAAGGGGCGCTGCAGCAGGTTGGTGGCTCTTATCATGAGGCTGGTCTGGCCCCGGTGCTGCCCCACGACGGCCTCTGGACTGAACTGGATCGCCCCGGCGCGCTTCTTAGGACGAGCGATCTTTGCCACGAACGCACCTGGAACAAAACAATATAAGATAAAATAAGCTAAGATAAGAAAACCACAGTGGACTTTTGCAACAGCAGTACAGTAGAGCAGCAGAAGTATCACAAAAAGCCGACCTGCCCAGAACAGAAATTTACTTAAAAAAAGGCCATGACAAAAATGGACGCCAGACAAACAAATATACCACAAATAGTGCTTAACCTAAAATAATGTTAACTAATATTAATGTAGTTGAGGTGTGTTCATCAGTAATATCAGTGAACCATTGCTGTTCACATGTGCACATAAAGGAGGAGATGCAGTCTGTGCTTTTTCCACTAGATGTCACCAAAAAGACCAAAAACTATGCACCCCATCTTAACTTTCCCAACATTTGTATCCCCACAAAACATGTCATCATTGTATCATCTAACAATGATAGATCACATGAAGGTTTTCCTAATTGTGTGCAGCTCTTACGGTGCTGTCCTGTTACCTGTGATGAAGGCCTCCAGCATTAGTCCTAGCAGCATCTGCACGGCCAGAAGAGCGATGGCGCTGGGACAGTCTCCGCTCGGGAACATGGTGCCGTATCCTATCGTCAGCTGTGTCTCCAGAGAGAACGAAAACGCTGCGGTGAAACTGGTAATGTGCTTCACGCAGACGACATGGCCCTGGGGTGGAGCGTCGTGGTTCGGGACTTCCAGGTCTCCGTTTAAATGAGCCAGGAGGTACCAGAGACAGGCGAAGAGCAGCCAGTGGCACAAGAAGGACAAGCAGAAGGCCAGGATGACCCACCGCCAGCGCAGCCCCAGTAACAGCCCCCACACGTCCTGAAGGGCCAGGAGCCAGCGCCCCTGTCCCAGAGCGGCCCCGGAGCCCATTGAGCAGTGACCGTCTTTACTGACCAGCCTCTGATGGGACAAATGGGACAGCAGCGGGGACGAGGACTGTTTCCCACCCAGGACACCCAGGCTGCTGGATTTGGTGGTCATTGTGAAGCGAGGTATGATGTTGAAGATGATCCTGAAACAAAAACAAGACACACAGTCAATCATCTTATCCCTTATACTTCTGTTTCTTCTTGTTAACAGTTGAGTACACCCCTGAACTACTCTTCTACTGATTAAAGTCTCCTAAAATTATCTGTCCCAACCCCCTCTTTCGTTCTCGTCCAACACCGTCTGACAACACAGAAAGAAACCTTTCCTCCTCTCTCACAGGCTGCCTTCGTCCTAAACAAGCATCTCTTTTTTTGTCTTTTAAGTTCTAATATTTAGATAGTTTTGTGTCCAGTAGTGCAGTACCTCACTTTTCACCACAGACCAAACTAGCAACGTTGAACAAACAGACCCTCACTGTGACACACCATGTTTGATTGGACTAGACTGGAATGCTCATCAGATGACCTCACTAAAAAAAAACGAAAAAACAAGCTTGCCTCTTTCTTAATGACTTTGTGTTCTAATTAAAGAGTATTAGGGAACATTTATTGCTGCCAAAAGTCAGAAACTCTTGTTTGGCCAAATTTGATACAGTGCCTGATATTTAACCACAGCCTATTGTTCATTTGATCTGTTTCAGTCACAATTAACTTATTCAGTCCAAAAATGTTCACTTTTTTGTATTCTTATAATCAAGACACGTCAGAGTAACTGCTTCTGAGAAACAAGGCAGGACGTTTAGCAGTCAAAACATGTCATGGTAAACCCTTAAAAAGATTGGTCTGATTATAAGAATTCAAAAAACGTGAACAGTAATTAGTTGGAACAGCAGTGCAGTCATTGAGGGATGTTTTCTGGTTAAAGCTGAAGTCGTGAGGCCACCACTGACACAACTGGAATAACTCTAGAAAAAGTACTACTATATGACCAAGGAGATTTTAGCTGACCACGTTTTTTCTTTATTTTTGATTTACTTTTTACACTACTCTTTATTGTCTCCTCTACATGTATTACACATACACATGGAGAAAACAAACCACCCCTTTGACCTATTAAATTGTTGTAAGGATAATAATAATGTAAACATGGACTGGAGAGGGTCAGATTTGTTAAATGTTATGTGTCTGGTCGAGTCCCGAAGCAGGGAGTTTTTGAAAAAAAAAGTCCTGATGCTGGTTGTGTGATGGAGAGGCAGTGTGTTCCTGTAAATGTCTGAGGCTCCTGCAGAGAAAGTGTTGGTCGTCTGTGGATCAGAAACAGCCTCAGGGCTCAGTCTGTTTTCTAAGACACATCTGGGGATTGACTGAAGGCACTACAACAACACTGCAGCCACTTCATTAAAGTCCGATCAGAGCAGTTTCTCCTCAACTCAAGTGACAGACTTTCAGCCTTGGTTTCTGTTACATAGTGAGGTAGATGTGGAACACACAAGAAACAACAACAAACATTTAAAAATTGATGTGAATGATAATTACGACAAAGGGAGGGCAGTGATTTTCCCGAGGACACTTCAACAATGTGAACAAGAGGAGCTGGGAAAGAACCATCAGTCTTCTCGTTTTTGGATAATCTTCCCTTCCTCCATAATTGATCTCCAATTCACACCTAAAAGTTTTGATATGATGGTTGTTGTTGATTTTCTGCTCTTTTTGTGAATGAACTCATGCTGTGACTATGCTGTACAAATTTATCAAAACGTTTTTGAACGCTCATTGGTGCAGACGCCATATTCGTTTTTGACTTCAGGGTTTATTTCTGTGGCAGGGAAACTAAAGCCCTCATGGTGCTGTGTTTTACCTGCCGCTACTTCCTGCATGATTGGTTCTGACCAATGGGCTTGAAGCCGGGAGACCGCAGTCATAAAACAGTAAAGTGACTTTGTGAAACAATTAATGTGATTGTAATTTAGTATAATTATAATATGGGGTCCATTTATAGTTTTTATTTGATAAAGTGAGGAAAGCAGGAAGAGTAGCGGTCATTAAATGGGCAGCTAATGTGGATCCTTATAAAACAAACATAAAACAACAATAAAACAACAACAAAGTCAGTGTAGATTAACAGAGAGAGGGGGAATGACATTGAGCAAATGGACCTGAGCTGGAATCAAACACAGGTTGCTCGAGTATGTCGTGTTCAGGTAAACTTCTGAAGCCGTCCCCAAAAAGTATTTTTTTGTGGATTTGAGGATTTTAAAAAAGAGCAAAAAAGGATATAATGTGAACCATTTTCCTGCCATTTTGTAAAGTTGTAGGTGTCCTGTCAGCCGCACACCAGGAGTTTGTTTTGGCATTGTGGTCTATGGACAAAAACCTTTTTTCACTGCACTGCCTGGAATGGGCACGGTTTGGCGACAGAGTAAAGGGGACGGTATCCCATTAAGATCATGGTTTATATTGTAAATACTGTGCTGTCTTAGATACTCATACTAGGACGATATGGATAAAGACCACACTTACAATAACTTAGATATGATCGCTGCTTGTGCCTATGCTACATGTCTGACTCACTCCTGTCCTGTACTTCCTCCACAGTTTGGTTTAGACTTGATTTGAAAGGACATGTCAACCCGGCAGAGCTGCAGGACATCATCTGTTGTCAGTTCCCAGATCGAGGTACAAACAGTGGACAATAGTTCTTTTGCAGTAGCCGGCCCCAGACTGTCATACTTTTGCCACCTGTTTAAAAACTAAGCTCAAGACTTACAACTACACTTTACATATTTCCGACACCACACAAGCACATTGCACTTTAAATGTTAATTCATATAGGCTCCATTCAAAAGTCCTCCCCAGGCCTTGTTTTGAGAGTGGCCCCTGTTTAATGCCGGACGTATGTGACCAGCCCCGGCCCGACAGCGAGTCCTGTCCTCTGCAGAGTTTATATTTCTATGTCAATATTGTTGCCAGGAGATTAGAGCGGGTCCCAGCTGGGAATGGGCCCCAGAAGCAGCGCCGTGCCGAGCAGGAATGTGTCCTCCTTCATCTGCGACGCTGCACGGCTCTCGGCTCAAATCTGCACCAATTACACTCCGCGCCGCTCTTTATGGGACAGTTAACGTGTGCAACCCGTCAGTGTGTGCATTTGTTTTTTTACTCGAGCGCAGCTGTCGTATGAAGGAAGCAGCAGGTGTGGGGACGGTATAGGCTCCAAACAAAACAATAGTGTGAGGGGGAACAGCTTGATAATGACATATAGGAGTTGTAGCACACGGTTTTAAGGGAAAGGTCACATCCAATACGACCCCCTTCAGACCTGTCACTGAAATGCAGACAGAGTGATTGGATCTAATGGGCTCCGCAAAGGGGTCACAAGCCAGTGTACATTGGGGCTAGTCCAGGCTAGACAAATGGAGGGGGTACAGACCTATGACGTTTATCTATAATCAGTTAAGGGCAGATAAGTCTAAAGTCCGGCCCAGGGGCCAATCACAGCGCAGGGTGAGATTTTCAGTGGCCCTCAGCTTCAGAGATAAAAACAGGTCCCAACAGCAACAGCTTTATACAAACATGTTTAAAACAAAAACATGTTTAAATCCAACTTTAACCTGGTCATATCCAGGTTTAAGCTGGTTAAATCAATTTTAACTGGTTGAAATCTGTGTGTGTTAAACCACACAAATTTGTTTTAGACTGTTCAGAAACGATTAAGGCCTAAGTTAATCCACTTTAAATCTGTCCAAAAAAATTATTTAACCGCATTAAATCCATTTAAACTGTTTAAAATAACCACTTAAACCACTTTAAACACATCCAAATCTGGTTATAACCATTTTAAATGTATTTAGACCTGGTGGGTAAAGTCTACACACATTTATAACCACTTTAAAGCCACTCAAAACCAAATGATTAGATCTAATGTAACCACAGTATTAAACACAAAATCCAATTCAACTGCTTTAAACTGGTCACTATTCTCTCAAAACTCAAACTCAATTCACAGTTTACCGAACCTTTTCAGTCTTTATCCCAAAGCACTTCACATATTCTAGCTCCATGCGACACGTTTGACATTCTAAGTCTTATATTCTGCAAAAAAGACAATGACAGGAGCCAGAAGTCCGACACAATAATGACACAACAGTCAGAACTAACACACAACCCACTCAGAGCTGAAAACACCGGTTGAAGAACTGAAGCCAGAATAAAGACAGACCTGAGGCACAATCAATCAATCAATCAATCAATCAATCAATCAATCAATCAATCAATCAATCAGCCAATCAATCAATCAATCAATCAATCAATCAATCAATCAATCAATCAATCAGCCAATCAATCAATCAATCAATCAATCAATCAATCAATCAATCAATCAATCAGCCAATCAATCAATCAATCAATCAATCAATCAATCAATAATGCATTTGTAAAAAAAAGAAAAAGACCTTTGTTTTGTCACTTGTCATGTGACTTGTTCTGTGCCCACTGTGTCGTTTGTTCATTTTAACAAAACACACTGTTAGCATTTGGCCGAAAAGTAAAAGGATTTGTTAAAATACCTTTCATTTTTAGAAAGTGTGTCCAGAGGAATGGGTTTTAAGAATCAAGAAATTGTGAAAAACTCTGAAACAAGATTGACATTGTTAAGCTCCCATGATGCAAAGAGATAACGGCAGAAGTAAAATACAATGCAACACTGCAACAAATGACTTTATTTCTGTAAAAAAAAAAGCTGCGTCTACAATGGGACTGTTGTGTTCAGGGTTTACAGAAAATGGTTTCAGATTTCAGGAAATGTGTTTTAGCCGTTGTGTAAGACTGTAAAAGGAGCGTGGCAGTGAAGCAGCGGTGTTTAAATATAACGCTATTCGGAACAATACAGATTGTGGTTCTTGTTTGAGCATGTTTTCTAAAACTAGAAGCTACTTAGTTAAAACATTACAAAGCTGTATGCACACATGACTAAACAACTTGAATATCTTCCAAAAGCAAAAGAAAAAAAAAATAAAAAAAACTTTTTGTTAAAGAGACAGCTTATCATCCAAACCTGACACAATCACCACATTTATATTTCTCTTGTTCGCTAAATGCACGAAGAAATATGCAACACTTTCACATTTTTACTTTTACACTGATTTCAAGACACAGTTGCTTTAAATATGAAGAGTATACAACATGAAAAATAAGGATTATTTATAAAGAAATCCGACCTGAGCCCTCGGCGCAGCCTCTGGATCAGGACATGGTTAAGCCGCAGTGACTCACCAATGAATCCAGTGTTTCTGCAGAACCTGTCTGTGTTTGCTCTTCTTCGTCTGTCAGCGTCTGGCTTCTATGAATTATTCTGGGTCACATGTCTAAACGTGCACAGTTGGGATTTAGTTTTTTATTATTAAGTTTATTTATTACAGTGGTTGAATCAAATGCACCATTTGTGTTAGATTTGTCCACAATGAGCTGCAAAGACATGAGCTGCTGACATTACCTTCAACAGACTGACAGTTTACCACTTTCATTGAAAGCAGGGTAACTGGCAAAAAAAAAGGTTGGCTTTGGGCTTTTACCCACTCAAACGTGTTCCTCTGTAAAAAAAAAAGAGGTGCTTTTATCACAGGTTCAAAACAATAAAATGATGGCCCATTGTCCTGTGAGTGTAAATGAGTTTACTGTTGTGGAAAATGTCCCCAAGACAAAACATGGCTGCTGTTATGATAAACTCCAACCTAATTTTCCACAGAGTTCATTCTACTTTAGATGGATTCTGACCATCCAGCTCTTTTTATTCAAATTTTTTCAAGAAATTTAGCAGAGTCGGCATGAACGGCCAATCAGATCATCAATTACTCAAGAACCGGTTAGACTCAAAGCTAATAGACAATAAAAAATGAACCCATAACCTGGACAAAAAATATATCTTTGTATATTTCCTTGTGGTTATTTTGGATATATTTCTTTAATATAGTTCACCAGCTTTTTCAATTAAACGATTTAACAGAGAATACAGAGAAAGTGCTTATCCGATTATCTGCTGTGAAGGAGCTGCAGGACTCTTTTTGCCCCGAACCAAAGACCAAAACCATCTGGAGCTTTGAAATTTGACATTTTACTGTTTAATGCAAGAAATATTTAACACTCCTGATCTAACTATCTAACAGCAGCAGTGGCCTATAGTTTATTACGCTTCATATTACATCACTATTACCTTCAATGTTTCTTTGTTAATCAAAGCTGATAGTCTGCAGGTGACTGACTAACAACAATTCTCTGAAGCACAACAGATACTGATATCTTCATTTACTCTTTACATCTGCAGTATTCCTCATTGTTTCACGTGACCCGTGTTGTCTTGGTGTTTGTGAGGTCGATTGTTCAGTCCACAATGGTTTAATGGTGGCTCAGTGTGGCGTCAGTGCTGCTCAGAGGCTGGTCTTTGTGACTAAGGGCAGAAAACGGCATTGTGCCACAGCCTCGTGTGCTACAACCTCACTACAGTTAGACCAACACAACACATCGGTTCTCTCCTTGTTTCAATAATTGTCTGCCTGTTTCCAACCAAGAATAACAGAAAACAAGAATTTGGTTTTACGTGGATACACTCAACTGTTAAAAAATGAAAGTACTGAGGCTAGAAGGAGAAGCAGTGGAAAGGTCCAGTCACGGATGTATTATGGAAAATATAGAATATAGAAAAAGATCACAATCTCTGACAACATTTCACCCTAAAACAACCTCAAAGGTTGTTCAGAGTTCAGTTTGAGGAAGTCATTTACATAGGTTTAGTGGTTAAGACGGCCGAAACACAGCATAACCGGTCTCTTTCTGAGTAACAGGCAGTAACGGTAAGCTCCTCAAACACTGCTGCAAACATCCTCAGGCTTGTCGCAGCCTGAAGCCAGTGTCTCTTTAAGGTCCAGGTTTTACGTAAGACCCACTGCAGCTGTGGAAATTTCTGTCACTTTCACACTTGAGCACAGATGTTTGACACCACTTCATGAGATACTGTACGATGGGAAACAGCTCCTTTGTCTCGTCAAATACACTACAAAAGGTTTTAGGCAAAAAAAGACTTTTAAATACACACAGAAAAAATACATTTATTTACATTTCTCTCTCAAAATTCACTCAACTGCTGTAAAATTTATATATTTAAAGTTGCATAGCTTTTAACCAATCAGAAAACATTACTTTACATTTTTTTTCCTAAAACTAATCACTGACCATTTAACTTTTTGTACCTCAGTGTTTTTCAGTTTATTCCCATGCTGAATATACATGTTCCCTGGTTTATTGACTCAACCAATGGGTGCTCTTCTTTTTCCAGAAGCGAGCTGTGATTTCTCGAAAGCTCCTGCCCAGGAATAAAAATTCTTCTCTATTAAAATCCTTGATTTAAAGCCTAGATAATGTCTTAAGGTTTATTTTTTTCACAGATGATTCTCGTTACTTTGCTGTTAGTGATTAAAGAGCTCTTTTTTAGACCAGGTCTGCTTTTGTCATATCTTAAAAAAACTGCAGTAAGATGGCTGTCACTCATCACATTTGATCAATTAAAAACCATCCATGAAAAAAAAGCATTAAGCATTGATATGAGCCTTTGTTTGTCTGTGTCGCTCTGTTGAATACTTACGAGGAATTGTCAATAGTTGCTAGAGAGCAGTGTATTATGTCAGAAAAAAATGTCTGCACATTTGTCCTTTGATCTTTTCACAGGAGCAGATCCACTCTTCCCTGAAAAAGGTTGAGACATCTGTGTTTCAAGACGTCTTTAGGACACATGCTCTAAACTTACCTTACACTTTTGTACTTAGGCCTCTGTTGGTTTCCAAATAATCAGTCTCAATCCATTCATAACCATAAATATATTCTGTATTATAGTTTCTTTGGGTCTGAGGTGATGCTGGATCATCGGACTCTGCTAACAGCACAAACCACAGAGGAATAGCCCCAGCTGTGAGTGTGTGTGAGTGTGTGTGAATGTGTGTGAGTGTGTGTGAGTGTGTGTGAATGTGTGTGAGTGTGTGTGAGTGTGTGTGTGTAAGTAAGTAATTTATTTATATAGCACCTTTCACAGATAATTATCACAAAGTGCTTTACAACAGTGTTTTACATGGAGCTTCCACTCACCCCATTCACACACATCCACTCCTGGGGCAGACAGAGAGGGGGGCTGCCACACAACCGGTGCTCAACCTTCTCCTACCACCACCAAACACACCTCTACAGTCACACACATTCATACACCAGTGCTACGGACACTGGAGGCAAGGTGGGTTAAGTGTCTTGCCCAAGGACACAACGAGCGGGAATCGAACCTACTACCTTCCGGTTGAAGGACGGCTGCTCTACCACTGAGCCACTGCCGCCCTCACACACATTCACACAATGAAAAGTGTGTGAATGTGTGTGAGTGTGTGTGTGTGTGTGTGAGTGTGTGAGAGCGTGTGTGTGTGAGTGCGTGTTAATGTGTGTGAGTGTGTGTGTGTGTGTGTGTGAGTGTGTGTGAGTGCGTGTTAATGTGTGTGAATGTGTGTGAGTGTGTGTGAGTGCGTGTGAGTGCGTGTGAGTGTGTGTGAGTGCGTGTTAATGTGTGTGAGTGCGTGTGAGTGTGTGTGAAATGTATGGAGCTAAAAGAGTCTCAAAAAAGACAAATGCACACATGATTCACAAATGCACACACATGATTCACAAATGCACACACATGATTCACAAATGCACACATGATTCACAAATGCACACACATGATTCACAAATGCACACACATGATTCACAAATGCACACACATGATTCACAAATGCACACACATGATTCACAAATGCACACACATGATTCACAAATGCACACATGATTCACAAATGCACACACATGATTCACAAATGCACACATGATTCACAAATGCACACACATGATTCACAAATGCACACACATGATTCACAAATGCACACACATGATTCACAAATGCACACATGATTCACAAATGCACACACATGATTCACAAATGCACACATGATTCACAAATGCACACACATGATTCATAAATGCACACATGATTCACAAATGCACACATGATTCACAAATGTACACACATGATTCACAAATGCACACATGATTCACAAATGCACACATGATTCACAAATGCACACACATGATTCACAAATGCACACACATGATTCACAAATGCACACATGATTCACAAATGCACACATGATTCACAAATGCACACACACGATTCACAAATGCACACACATGATTCACAAATGCACACATGATTCACAAATGCACACAAAATTCATAAATGCACACACAATTCAGAAATGCAAACAACATTTACAAATGCACTCAAGATTCAGAAATTCACAGGACAAGATTCAGAAATGTATTTCTGATGCACACACATGATTCACAAATGCACACATGATTCACAAATGCACACATGATTCACAAATGTATTTCTGATGCACACACATGATTCACAAATGCACACATGATTCACAAATGCACACATGATTCACAAATGCACACATGATTCACAAATGCACACATGATTCACAAATGTATTTCTGATGCACACACAAATATATTGTGATTTACAAACTGCTTGCGGTCTGTGAACTTGACTGCATTTGTGTGTGAATTTTGAGACTCCTCTGACTCCGCTCGACACACAAATGCATTTTTTTAAACAGGGAATGATCAGCAACCAATCATATATCTCCCTTGTTTTAGCCAATCACAAGAACGCACCCCACGCGGAGGGTTGTTTACTTCTTTCCCAATCACACCAACGTGTTCACACAGCGCGATATGCCCGTGTGGCAGGTAATGCACCTCCGTGAAGTTGGCCCCCCACCAAAAGGGATGGACTCCAAAACTATCTAGATCGTTTGTGCTTCGTTTGTGCTGCAAAAATTTTCGTTTGTGCCGTTATAGTTTTTGAGATATTAATAATTCTTTTAATGGTCATATGAGGTCACCCAGCCCCCGGAAATGCTTTAAAATGTTTTAAAATGCCCCAAAATAGTTAAATTAGTTTGTGCTTCGTTTGTGCTGTTTTGTGCTGAAAAGATTTTTGTTTGTGCCGTTATCGTTTTTAAGAAATTATAAGATTAATTTTCGGCCGGCATTTAACATCCGGGCAGCTAGCAAGCGCGATTGCTAAACAAAAATCTTCTGCATAGGGCTTCTCTGTTAGACAAGCAAATTAATCTTTTGTTTGACTATTTTGTGTATTATTCAAATGATATATATATATATATATATATATATATATATATATATATATATATATATATATATAGGCATATACAGGCATATCGCGCTGTGTGAACACGTTGGTGTGATTGGCAAAGAAGTAAACAACCCTCCGCGTGGGGTGCGTTCTTGTGATTGGCTAAAACAAGGGAGATATATGATTGGTTGCTGATCATTCCCTGTTTAAAAAAATGCATTTGTGTGTCGAGCGGAGTCAGAGGAGTCTCAAAATTCACACACAAATGCAGTCAAGTTCACAGACCGCAAGCAGTTTGTAAATCACGATATATTTATGTGTGCATCAGAAATACATTTGTGAATCTTGTGTGTGCATTTGTGAATCATGTGTGCATTTGTGAATCATGTGTGCATTTGTGAATCATGTGTGTGCATTTGTGAATCATGTGTGCATTTGTGAATCATGTGTGCATTTGTGAATCATGTGTGCATTTGTGAATCATGTGTGTACATTTGTGAATCATGTGTGTACATTTGTGAATCATGTGTGCATTTATGAATCATGTGTGCATTTGTGAATCATGTGTGTGCATTTGTGAATCATGTGTGTGCATTTGTGAATCATGTGTGTGCATTTGTGAATCATGTGTGTGCATTTGTGAATCATGTGTGCATTTGTGAATCATGTGTGCATTTGTGAATCATGTGTGTGCATTTGTGAATCATGTGTGCATTTGTGAATCATGTGTGCATTTGTGAATCATGTGTGCATTTGTGAATCATGTGTGTGCATTTGTGAATCATGTGTGCATTTGTGAATCATGTGTGTGCATTTGTGAATCATGTGTGCATTTGTGAATCATGTGTGTGCATTTGTGAATCATGTGTGCATTTGTGAATCATGTGTGTGCATTTGTGAATCATGTGTGTGCATTTGTGAATCATGTGTGCATTTGTGAATCATGTGTGCATTTGTGAATCATGTGTGTGCATTTGTGAATCATGTGTGCATTTGTGAATCATGTGTGCATTTGTGAATCGTGTGTGTGCATTTGTGAATCATGTGTGCATTTGTGAATCATGTGTGTACATTTGTGAATCATGTGTGCATTTGTGAATCATGTGTGCATTTGTGAATCATGTGTGTGCATTTGTGAATCATGTGTGTGCATTTGTGAATCATGTGTGCATTTGTGAATCTTGTGTGTGCATTTGTGAATCATGTGTGTGCATTTGTGAATCGTGTGTGTGCATTTGTGAATCGTGTGTGTGCATTTGTGAATCATGTGTGCATTTGTGAATCATGTGTGTGCATTTGTGAATCATGTGTGCATTTATGAATCATGTGTGTGCATTTGTGAATCATGTCTGCATTTGTGAATCATGTGTGTGCATTTGTGAATCATGTGTGCATTTGTGAATCGTGTGTGTGCATTTGTGAATCATGTGTGTGCATTTGTGAATCATGTGTGCATTTGTGAATCATGTGTGCATTTGTGAATCTTGTGTGTGCATTTGTGAATCATGTGTGCATTTGTGAATCATGTGTGTGCATTTGTGAATCATGTGTGTGCATTTGTGAATCATGTGTGCATTTGTGAATCATGTGTGCATTTGTGAATCATGTGTGTGCATTTGTGAATCATGTGTGCATTTGTGAATCGTGTGTGCATTTGTGAATCATGTGTGCATTTGTGAATCATGTGTGCATTTGTGAATCATGTGTGCATTTGTGAATCATGTGTGCATTTGTGAATCATGTGTGCATTTGTGAATCATGTGTGTGCATTTGTGAATCGTGTGTGTGCATTTGTGAATCATGTGTGTGCATTTGTGAATCATGTGTGTGCATTTGTGAATCATGTGTGCATTTGTGAATCATGTGTGTGCATTTGTGAATCATGTGTGCATTTGTGAATCATGTGTGCATTTGTGAATCATGTGTGCATTTGTGAATCGTGTGTGCATTTGTGAATCGTGTGTGCATTTGTGAATCGTGTGTGCATTTGTGAATCGTGTGTGCATTTGTGAATCATGTGTGCATTTGTGAATCATGTGTGCATTTGTGAATCATGTGTGTGCATTTGTGAATCATGTGTGTGCATTTGTGAATCGTGTGTGTGCATTTGTGAATCATGTGTGTGCATTTGTGAATCTTGTGTGTGCATTTGTGAATCATGTGTGTGCATTTGTGAATCATGTGTGCATTTGTGAATCATGTGTGTGCATTTGTGAATCATGTGTGCATTTGTGAATCTTGTGTGTGCATTTGTGAATCATGTGTGTGCATTTGTGAATCATGTGTGCATTTGTGAATCATGTGTGTGCATTTGTGAATCGTGTGTGTACATTTGTGAATCGTGTGTGTGCATTTGTGAATCATGTGTGTGCATTTGTGAATCATGTGTGTGCATTTGTGAATCATGTGTGCATTTGTGAATCATGTGTGCATTTGTGAATCATGTGTGCATTTATGAATCATGTGTGTGCATTTGTGAATCATGTGTGTGCATTTGTGAATCATGTGTGTACATTTGTGAATCATGTGTGTACATTTGTGAATCATGTGTGTGCATTTGTGAATCGTGTGTGTGAATTTGTGAATCATGTGTGTGCATTTGTGAATCATGTGTGTGCATTTGTGAATCATGTGTGCATTTGTGAATCATGTGTGTGCATTTGTGAATCGTGTGTGTACATTTGTGAATCGTGTGTGTGCATTTGTGAATCATGTGTGTGCATTTGTGAATCATGTGTGTGCATTTGTGAATCATGTGTGCATTTGTGAATCATGTGTGCATTTGTGAATCATGTGTGCATTTATGAATCATGTGTGTGCATTTGTGAATCATGTGTGTGCATTTGTGAATCATGTGTGTGCATTTGTGAATCATGTGTGCATTTGTGAATCATGTGTGCATTTGTGAATCGTGTGTGTGCATTTGTGAATCATGTGTGCATTTGTGAATCTTGTGTGTGCATTTGTGAATCATGTGTGTGCATTTGTGAATCATGTGTGTGCATTTGTGAATCATGTGTGTGCATTTGTGAATCTTGTGTGTGCATTTGTGAATCTTGTGTGTGCATTTGTGAATCATGTCTGCATTTGTGAATCATGTGTGTGCATTTGTGAATCATGTGTGCATTTGTGAATCATGTGTGCATTTGTGAATCATGTGTGCATTTGTGAATCATGTGTGTGCATTTGTGAATCATGTGTGCATTTGTGAATCTTGTGTGTGCATTTGTGAATCATGTGTGTGCATTTGTGAATCATGTGTGTGCATTTGTGAATCATGTGTGTGCATTTGTGAATCATGTGTGTGCATTTATCTTTTTTGAGACTCTTTTAGCTCCATAGAAAGGAAGCATGATATAAATGCATGCCATTAACCATTGTTGGATTTAAGCAGGTTTCATTTAGATTTGAACAGGATTTAGTTGTTTTGTTTGAAAAATGTACTTTTTAATGTTGAGTTTTGTTCATATTTACAGAACTTCATGTGTATTATACGTCTCTCTGCAGTTGGTGATGTTGCTGATTCTGTTTCAAGTTTGGACAATAAGGTTTGTTTTTTATGTGCTACTTGTGATAATATATTGTTTGTGTGGAAAGTTTTAAGAATCCAAGCTTCTGAAAACATGATTGAGCAATAATGAGAAACTGTAAATGAAAAGTAGCTCTGTTCTTGAGAAGTCTTTACTGATTTTCTAGACTATCCATTGACTGAGACAGTGTGTTGCTGTTCCACATTACATTAACCATTCACTACATCTCTAACTTCAGCAGAGTTTCTTTAAAGAAAAACTTAACAAACTTTAACCCAGTCTAGTTACTTTGACTAAAACCTCTGAGCCTCTCTTTCCTGAGCTCTTCATCTTCAGAGGATGAGTCAAATCCAGTCGAGATGACATTTGACTTTAGACCTGATGTAATCACAGAGCCTCTGTCAACATCAGTGATACCCACAAGACATTCACTATTTACAATACATCGAGTTGATTCTATTATTTTAAGTCTTAAACTTGAGCTCTGCAGCTTCCCAAACTTTGATAGAAATTAAGATAAGTCAAACCCAGTGACATTTTCTTTGATACAACCACTGTTGCATTGTGCTTTATCAGGAAAAAGAATACCTTCAGGGTATAAATCACAATTTTATCCACTACATATACCACTATTTTGAGTTTTTATGATTGAGTACTCACCAATGAGTACAGATACAGGTCCTGAATATTTAAGAAACATACCATTTCAGAGCCAAGTTGATTTTTCAGGTGTTTTATGAGTGAGTGTTTGGAAGAAGACAGTTTGCGCTATATTTATCATCTTCATTTACTGTGATAGTTCAAAGTATAGAGATAAATGAAGCAATCGTATGACAGTATCATGAGGCGGTCAAACGAGGACTTGCAGGGAAACGTGTAAAGTCTATTTAATCTGAATTTCTGTAATAAACAGTGTCACATTCACAGGAGAAATAAAACAGTATAAACACAAAGCAACTGTTTGACGATTTTTTTTTTATGGCACAATCCTAAAGATGAAAAACATATTACATTATATTAATTATTAAATATAATAATTACAGATTATCTATTATGCTACAATATTTTTTAGAATTTTTTTCTAATTTTGATTATTTATTAAAATATTTTGTCAGATAAAAAAAATAGTTTAGCCTTTATTTGACCATGTATTTTAGACAGACAGGATAGTTAGATTGTTATTATATTACAGTCATTTATTATTCATTTTACTGTAACTGTACTGTATGCATTTGAAATCTAATAAATCGGTACATTAAACACTACAGTGATGTATTATTTCCTGTTGCTATTTGACAGTGTTTAACCCTAAACTTTTTTAACGGTGCATGAGTCAACAGAGGGTCGCCTGCTAAATTTGTTGTAAAGGGTAACAACTAAAAAAATAAGTCCTGACCAAGACCAGTGTATTACACATTGGATGAGATCCGGAAAACCAAGACAAGAAAAATAAATATGAGTCTGAGAGAGACTTAAACAGTGCTCTAAAACTAGACAATAAGACACACTGAAGAAGGTTGCTCTTGAAAAACTGAGCTTCAGTCACAAAAACAAGACACAAAAGAAGCAGATGCAGTGTAAATTCTTGTCTATATAAAGAGCAGCTGACTATTGTTTCTTGAAAATGTTATTATCTTATGTTAAAACTGGCTTGACTTTACCATAAAACACTAAATATAGATAATGAAGCTTTTGCAAAACACATAGTCAATAGATAAAAGCCTACTTGATTGAATTTAGTCCTGAAACATTCGATTAATGCTACTTCTTCTTACTTAAAGCTTGTCATTTAGAGTTTCTAGTGTAGTGGAAAGAATCATTTGTCTTGCTTGGGGTCTGCTGTGCTTGACTTCACAATGGCTCAGATCTCAATGGACAAGTCTGGATTGGGCTCAGCATTTTTCACTCACACATCTGTTGGATAATGAGGGACATAACTCTACCAAACTTCCTCTAACTTTTGTGGTTTTGATTGAAGAAACAGGATTTTGATCATACTCTAAATTGTTCTAAAACAGCAACACAAGTGCTACAGTAAATCGGTAATAAAGCAGTGACCGTATGCAGCATTGAGGTCCTTTTTTGCACATGTATAGGCCCATAATATACCCACAAACACCTGGACAGAACGGGTTTTGGAGCTCAATATAATCCTAAAGGCATCAGATGGGCTTAAAGTTGGTTAGATCTTGAAATAAACCCAGTTCTTTTTATTGTCTCCAACCCAGAACTTCCTAACTTAACCGTTCAGATCCGATCCAATCACCGCCGCTTTGTGCCTCTATCATCTGGAGCGGAGTTTGTACTCACCAAAGTCAGCAGGCCCTCGACCTCTTCACCTTGTTCAGCTGACCCAAAGTTAACCAGCAGCCGCGGATCTCTGTGAAAATCTTTGTTAAAATCCCAGATGAGTGGTGTTTTGTGTGTTTGCTGCTGCTCCTCTGTCTGGACGTCTCTCTGTCTGCGGCCCAGGGATGATTCATTCGGTCACATTTCTCTGCGTGAAGCCTATTAGTGCAGTGGAAGAACAGCGAGGCGGCCGGGGAGGGAGGGGCTCGGTGACACCTTGTCACATTCAAAGGGCCGCTTGTTGCTGGTTGGATTCCCTCTGGGACGCCCCTGTTCAGAGATAAACGCCCCGAGGAAACTTACAGCCTGTTTTATCACAAATGTACTTTAAAGGTTTATGTCTTAAAGCTTTAATACCGGTGTCTTTCCCATTGTGAGCCCCAAACTGAAGCATACAATTAGATTAGATTAGATTTAGATTTATTGTCATTGCAACAAAAATGAAGTAGATTTCACACCAGTGCAGCCATTTTTCGGCGCAAAGATGATCTTCATGAAAAAGAAATAAGGCATTTTTCAGACATAGCAGACATAAAAGCTAATAGTTTAGTTAGTTTTTGATTTAGTTTAGTTGTTTACATAGTAAATAAACTACATTAACTTAAACAAAAAAGAGTTTATAACTTGATTTTATGGCTGGATGATGTAGAACATAATATAACCACAAAATGCATGATTTTGGTCAAATTAACAGGAAACTTTAGCAGAAAAATATAAGTCCAAGGACAGACTGCAGGGACTATGTCTCTGGACGTCTTAATATTCCACAGGAGCAGCTGGAGGAAGTGTCTGGGGAGAAGGAAGTCTGGACATCTCTGGGGAATGATACGTTAACCTTTCGTTGTATTCTGCTGATCGATGACAAAGCTTTCACAATTCTTCTACTTTTTTTTTAAAACTTAAACATTAACCGAAGGGTCTCAAAGAAGGTATTCATTGGTGCAAAAGAAAAACAGTACAAACATATGATCCAGGTCAGAGGTAGGCTAACTGCAGGGTTTGACCTTCAACCAAAATATCAACTCCAGTGAACTTACAGTGGACATCAAGGCTCTGAGACAGACCGACTGAGGACACGGGTGTTGAAGTTGGGGGAAGGTTGGGATGTGCATCATAACTATTCTGCAGGTTCTACATAAGCTCCATCTTTTTATTGTAGACATTTTAGACTAAACATCTGTGCTTTCTTACCTACAGTTTAAGAGTGGGTTATTTGCATTTAGGTAATGTTCAGAGAGCTACGCCCAGAGGAAACTTACAGACAACAGCCCGTTTTATCACAAATGTAGGCTACTTTAAAGGTTAAGTCTTAAAGCTTTAATAACCATGTCTTTTCCATTCTGAGCCCCAAAATGAAGCATTTAAAGCCAAAAACTAAATAGTACAAGACAATACATTAAATGAAACAAAAAAGAGATCAGAACTTGATTTTATGGATGAACAATCCCTTGCGACCCGGCCCTGGATAAACAAAGAAGGTGATATGAGACTTTTCCAGGTTTTTGTGACTGCATAAACCCTGGACATCATATAGTGTCCCTGTTGTGTGTAGCCTCCCTCACACCTGGTCCCACCTGGTCTCACCTGGTCCCACCTGGTCTCACCTGGTCTCACCTGGTCTCACCTGGTCCCACCTGGTCTCACCTGGTCCCACCTGGTCTCACCTGGTCCCACCTGGTCCCACCTGGTCTCACCTGGTCTCACCTGGTCTCACCTGGTCCCACCTGGTCTCACCTGGTCTCACCTGGTCCCACCTGGTCTCACCGTGCGCTTTCTGCTTACACCTATTGGACTTGGATTTGGACAGGTCTGAAGTGGTTTAAGTGAGTATTTAATTGTTCTGAAGTGAATAAAATAGATTTACTGGATTTATGGGTTTTAATTTCAAGGACAAAGGCAAGACATAAAAAAACAGGAATATCCACGACAATCGTAACAAAACAATTATGTAACGCGACCTGTTGTTCTGGCCAATCACATGCTCTCATGCTAAGGTGTCTCAAATACGGTTCAAATGGTTCAAATACTTGTGCTGCTGCTCGACACCTGTGCACAGGCTGTCCTCGTTGCACTGATGAGAGATGACACTTTAACCTTTCGTTGTATTCTACTGATCAATGATAAAGCTTTCACAATTCTTCTGCTGTTGTTTTTTAAACTCAAACATTAACCAAAGTGTCTCAAAGAGGGTCGTCAATGGAGCAAAAGAAAAACAGTGGAAACAATTGACCCAAGTCAGAGATAACTGCAGGGTTTGACCTTTGGCCCAAAATATCAGTGCTGATGAAGTTACAGTGGACTCTTACACCAAGGCTTTGAGACAGACTGATGGAGGGTCTAAAGACAGGGGGTGTTGTTTACTAAAGCCTGTTTGGTAATTTGCTGCTTTTTGTCTCTTGTAAAGCCGTTTGAGGCAGTTGAAACAGAGTTGAAATGAAATGGTTAGTTTTTATCTTTATGGAATGACCACAATAAAGTATAATAAATAAGTTGAAATGAATGAACTCAAAAACTATAGAAAATGAATGGCATTGTTTAAGTTCATTTTGAGAACAACTCAAATTAAAATGACCTTTTGTTTGCTTTAAATCATGCTCACTTTGGCCGAATGATTGAACCAGACCTTAGCTCAGTGTTGTCTACTGCCATGTTTGCATCGGCTGAATGTTTAGAGCCTGATTCAGATTAATGCATGTGATGTGCTGGGTTTCCAGTGAACGAATGAGAAGCTTCGAGAAGCTCCGGCCTTTTGTGACTAATTTAAATGAACAAGTGTCAGTTCTCACATTATTGCTTGACTACGCTCTCTCCTGGTGCTACTGTGTGATATTTTCTTCATTAACATTAAATCCCCTCTATATTACATCCATATTTAGGGTGACCATTTGTCCCTATTTAATGGGGACTGTTCCACTTTACCTCTCCCTGTCCCATGTCCCAAGAAATATCTGTAAAAACGCAAAGATGTCCCAGCTTAGAATGAAACATGTCTCTATTGTCTGCAAATTTAGCATTTTAATACCAATCACTACAGCACTTTGTCATATGATTCATTTATTATTAAATAATAATTAAATTAAACCCAAGTCTGTAGCTTGTGTCTATAATACGGTTAAAGACACACTCAAAGGCAGTTGAAATGCAACAATGCAGTTCCTGCTTTGTTTTTTTTAGAACTGTTTTTGAACTGTTAACTTGATTTTATAAAGTATTTTTCTTTTGGTCATCAGTGGGTTTGAGGAAAAAATAGTAAACGTTAAAGTTTGGAGGTCTGGAAACAAAACTTAATCAAACTTTATTAAACTTTATTATAATTGAAAGGAAACACCCTTTGCTCAAGAGAGAAGTCGTAAAACCATGAATCACTTGTAGCTGTTACTAAAAGCTGTAAAACGACTATAGACTATATTAAAACCAGTGAAATGGTCGCCTTTATATAAATAATTTTTATATATATATATATATATATATATATATATATATATATATATATATATATATATATATATATATATATATATATATACATATGCACTGGTTTACCTTATTTGTTATTTTTCTAAATCTTGCCCTTGTCTTGAGTTATTAGACAGAGAACAGCACCCTCTGGTGGCTTTGACCTGAAAAGACAGGAACTTAAAAAAAAGATGGGGACTAAAAACAAATAACACTACTGTTAAAATAAATACAAAATAAATTCATTGACAACAAATTAAAATACAAAATGCAATGGTCATTTTTTGAAAATATCCTAGTGTAGTAGATTTAAAAACGCTACATCTTACGTTTTGCATTTAAACAGACACCCCCCCATTGTCTTTCATCAAGTTAATGTCAGGTTAATGTGCATAATACACCTCCAGACCAGTAGATGGTGCTGCACTACTGTGAAGACTAGAGAGACAAAGCGATTACACAAGTTAAGGCCTGATGAGCCTTGGTAACTATCTATGTCTATAAAAGTGACTTTAAAGTCTCTAAATTCAAACGAAAGTGTTGTGAACATACTGTGAGTGCTTGAGAGTACTTTTTTTATTATTATTATTATGTTGGTACTGCAGAACTAGTGTTACTTTTAGTTCATCATTGCTCAGTAACAAATAATTCTGTAATCTTTATTCAAAGCCCTTTTCAGGTATTGTAATGTGCTAAGGGGCTTTGTAGCACCTTTATAGGTTCACGATGTGCTAAACTAATGTAGCAAATCAAATTTATTAAAAATAAGCAATTTAAACAAACCCGGTAGCAAGACTAGTTCTTTTAATTATATAAAGGATACTTTTCCGTTTGTGCACCTCTGCTATAAACCCTCAGTTAGACAAAGTGAACCTGTTTTGTCAGATACTCTTCTGAATGTACTGGTGAAAACACATTACATTAACACAAATGTATATCAACTAAAAATAAATACAGGTAATTAATGAACAGTAATTTACATCCTATTATTTTATTTATATCACAAATGTGGTTGATTTATGCTTGAACCCGGAATAAAATTTGACTTTGGCCAAATAAAGACAAAGATATAATGAAAATATTTAATGAACTAAATACATAAATAAATATACATGTGTCCCTAATGGACAAGGGACACATGTATAACATAACACTGTATGTATAACGTAACACTGATCCAGTGTTATGTTATGTTAATGTTTGCTGTAGGGGTCTAAATGATGGCTGTGTGATATTGTGTGAAGGCAGATACTGTGTGAAAGCAGAGGCAATACATGTGTTCGATTATGACCCATAAATCCCCTTTCATTAAATTCAAAAATACGCTGGTCACAATTATGGGTAAATCAGTAGTTATTAGAGTGTAACAGAAGAATAGTCCTGGTAGATGATAAATATTTAGTCATTTAAACATGGGTCAGTTTAATTACTAATAACTTTATTGAAGAAACAGGTTTAACAAAAGTCATCTGGACCATAGATTGTAAATAAAAGGGATGTAATCCACCCATTGGTCTCCGATTCACCGATACTGTCGTTACCACAGGTCAATAAAATGGCGGTTACACCGGGCTTTTTGTCTTTTACTCCAGAGTAAAACAATAGTTTTTAGACAGCATGAAAAGACATTAATCACCAGGCTGTAAACATGAGTTTTACACTTTACACCATTGGGTTTCTCCTTTCTCCAGAATGTTCTGTAACACTGGTAAATAGCTTAATGTAGGAGTGCCTACTTCAGTAGGTGGAAGAGGACCGTTTAAGAGGTTCCATGTGAGGGGCTTGATCTGGACGTAGGTTTGAACCTTCAAACCTCACTGCCAAATGTAGTGTTTAATTTAAGAAAAAGTTTATATTGTTGGAAATTAGATTTTTTAAATTGCCTTCTACTCAAACTTTTTATTTTCTCTAAAGTGGCAATTATGTAAAGAGAGCTATCAATAATGAGATTTGTGTTAAATGGATATTTAATTGTAAATTTATCTGACATTTAATACTTGCATTACATTAGTACAAATCAAAACATTTGACATAATACAACTTTAAATAGCTAACTATTAACTATGTGTACCTTGACTGCCTATGCAGCTCGATATAACAATTTTATCAAAATATAAATACAAAGAAAGACCAATGTAATGCATGTAATGCTTGTAAACATGAACAATATCAGTGTATCACAAAAACTTATTAAAAATATATCTTTTTTTAAAGTGCACTATTTTGTCGTTTGAGGACAGCCCTTGTGCTCTACCCTTTTCTAAACACAAGTGCTGCCTCCAAAAACTGACTTTTGACATCACTCACCACCAAAACACAATAAAATACACACTTCAGAGCATCACACAGAAATTTACCTTCATCTAACAAAATAATGACAATTACAAGCATTTTCAACAATATTTATTATTATTGTATTAAATAAAGCTTGGATATTTAGAATTATTATCAAAAGAAGGTATGCTATTCATAGTTTTCACGTGAAAGGTTGTGAAACCTTCCCTGCAGGACAAAAACTGTCAGCTCCGTTGTCGTCAGTGTTTAGAGTGGATTAATCTTTTTTTTTGCTGAGAGGACTTGTGTTTGATCAAAGAGAAAACCCAGAGAGGAGGAAAGAGTGGAGTTATGCCATTAACCTCTATCACTGACAACCATTAAAGCCACACCAAAAGAAACTTATGAGAATAAAGCTGTGATATAGTTGTATTTAAATCATAATGGCGCAAGATAAAGTAGTATTGGTCGATAAAAGCATCCGCTCATTGGGGATAACAGTCCCACTAACAGTATTTGCTGTTTTCTTTTTTAACAGCAAATACTAAATAAAGGTGAAGTATTAAACTCATTTTATTAAGTTGGTTTTCTAGCAAAAGTAATTGTTTTAAATGTAAAAAACTAAGATGTCACAAACACCAGTACTAAGATTTTATTTTTGCTAATATGGAACTATGGAACTGCAATCCTTTTTATAACTATGTTTTTATTATTTTTTTATTCTATATCTTTAGAAATCTTGCCACTGAAGAATCATTCCAGACTATCGCAAGCAGCTCCCGTGTTGGTGTCTCCACGGTCTGCAAGGTTTACCCAGACGTAGTGACTGCAATCTGGGACTGCTGAATGGCTGGGGATATGGGCGGACAAGCAATGGTGGGACTCCAGCCAACTCCCCCTTCGGTTAGGTACTCCATGGTGGCACCCTCCTCTTCCAGGAGCTGACCACAGAGCCCCATGTGTTTGTGGCAGATGCCGTTTTTTGGGCCCACCCTTTCCCAAGAGAGACGGGTCTTTAATTACAGTCTCTCCAGAGCCAGGCTGGTGGTGGAGCACGCCTTCGGGATCCGCTCCTCACAGTGGAGGATGTAGCGCCGCCTTATTGACGTCCACCCTAATGTTGCGTAGAGATGTGTGAAGGCGACATGCATTCTCCACAACTTTATGAAGAGATCTGTGGAGGCCCCTGCTGCGAGGGAGGTGGTGCAAGGTGCAGAGGACTCACTGACAGGAATGCAGCCAAAACTCTGCCAGAGCGGGCATTTAGGTCAGACATCTTCACTGGTGCAAACTGGTCCAATCATAAATAACTATTTTCTTACTATACTATTGTTGGTGTCTTTGCAGTAGGTATAGTAGTCTAGAGACATTACTCTGTGCAGAGATGTCGGCCACTTTTTAAAACTACTCTATTGGCTCCAATTGTTCCAAATTAATCTGAACTGTGCCGTTTTCATAAATTAATTTGTGAATTTGAAATGTGAAGAATTCTTTCATCTGAGGGGCAACCTCTGCAGGGAAGGGACCAGACCAGCAGCAGCAGGTCCTGGCAGAGGGGACCCAGGCTCACTCATCAAAAGAACCTGCTGGTTCTGTCATGACAATATTAAATATTAATACAATAGATTTATACATCAATATACCAGTCAGAGAGAAATTTATTTAGACATCATAAAAAAATCAAAACAACAACAGCCCTGTTGTGTGGCTTTACTTCGCCTCCTGCCTCTGACTGCCCTGATGCTGCTTCTGTCCCGCCCTGGGGCTCAGGGTGCTTGTGCAGTGGCGGCTGGTGATTTGGAAAAGAGGAGGGGCTATGATTAAAAATATATTAATATTGTTTCAAAGTCTGTCTGCATGTTCCGGGGTTTTTTCTTAATGTCAGAGCTTTTGTCTGAGTCTTTTTTTTTTTTTTTTTTTACAAAGTCTGTCTCAGTTTTGATAATTGCTAAAGTAGTAAACCTCCCACTGCAGGCTCTGGCTCTGGCTCTGGACTAGTGCATTAAGGCTTGTGGGAAGCAGCAATTTCAAATTTTTGATTGAAACAGAGGTTTGTGAGTAGTATCTGGTCATTACTGAGGCTTACACTTGTGCTTATAAGTTTACGGCAGAATTTGTGATTGTTTGTCCATTTTTCAAAGAAAATAAATGACAAGACAAAACTAAATTTCTGTTCTTGCAGAGTATGTAATGAGGTTCCAAAAATATCAGAAACAAAGGACAGAAAACCTATAGGTTTGGCATTTATCAGATTTTTATCTCCTCTATATCCAGCCGGCTCATCAAACTGCTTGATCCACTCCTGATAATAAACTTTGTTTCTCAAGGGAAGACAGCCATCACAAGCATTGCTATCCCTGCTTTTACTGTGTCCACTGCGACTGTTTACCCTTGCCTCTCCCACATCTGCTTTGTAAAGTGTCCGGATGAACGACGTGTACTTTTCCATCTCGCCTGTCACTGGAGACACTTATGTTGTGCAAAGTGTGGGGAAAACAGGCGTGTGCTTTTTCTGAGAGAAGCAGTGGCATTGCTGAAAAAGCTCATTCTCACTCGGCTGAAAGTAATCTAAAGGCAGATGTTCTCCCTTGGAATCAGACTGAACCATTTTTAGTTTCAAAGCTTCATTAAGGATGTATTTGCCATTTTCACATTTTTCTTCTCGCAAGTCGAGAATGGGGCTTTCACTGAGACAGTCCCACGACAATGACACTCCCACTGAAACGGTTGTAACAAACAGAAACTGGTGGACACCAAGACAAAATGGCAGTTCAAAATGTTTATTTAACAAACCGAAACAGAAGCAGGAGATGGAGATCCAGAGGATGGTGGACGGTGGAGCAGAGTAGGTGGCCAGGCAGGTGTCTTGAGCAAGGACGGAGGATGAGACAAAGGTAGGTATTGGGGTTAAGTTTCCAACAAAACCAAGAATATCAAAGCAGTGTGCCACAAAAGGTAACGGACAATCTGGCGAGGAGGGTTCTTATACGGGAGCAGGTCTGTGTGTGGTTGGAGTTAAAGCAAGCTCCAGGGACAGTGGACTCCCCCCAGCTCCACACAGACAAACAAGGAAACAGACACAAGGGGGAGGGGAAAAAAACACAAACAGGAAGTAGTGGCTTCTTTTTTTTCTCAATTACGACGCTTGTTACAATTTTGCACCTTTGGCAGATAAAGGGTAATTAAAATCAGGCAAAACTTACAGTAAATTTAAAACACACAAAACAAAACAACCAAACAGATTTTGAGTATTCACTTCAATCTTTTTAAATTTGTCTGGTTTTCAGTATATGTTCAGATGCCTTTGTTGAAACCTGCTAGAACAAAGACCAGGGTTCATCAAGGTTTAAAGCTTAACTTTCAAAACAGAGGAACGGAACACTTCCAACTGAACTCTGGTACGGTTCAAGTTTAAAGCGGACCATAGACAATCTCAAAGCAAAGAGCGTCATAAATTAGCGACAAAGTTGTTTAGCTTCCCCGAGAGGGGTAAAAAAATGAACCAAAACAATATTGTCCAACTAAATAAAATGAGAAGAGGTCCAATGTGAAGCACCGAGGAGGTCAAATTCAATGGTAACATGCATTATTAGCATTTGAGCTAACAGCACCATCTAGTGTAGTTCTTAAAAATATATATTTTGTTTGGTCTGCTGTGTTTTTTCAAACTAAAAAGATTTTCTATTTTGGTGCGAACTACATGAAGCAGAATACAAATGTGAATTAATTTAAGCTAATTAGACTTTCTCCTGATTTAGAATTTTTTTATTTCAGTCTTAAAATAAATCTCAAATACTTTCTAAGTTCAATTAAATGGGGCACCAATAAGAAGGTGCATTAAAAGACATAAGTCTATCTCCATTCACAATAATTCTGTAGTCACATAAACCATAAACTGAGTGGGAATGAATGTAAAATTCAGTTTTATATGTCCCAGAACAAATCAAGGTTGAGTAAAAGTAAAAGTGCTCTTAAGACCAAACTCTGTAAAGTGCCATTGAGAGTTAGGTTCACGTCAGAGCAGAGTCAGAGCAAACGCTGAAATAAAGAGGCAGTGTCTTAATGAACAAAGTCTGGACTCAGATTACCCAGCATTCATAGCACCAACAGTGCAGAGTCCATTTCAGAGTCAGATCAGAGGCATCTCACACAGGTTGGACAGTGAAGCTTTGAGTAATGTCACTGTGTCTCTTCACGAGCTTCAGGACCTGGAGTAAATCTGAACAGTGTATTGTTTTGACGTAGTCTTAGTTTTTGTCCTGTTGTGTAAACCTCATGTACAGATTAGTTCTGAATTAATCCTCGTGTGGTTTGAATTCTGTGTATTTAGGCTTAGGTTTGATTCTGTTTTTTACCTTGTTCAGTCTTGGTATTCCTCTTGGTTTACTCCTGGCATTAGTGTCAGCAGCTCAGATAATGTCATGCAAAAGTCCTTGAAAATCGCCTCCAGACGTCTAAAGTCGAAAGTGAGAGTTGAAATTCAAATCTCCTCCAACATTTATAAGGTTTTAAATAACCCTCTCACTTTCAAGAGTTGAACCGAGGTCTGATTCCCAAAGGCTTCACTTTAAAACAGTTCGGGCGGAGTTTAAGTCTGTCTCTCGGTGGAAAATAGCTCATATGTAAAGCACGTCGACGGATGCCAGGAAAGAGACATCGATCACAAACTCAGCCCAGCCTTAGTCTCCAACTATTCACTTTGAACTATGAGGTGATTAAATACATACAATCATTTTCATTCTGTTAAAAAGTTAGACTTAGCAACACAAAAAACATGCAGCGACTATAAATGTTTAGGGTTAGTCTGACAAATGTAGGTTGTGCAAAAGTATAAAACCTGGAAATAATTACACAGCTGCACAGACTAAGACCCACAATGCAATTTCTGAATCTCTTTGTGGACTGTTTCTGCTAAAACAATATACTGTATATATACTGTACACTGTAAACATATATGCTTTTATGCACGTTTTCATTGTTGTCTGTTCTCAGAAAAGGCTGTTTAGTTGAGCTACAGTGCGCCAACAGTTTGATGACGTCTGGAGGCCTATGGCAATGTGCTCACCACTCCATCTAGTGGTAAATAATTATGCTACGGACTGCCCTTTTTTTGCAGTCTCTTTACAATAACACACTTTGATCTTTGGGAAACCATTCTTCAATCAATTCTTCTTGAGATCAATATTTGAGCCTGTTTTTAAAATAAGTACTGTATGTCTCTGCTTTGATGCAATTTTAATGGTTTAGTAAACACTGGCACTAACTTGGAGTTTTTAGCAGAAATGCTCCACACATTATTTTAGCATCCTACACATTCAGACGTGGCACCATACGCCTGAGTCTTTGCTACTGTATAATTATTTTCAGGTTTTACATCAGGAGTTGGTCCCACAGGATCTGAGAGAGGTTTTTCTTCTTCTTCAGCTTTGTGAGGTTACAGCGGGACACAGCAGCAGCCCTGGGGCTTGAAGGAAGAAACTGGGCCTGTCCTACGCTAAAGGTTTCATAAAGCTCTTCTGAAATGTATTTGAGGCCAATGAGTCACCTCCTTCTTGCGTGGTTTCTAAAAAAGCAAATCTATGTTTCCCAGAGAAGGGTTTTCAGCACTTTTTGGTCCAAAGCGAAGGCCGAAGGGAAGAAAGAGCATGAATTTAAAACGAAACTGTGCGGGCAGGGAGATGATGAAAAATATAGAAACGATTTCCTGCTGCTTCATGGTTTTTACTGCACACACAATCGAGAAGAGACAAAGACTGCAGTGGGTTTGAAAATACTGTCACACAAAGTTCAGTCTCGGTCCCATGATCAGACGACACAAATATTTCAAAAAGTAATAAAATAGACATTGTCCGTGGGATTTGAAAAAAATAACTAGTTGTATACGGACACACTGTTTTATTTTAGTAATTAGTAGACAATAACACCATTTAAATAATATTTAAAACTCACACATGCTCACGTAGTTTCTTAAGCCCGTGTTACATTATATTTTATGTTATTTATGTTATTTCTCTTTCCACACTTTTAGAAACATGCTAAAAGGCTGTTTTTCATTTCTCAACACTAATGTCCCGGAGTCCATTGCACAACAAGTATTTACAATGTTGATAGGCTGCTGTAGTTTAATTTTTATACCTCTGAGACTGTTGTAGTTTGATTTTCCGACCTCTGAGACTGCTGTAGTTTGATTTTCTGACCTCTGAGACTGTTGTAGTTTGATTTTCCGACCTCTGAGACTGCTGTAGTTTGATTTTCCGACCTCTGAGACTGCTGTAGTTTGATTTTCTGACCTCTGAGACTGCTGTAGTTTGATTTTTGGACCTCTGAGACTGCTGTAGTTTGATTTTCCGACCTCTGAGACTGCTGTAGTTTGATTTTTGGACCTCTGAGACTGATGTAGTTTGATTTTTGAACCTCTGAGACTGCTGTAGTTTGATTTTTGGACCTCTGAGACTGATGTAGTTTGATTTTTGGACCTCTGAGACTGATGTAGTTTGATTTTTGGACCTCTGAGACTGATGTAGTTTGATTTTTCAACCTCTGAGACTGCTGTAGTTTGATTTTCTGACCTCTGAGACTGCTGTAGTTTGATTTTTGGACCTCTGAGACTGCTGTAGTTTGATTTTCCGACCTCTGAGACTGCTGTAGTTTGATTTTTGGACCTCTGAGACTGATGTAGTTTGATTTTTGGACCTCTGAGACTGATGTAGTTTGATTTTTCAACCTCTGAGACTGCTGTAGTTTGATTTTTAAACCTCTGAGACAGATGTAGTTTGATTTTTGAACCTCTGAGACTGCTGTAGTTTGATTTTTAAACCTGAGACTGATGTAGTTTGATTTTTAAACCTCTGTGACAGATGTCGTTTGATTTTTGAACCTCTGAGACTGATGTAGTTTGATTTTTATACCTCTGAGACTGCTGTAGTTTGATTTTCCGACCTCTGAGACTGCTGTAGTTTGATTTTTGGACCTCTGAGACTGCTGTAGTTTGATTTTTGAACCTCTGAGACTGCTGTAGTTTGATTTTCTGACCTCTGAGACTGCTGTAGTTTGATTTTCGGGACCTCTGAGACTGCTGTAGTTTGATTTTTGGACCTCTGAGACTTATGTAGTTTGATTTTTGGACCTCTGAGACTGCTGTAGTTTGATTTTCCGACCTCTGAGACTGCTGTAGTTTGATTTTTGGACCTCTGAGACTGATGTAGTTTGATTTTTGAACCTCTGAGACTGCTGTAGTTTGATTTTTGGACCTCTGAGACTGATGTAGTTTGAATTTTCAACCTCTGAGACTGATGTAGTTTGATTTTTAAACCTCTGAGACTGCTGTAGTTTGATTTTTAAACCTCTGAGACTGATGTCGTTTGATTTTTAAACCTCTGTGACAGATGTAGTTTGATTTTTGAACCTCTGAGACTGATGTAGTTTGATTTTTAGACCTCTGAGACTGATGTAGTTTGATTTTTAAACCTCTGAGACTGCTGTAGTTTGATTTTTCAACCTCTGAGACTGCTGTCATTTGTTGTGTACCTTTTAGAAAAGACCTTTATGACACAAAGATTTCAAACAAATCCAACTGACCATCTCAGTTAAATCAGAGTTTCACGTCCACGTCCTTCTGTCTACAATGTTTATATTATATTAAGAAATTAGCGTCTTTCACATTATGGTCAGCACAAATAGAGTAAGTATTAAGTTTACGCTAATTAGCCATGTGCTTTTTGGTTTTGATTTAACAAAGCAGACTTTCCTCTTGCATCACTTTATAAAGAATCCAGGCTTTTACTCAAATAAATGTCCAGACTTCATGTGTGTGAGACCTTCCTCATAACAAAAAAACAGCAGCTGAAACATCGTGACAGCCGTGGGCTTTAATAAAGACACAGCTCTGACGCAAATGCCAGCTTCTCGGAAAAGCCCCGAGGCATTTTGGGTGTTGGAGTCTCAAACACTTCAAAGCATCACAAGTGCATGGACAAAAATATCAGACCATAAACAGGTGTTGGCCATCTTAAAACTATAGACATTTGGTGCCTTGGATTTAGATTTGAGTTTTGACCCTCTGACACGTAGCTACTCACGGTTCAAAGATCTGTTTATTCCATCTCAAAGTCAGCAGATGTAGTCATTTTTCTCTTTTCACAAATACAGCTTTGGACAGGGTTTAGTCCTTTACGCATTCACAAACCTCTACACATGAACACTCTGTGCGCGGGTTTGCTAATACTTTGCTACAATAATATCCCCATATAAACTACTGTAGTTTAAATTTGGAATCGCTGTTAAAGAGACAAAAGTTTCCAACAAATCCAACTGACCATATACCACTATCACTTTTTCTCAAAGTTACAGCGTGTTCAGGTCAGAAGGTTTTTGGACTAACATCACAGCTCAATATATTTTATAACAGCTGGCTTTGATCTGCAGCCTGCGGTGCCTTCACTGTCTCTCCGGAGCTTCATTGATTGGTGGAAAAATGTTTGAGTTTAAAAAAGCAGTATTGATTTGCTGATGAGAGCTGTCCAATGACGTCGACTCAGTGCTGCTTCAAATGCTCACTCAAAACAAGGTGAGTTAATAACACTCCCTGTTGTCCTTTTGCTTGATTTTTTTTCCAGTTGTAAATAAAGAAATGCAGTGGTTTTATTTTACAAATCCTAAACTATTGCAGTACATAGACCTCCTGTACATTGTGAGTTGGTCTGTTATTGTTGGGCTTCTCTGACCACAGCTATTACACGAAACAATAAGATGTTTATACGAGCTATATTCAGCAGTTTGTTATCCACACATTTCAAGTCTAAATGTTAGCCTCGTTGAGTGTTCTAAGTCTGGTCCCAGGCCAGGTTCACAGCCCTCACTGGTATTTCAGACCAGAGCAAAAGAATGTGTGTGAGGTTCAGTACGGTGGCCCTGAAGGTCAAATAACACTGCACTGCTCTGTTTAGGAGGATTGTTTGCTCACTAGATACAGAGTAAAACAAGACCAAAGAAGTCCTAAAACCAGGTATAAATTAGGTTTAAACCAAGTCTATACCATTAGCTTAAACCAAGTTTAATCCAGGGACCAAAC
This sequence comes from Neodontobutis hainanensis, assembly GCA_024349245.1. Taxonomy (NCBI): domain Eukaryota; kingdom Metazoa; phylum Chordata; class Actinopteri; order Gobiiformes; family Odontobutidae; genus Neodontobutis; species Neodontobutis hainanensis. The sequence continues at coordinate 759,132 of JALDNG010000020.1, forward strand.
GAGGACCAAACCAGCAAAAGCCTAGGGCTGAACTGGGACTAAACCAGGACTAACTAAGCCATGAGCTTTAACTGGAAAACATAGCCTTAGCAGGACTAAACCAGGACGAAACCACTTCAAAACTAGTCTGGTACAAGCACTAAATAAGATCTAACCCGGGTCTGAACTAGGGCTAAATCAGGATAATACTAGGTATAAGGACTACATTTAGGTTTGAATAAAGATTAAACCAGACTAACTAACCTTGGACGAATTAAGCACTAAAATGGGACTAAACAAAGCTTAAAGCAGGTCTAAACTGGGACCAATCCCGATCTAGTCTCTACCAGGACAAAATAAACACCAAAACAAGACTATACAAGATCTGAACTAGGACTAAACCAAGTCTCAACCAGGACTAATTCCAAGACTTAAACAGCAATTAACTATATATTATCTAAACCAGAGCTAAACCAGAGCTGAACCTGCGTTGTCATTTGAGACATTATTCTTATTCCAGATGACAAAGTGGAACCAGATCTGGTCCCAGACGGGCTTTGATCCGGGTCCTGACATAGAGCCTAGTCCTGCAGGTGGCTCAGGTCTGAACCAGTCTGTTCCGTCAGCTGTTATCTCTGCTGACAGAACGACTTGTTATCTTTAAAAAACAAAGCGTATCAGCGTATAATGTCCTGACACAATTATTACAGCCTGTCCGTCCTGGGACTTCCTCCTTCTGTGGTTCTCCCTGAGGTTTTTTTTTTTTAGTTTTTCTTGACCCTGTTGGAAAGTCTAAGGACAGGAGGTGTTTTCTAGTACAGACAGTTTGTTCACTTTGTTAAACCCTTTGATGCAATTGCTGTCGCATCATTGTGCTGTTTGGAGCTGACTTGTTCTGAAATCCTGTGTACGTTCATGTGTACAGCAATAATCAAATCCAATCATCTTAATTTACAGTATATGGTACATTTTACAAACAAAATGCTCTGGTCAAATATATGAAATGATTTGTCAAATATATAAATTAAATAAACAAATGCATCAAATAAAACTGTGTCCAAAAGCACATAGCATTCGCATTTGACTAAAAAATGACCTAAAAAGGAATAGGCTTAAACCAGAAGTAATCTAAGGATACACCTGCAAAAACCCAGGACTAACTTGGACTAAACTTAGACTGAACAAGCGGTACAAAGTGGTATAGCACTGAAAAATAATAATCCGATAACTGGGAGTAATCAGATAATTGTATTAATCAGATCTGACATGCACTTCAGAAATGCAATAATCAAAAAACCCTGGTTTACACATTTCAGTCCATTACCGGCGTTCTTTCAGAGTTTGTATGTACGTAGTGGGTTTAAGACACAAACTCCCTTCCATTGTTTAAAAACATCCAGTCTTGTCTTGTTGAACATGGCGATGTCTAACGGTGTTGTCTCGTATTAGCTTCGTAGTCAGCTGCCCTCAGAGATTCATTCTCCCCGACACCCATTCCCTTCCTTCCACCCACCGAGAGTTTTTATTTCTGCTGCACGTCATGTTTGTTATCGTTTGTCCAATGGGTTTGTCCTCTGCTAATAAAAAAAAGAAAAGTCACTTCCATTTCTACATATTTTTTTTTCTTAAACACTACGCAGATATAAAAGAACAAAATAAATGAGATTAACGGCTATACATGCACGGACAATTTGGAGTATTTGGAAGAAATCGAGACGTGTTTCTCATAATCAGATAAATGTCGTTATCAGATAAAAGAAGCCAGATTATGATGTCTACATGATCACTTGAAAAATCTGATAACTCAAGTAATCAGATAATGACTGGATTTTCAGTGTGCATGTAAACGGGCTCAGTAATGTCTTTGGAAAACCATTCAGACTGGAAGATGTGTTGTTTCTCTCATAAAGAAGCACTCTTCTGCGTGTGTCTGTGTGAACGTGGTGTTTGTACAGTGGGCTCAAGTTTCCGCCTTTTACAGCTACATAAAACTCTGATTGTTTCGGGGAGAAAGCTGAGAGCCGAGTGACAGAAGAGCATGTCCCGTTTGACCTCATCTTCACCCCCCACCCCCCTGACAAACCTGTAAACGTCACTCACACTTTGTCTTCAACACAGAGCCCGGTTTATAGGACGGTTTAAGGAGCTAGTTCATTCGAGAATCACACACAGGCGCTTCCACAAGGGTTATTTACAAGGCTTGTGTTTCTGTCCTGGGTCCTGTTGCTCGACCCAACATTTCAATGACTAGTTCATGTTTTACTTCTTTTACTTTAGACCATCTTTACTTTGGTTAATAATAGGTATTGTACACAAACACTAGATGGCTAGTGACCCAAAACAATTTACTTAATAACTCATTTTATCGTGATGTTCGGCCTCTCCTGATCACGTTTTTGAGAGTGGAGAGAAAAAGGATGACAATGAAGGTCTCAAACTTCTGTCCCTTTGTTTTGAGGTAGACAATGTTCTGATTGTACTTTTTCTTAGGATCCCTTCATAGTAAGATGTGCTTGGAAATAACCCCCACACTTCGAAGACTCATGGCTATGAAAAACAGATCATATTTAGAGGAAACCAAGCCTAGTTGTCTAGAAATGATATTTGATATATTACGAGATTTTTGAAGTATAGGGATGCATGTGTGGATTGTACGTGTAAGTGTTTTATTTCCTTGGAGGACATAGACAACACTGTAGTACTCCAAATAACTACCTTTTTTTTCTTAATCTTAATCCCAGACAGACCCAGTGACACTAGGTGTGAAAAATGAAGGTGTTTGCGTCCCTTTCTTTCGATTATAAAAACATTACGTTCTTTACCCTTGATTAAAATCTCCACAGTAGGCTACTGTATGTAGTGTACTTCTAAACATATTAACCAGTGGTGACTTTACTCAGAGTTCAGACGCCTCAAGACTCATCCACTCATTTTAGGAGGAGACTGCTGTGTTGCAAAGGCATTTATGGTCAGCAATTTAAAAGTAAGAGAATGCTTTCTCAGGGTCCACTTTAAAGTAAAAGGCCTGAAGGTAAAGGTGGTGTAAAATGAAAGTAGTGTCACTTAGAAAGTCTTTATTCACTACACTTACATTTACATGCTCAAAAATGAACCTGGTGTCATTAAGTGCTCAACAGTGCTGCTCCAAATACTCTCAGATAGTCCTCAGTGGCTCTATGAACAAACCAATGGACAGGAAACACACTGAGCCAGGGGTTTTATGAGTGTTAGCTCTCTGATTAAGCTATGCTAAATACTGCCCAAAATAAAGAAAGAAAGTGAATAATTGGTTTCTGTCTCCTCAATGAGCAGGGCACAGTTTTTACTCTCAGGGCTCTGTGGAGAGTGTTGGTTGTGACGATGGATTCAACCTTCCCTCGAGCCAGACTGGCACAGGTTGTAAATGTCCCAGGTCTGGTTTAAAGATGTAGGTCAACTAAGAGGTGTGTGTTAAACAATTCAGTACGACAGCATAGATTTTTTTCCACAAAGAACAAGTTTGACATCAACCATAAACAATAAATAGCTTCTTTAAAAGTGAACTTTCTTTTAAAATGTGACACTGCTTCAACCAGTGTCACCAGCAGCTGCTTTTGAAAACCACTGTGAAGCCAGAACTCTTGAACCACATTTGGAGCAGGAACACCAAAGAGACGTCTTGAAGTCCTTAAATGTTGTCCAACAGATGGTTTTGGCAGCGGCTCAGACGAGGGCCCGGCTCTACACAGACACGCAGAGTGAAAACCACTGTTAAAAGTCAGGTTTTTCAGATGAGAAACTGAAACTGTGTCAGGCGCTGGCTTTGTGCGTGAAGGCCATTAATACAGTCACAGAGAAAGCTCCAACAATGACTCTCTGTTCACTCTCATTTACTCAGACTGGACTTACCTTTCTCTCCTGATACTTTTCCTAGATCCACTTTAATCAATCCTAAATTTTGTCACGGACTTATCGTTTTCTGTGGACTTAAATAGTGACCCGGTCGCTCAAAACTAATGTACTAAGTTTCAAGAAATGGGGACAATGGAGAAAAGCCTATATGTAGTTCAAAGATAAAATGTTGTATTCAGCCATACCCATTCACTCAAGATCAAAATGTGTCTGAGATCTCTTCCATTCACAGCAATTTCCACCAATAAAATTAAGTTTATGTAAATGCTTTGTTTCTCTGTAATCTGAAAAGTCTGAGAAAAATTGACCGATACCAAACACATCATTTGATAAAGATAAAACTATACAGACATTTTCTCTTATTTTATCATTATTATCAGCTCTTTATGTAGTTTTACAGTCAAATCTCTCCTTAGCCAGGCCATTTTCCTGTGGTTTCTCAAATGCTCTCACTGCGTTCAAATGGAAACATGTCACAAATGAGGAGGACACATTAAGCCACAAACAGTTATTTCATCATTTTTCCAACTTATGTTTGGGTTTCTCTAAATGCAGGACTAAACCAAGACTTGGTGTTAATGTCTGAAGAGAGTTTAGGGGAAAGTGTGTTTTGTGTAAAGTAAATTATACCAGGACAAAACCAACTATATTCAGACTTTAAATCCATGTAAAAATCTTAGTTCGACTACAGGCCTGACTAAGAAATGGATCAAACCACTGCTTTTTATCAAAGTTAACGTAGGCTGGATCAAATATTTCCACAATTTAGAAAAAAAAGGTTGAGCACTACAGCAACAACAAACATTGCAAGACTGTAAGAGATAATAATATAAACTTACTTTTAATTCCTGACCAATCTCCTCTCAACTCTTTTGGTGTAAAGTCATCTTCTGAAAAAGTTCAGCCATTGTCTACTGCATCACCGTTAGTACACCACTGCCCCCTATGGCCAACAAATGTACTACTCCGATGGTCTGTAGCCGCAAGCTTTGGAAAACGGAACGACGCATGGACCAAATGAACGCAGAGGACAGATGCTCTGTCCGTATTGAAATGTGTTTAGATGAGCCTTTAGTCAATGCTCGGAGCGTGCAAACAATCAAGTCAAATACTGGCACAGCGTAACAAAAATAAACAGATAGAAAATCATCAAGACTAGTGTTTAGAGCAATATTCACTAGACTGGCAAAAACACATGGACTACCAATGTCTAACGTCTGGTCTCATAAATAGATTAAAAGGAAAAACATAGTCTACTGTGGTTTATGAGGCTTTCATATGTTCCTTGGAAAGCTAAAATGCTGAGCTAGGAAGCCATTTTTTTGACTTTGTTGTCAACTTTAAAAGCAAAAGTGTTTAGGTTTATGCAGTGAAGAAGCCCAGCTGAGCATTGTTGCATGTAGCGCTGCAAACAGGTCAGGTTTAACGAGAGAGAACAAGATTTAAACAGTCAAAATTTAACACAGCCAACACTATAATGTGCATGTAACACAGTGAGGGCAACACTGAAAAATCTAACTATTTCACTCTATTCCATTACTTGTTTAACACACAATGATGCCCTGATATCTTTACCTTGAACCAGCCTCTGTGTAAACACTCTCTTTATAGCTGCATCAGATTGTGAGAGTGGGATGGATAACGTTACAAACCCCAGCCGCGAGCAGAAAGGTTAGTCTCATTGTGTAGCGGAGACAGACACTGGCCTCGTTCACCCGAACCCCCGCAGATACATATTCATCATGAACTGTCTGCTCGTCCTCAGAGACAGCTCCAAATTCTACCTCTTAGTCCATTAGAGGCTTTAAAAAAACAAAGCATAATGACGGGACCAGACGCTAAAGTGGAGCATTTATCTCAAAGACAAATGGACAGTGGGACAGACTTAGTTCATTGTGTAGCCACTTACAGATGGGTCTGCAACCAGTATACAGGGGTTAAGCCTTGCTGTAGTGGTGTCTGAATGTCAGTTTCCACAATGCAAAGTATCATAAAAAGT